>CM038676.1:406381907-406805900 GCA_021605205.1 Aegilops longissima | reverse complement strand
CCCGTTGAGGCGAGTGCCGCACCCGCCCTGGCAGTTTAGCCTCATGGGCCCCGCGACCACGAGGGGCCACGCCCTAACATTTAATTAAAAAAGGAATTTAAAATAATAATAATAATAATAAATAATAATAATGAAATTAATTAATTAATTAATTAATTAACTAATTAATAGACTTAATTAATTATGGTTAATTAAACAAAAGAGTTAATTAAGCTAACTAATTAACCTAAACCCTAATTAACCTAAATAGAGAATGGCGGTGGGTCCCCACGGACCCCACGTCCGAATTGACCAGTCAATGGTCAGCGTTGACTTCTGACATCACTCACGATGTCATCTTGGCGTCATCATTTACTATTACGGATAATGTTGTATTTAAATAATTAATTAAATTCCGAAATTAATAAAATCTTTAGAAAATCATATCTTTTAATCGTAACTTTCGGTTAAAATATTTTCAACATGAAAGTTGCTCGAGCGGCAGAGGCGAATCCGGATCGCAGTCCGTTAGTCCGCCACACACCTAAACTATCGAACTCGCCAAATTTCCCCTCTGGCTCCTCTGCTTTGAAAAGCGAAAACAGAATACTTTCCGGATGCTTCCTTCACGGTATCACCTCATACAGCGTTAAGGCACCCCTAACATCGTTACTTGTCATGTCATGCATCGATATGCATATGTTTACATAGTATTCATTGTTTCTTTCCCCTCTTCTCTCCGGTAGACTTCTGAGACCGCCTGCTTTGCTACCCGGTTCGACTACGGAGTTGGCGACCCTCTCTCTTGCGAGCAACAGACGACCCCCCCTTGATCACGGATATAGCCTATTCTACTCTATCTTGCTTGCATTAGAGTAGTTTAGCATATTCTTGCTTTTCGTTATACCTATCACGATGCGCCTTTGTTTGCTACTACGGTGATACCTTACGCATTCCTACTTGCCTAGTATAGGATGCTAGTATTTCCATCGTGGCCCTACATTCTTGTCGTCTGTTGCTGCTATACTATGGTCGTGATCACTCGGGAGGTGATCACGGTATATCTATACTTATACATGATACATGTGGTGACTAAAAGTCGAATTGACTTGTGAGCACCATGAGTGGATCTTTGGCGGAGGCTGACAGGCAGGTTGAGACTACAGGTGAGAGGTGGGCATGGCCTGGTCGGCATTCGCGGATACTTAACACGTTTAACGAGATCTGGGTATTTGATCGAGTGCAGCCATTTGGTCTATCTGCACCTAACCATCTATGTGGGAGTAGTTATGGGTATCCGGTGTCGTGGTATCGGCCGAAACGCCGTGGCGTCGGCCGGCGGCGGCGCGCAGTTGAATTTGTGAAATGCCACTAGGCTAGATGCGCTTCCGGCCGCCCATACAGCGTCTTGAGTATGCTCGGGCGATGGGCCCGAACCCTGCGGCGCTTAGGTTTGAACCGGCGTCTTGACCTCTCTGTTGAGCCTAGGTGGGGCTGCGGCGTGTTGATCTTCAGCGGTAGGGCATGACCCAGAAAAGTGTGTCGGCCAAATGGGATCAAGCGTGTTGGGTTATATGGTGCACCCTGCAGTGAGTTTAATCTATTTGAATAGTCGTGATCTTGATAACAGGGCGACTTGGGTTGTACCTTGACCTTATGACAACTAGAACCGGATACTTAATAAAACACACCCTTCCAAGTGCAGATACAACGGTGGTGGCTCTCTCTCGAGGGATACGAGGAGGATCGCGGGTAGGATTATGCTATGTGATGTTACTTGGAGGACTTCATCTGCTCTCTTCTACATGTTGCAAGCGAAGGTGACGAAAGCATAGTCTTGATAAGACTAGCTATCCCCCTCTTATTACGGCATTCTGCGATTCGGTCCACTGAAATGGCCCTTTACACATATATCCATGCATATGTAGTGTAGCTCCTTGCTTGCGAGTACTTTGGATGAGTACTCACGGTTGCCTTGTTCCCCTTTTCCCCTATCTCTACGATTGTTGCAACAGACGATGGAGCCCGAGGCAGCCACCGTCGATGTCGACTACTACTTTGGGCGCCTACTACTACGTGCAGCCCGGCGGCGGCGACCGGGAGTAGTTAGGAGGATCCCAGGAGGCATCGCCTCTTCGTCTGTATCGGTTTGTGCTAGCCTTCTTAAGGCAAACTTGTTTTAACTTATGTGCGTACTCGAGATATTGTTGCTTCGGCTGACTTCGTCTATGATCGAGCACTTGTATTCGAGCCCTCGAGGCCCTGGCTTGTATTATGATGCTTGTATGACTTATTTATGTTTTAGAGTTGTGTTGTGATATCTTCCGTGAGTCCACGATCTTGATCGTACACATTTGCGTGCATGATTAGTGTATGATTGAATCGAAGCGTCACAAGTTAATATCGAGCCATTGCTGTAGAATCCTCTTCCGCACTCCTTGGCGATCGAGTCTAGACTTTACAAAACTTTTACTAACTTGGCTGTGGCCCATGGGCCCATGTCGCCATCGGTGGTATTAGGATCTTTACTCCTCGACCTTTACTCGGGACTCGAACTCTCTTCTACTCGGGTTAAGCAGATTTACTAACTAACACTAGGATCCGTGACCACATTCACCCCAAAGTTGGATAAAGCCATAGTTATTACTTGGAATTGTATTTTGATCAATTTCCACCTTGTCATTTGACTCCTTTGAAACATCTTTGTTTTCGGATGGAACCCACGAGGCGGGTAAATGCGCCACCACGATGGCCATTGGTGCCTCGGGATCACTGTTGGTGCTAGCGGAGATGATGACCTATCTGGTTGTCGTTGGCACCACAGTACACCGTCTTTGAGAAGTACCGGGACTTTAACGAGGGCGATGCCGAGCCGCCGTCCACCTCTACTCTCGGGAGTATGACTCCCTCTTTGTCTGCACACCGCACATGGTGTTGGGGTGACTATCGATATGGCGATCCACGATCTGCTTATGCTGCTCTTACCGTCTTCGTGGAGAGTATCGGAGTTGGACACCTCCCCTTGGGCACATTGCTATCGCATCCGATGTTGGTGCGGAGGTTACTACTTTGCTGCCTACTCCTTTGTCACCGAAGCCCTTCTACCATCGAACTTTGTTACGCATCGCGATGGGCTGGATCGAGCTAACGAGCTCTTCGCCAAGAGTTGTACACCACCCGTCGGCACCTTTACCGTGCTCGGCGCTGTTGCACCTTTGTCCGATCCGAGCTAGTCGCATTCTGCGATCTACCCAGCCAGGACCGTGATGCCCCGAGGTGTCGGTTGGCGAAGGTGGAGGCTACTCTCCCGCGCTTGGTCCTCTTACGCCACTTGGGCGTCGGGTTCCGCACGGGTATCCGCGGACCCCAGGTTGCGGCGTGGAGTTCCCAATGCCACACTACCAGCTTTAGGGCCACTGACTACCTCGCGATGCCGCGTGGGACTGATGTAGGTTTGCTTGTTAAGTGTTAGATGCATTAAATCGCACGAGCTTGCGTGCCGCCTATGATGTCTTAGTCTATGTCTTGAACTACATGTGCGAACTCTATGCATGATCCCTTTTGTATGATATGCAGACTACTATGTAGTTTCTATCGTCTTGCTTTCATTATGCATGTTTAAGTCATGAATGATTCTTGTCCTTTGCAAATTTATCAAATCTTGAACTACTGTTATATATTAGCAGGATGGTTAGACCAGCTGAGTGGGTGATCGTGGTGGCAACTTCCACCACACGCTGAGTACATGGCTGGTATGATCCAACAACTTGAGATGAATCGCCAGTTCATGGAAAACATGATGGCTCAGTTTCCTCGCCCCAATATGAACCAGGCAGCCAAACACAACAACTGCTGGAGTTTCATCGCCTCATACCAAGTGTGTACCGCAGCTCAACCCAGCCCACAGATGCTGATGGTGGCTCCCGTGACATCACCTATGAGATGGAGTCTGCTGATGTAGCCCACCGGCTATGTCACCTTTGCTTCCTTCTTCTGAAGGGACCCAGCTCAATGGTGGGACAGTCACAGGCGTACTCGGCCGGCTGGAACAATCATCACTGGCGAGACTTCAAGCTGCTTTCCATGCCGCTTCATCCCTCAAGGAGTCATGGACGGAAGAAGCGTGAGTTCATAACCTCACCCAAGGCAACAAGGCTGTTGAAGCTTATCGTGAGAGTTCTGGACTTGTCTCGCTATCTTTGAAGGACATTACAGCGATGCCTTGAGCACGGAGAAGTTCGTGGCGGCCTTCAGTGACATCAAGCTCGCACTTCTAAACACGACTATGCTGATTTCATACCTTGGTGAACAAAGCTATCAATGTCGAAACTGGTTTGCGAGAATACGAGAGCTCTAACGAGGCGCCAACCGTGACAGGGCTCATCTTGGGCCCGTCCTCGCCGATGACGCAAGATATGGATTCCCAACAGCATGTACCGGCCGAATGCACCTGCCCCAAGGCAAACCTATGTTGCACCTCGTCGCCTACTCCTCCAACTAGGCAGCCAAAGCTTCGACTCCACCACCCCAAGCCCTGTTCCCACTCCCAATAATGGTTTGTACTTTAGGTGTGGACAAGCGGGGCACCATGCTAGAGAATGCAACCGAACTAGAATCAGCGCACTTCCATGGCGGCGTGGAAGCAACCAACCCCGCATCAACAATGCCAAGCCTTATGGTTGAGTTCATGCCAACCACGTTGATCGAGCGAAGCTCAAGACCAACCTTGCTACTCGATGGGTACACTCCTCGTAAATTCGGTTACACGCATCCGTTTTATTCGATCTGAGTGCATCGCATTCATTCATGTCGGAAGATTTTGCATGCTTGCACGACATTAAATGTGAAGGCGTGAATGCTTCACTATTAGTACACACCCTGCGGGCAATGTCGAACCTCCATGATTTTGCAGCAGCGTCCCGTTGAAATCGAAGGCTGGAATTCCTTGTCTCACCCATCGTCTTTGAAGTCTTGTAGCATTGACCTCATTACAGGAATGAATTGGTTAAAAGCGCCTCTGCTTCCATAGTTTGCGCCACTAAGACCGTCCATCTGCTACACCCTGGATGAAATAGTCACTTACCAAGCTCATCGGTGCAAAATGCGAGAGCGCGGCTTTATGCCTCTAATGCATTGAGCAGCTGCACCACTCGAGGGTATTGAAAACATTCTGTCGTCGTGAATTCCTCGGCGTCTTTCTGAAGAACTCGAGGATTCCCCACTGCTAAATTTGTCGAATTCGACATCGACTTGAAACCGAGCACCACTCCTATAATAGCGTCCCTACAAGATGCTTGCCGCATGAACTCCTTGAGCTTAAAGAAATCGATAAATCTCTTGAAGTGGTTTCATTATTCCCAACTTGCTCTCCTTGGGGAGCACCTTCTCTCTTTGTCAAGAAGAAGGATGGGACAAACCGATTGGTCCAAGACTACCGTCCTATAAACCAAGCTACCATTCGAATAAGTATCCTCTTCCTCGGATTAATGATCTGTATGATCAGCGGCTGGTTCATCGGTGTTCTCTAAACTTCGACTTGAGGTTGGGTTACCACCAGATCCGTGTTAAGAAGGATATCCCAAGACCGCATTAGTGACTCGTTATGGTTCATCACAGTACAGCGTCATGTCTTCGGCTTAACCAATGCTCCACCACCTTCTCGTGATGAACTATATATTCATGGATTACCTCGACAAGTTAAATGCGTGGTTTATCTGGATGATATCCTGGTATTTTCCAGAGCGAAGAAGAACATCTTTGAACATCTTACGTCTTGTCTTTGGAAAAGCTACGAGAGCATCAACTTTATGCCAAGTTCTCCAAATGTGAATTACGGCTTCCCAGTGACCTATCTCGGGCATGTCATCTCTAAGGATGGTATTGTCGTCAACCACGAGCGAGTTCAAGCTATTCTCGATTGGACTCCTCCGAAGAGCGTTAAGCAAGTCGAAGTTTTCTCGGTCTACTTGACTATTGCGTCGATTCGTGAGAACTTCTCCAAGATTGCCAGGCCTCTGACTAACCTGTTGCATAAGGGCGTCAAGTTTCAATGGACAGATAAATGTCAGGAAAGTTTCTAGGCAATCAAAGACAAGTTGACTTCTGCCCCAGTACTAGCTCCTCCTGATACTAAGAAGGACTTCATCATTTACTGCGACACTTCCCGTCAGGGATTAGGCTGTGTCCTAATGCAGGAGCGCAAAGTGATTGCCTATGCCTCTCGACAATTGCGCCCTCACGAAGAAAACTACCCAGTTCACGACCTCGAACTTCTTGTTGTCATTCATGCGCTAAAGCAGTGGCGACATTACCTTCTCGTGTCGTTGCGAGATCTTCACCGACCACCAAAGTCTGAAGTATCATTCACTCAGCCAGACTTGAACCTCCGTCGGCGAGAGATGGATGGAGATTGTTGCAGAACTTTGACTTGGGTATTTCCTATACACGGCAAGGCTAATGTAATGGCTAATGCCTTGAGGCATAAGTCTTCTGCAACCACCTCCAGATTCACAAGGTTCAGCCCTCACTTGTTGAAGAATTCAGAAAATGAACCTCCATATTGTTCCTCCGGTGCACTCGCTCCCCCTCTGAGGAGTCTCATAAGATGAATCTCCGTGTTGTTTCCCGGGGTTCCCTCTATACTGCGGCTATCGAACCCGATCTCGTGAGCTCCATCAAGACAATACAGGGATATGACTTTGAAGTCCACAAGATTAAGCGCGACCTCAAAGAAGGAAAGCCCTCATTCTTCACTATTCTTGATGATGGCGCCTTGTACTTCAAAAGGCCGCCTAGTGGTGCCGATGTAGAAGAAAACCTGAATATGACTCAGGGAGGTTATGAAAGAAGCTCATGATCGCCTCTATGTATCCATCCTGGTAGTACAAAGATGTACCAAGACATCCGTCGAGAGATTACGGTGGTCTAATATGAAGCAAGACATTGCTCGTTATGTTCTTGAATGTGGCGTTTGCCCGTCGTATCAAAGCGAACATCAAAGGCCTCTTTGGAACTCTGCAACCTATCTCTATTCCTGAATGGAAATGGGACCATGTTGAAATGGACTTAGTCCTTTGGATTTCCCAAATCGCGAAAGGTAATGATGCTATTCTTGTCGTCATTGACGGCTTTCTAAAGTTGCACATTTTGGCGGTCAAAGAAAGCGATCACTGCTAGTCGACTTGCAACTCTCTATATGTCGAATTGTTTCACTTCACGGTATTCCTGGTTATCGGCTTGGACCGTGGCAGCTTATTCACTTCAAGATTACGGCAAGTTTCCAAGCTATGGGGACTCACTTATCTTTCGATCTGCGTTTCATCCATGATCACAAGGGCAAGTTGAGCGTGTCAGCAAATTCTCGAAGACATGCTTGAGCTTGTGTTATTTCCTTGACAGAAATGGGAGGAATCTCTCCGTATGCTGAGTTCTCTTATAATAATAGCTATCAAGCTAGTGCGAAGATGGCCCCTTCAAAGTGTTATATGGGCGAAAGTCTGAACCCCTCTGAACTGGTGAAGCGGGGAGCGTCCACTCTTGGTCCGGATATTATCCAACATGCCGAAGAACAAGTCCGCATTATTCGCAAGAATCTCAAGACTGCTCGATCCGTCAAAAGAGTAATTATGACCGTCATCATAAGACATGGTCTATCAACTTTGGCGAAAAGGCCTATCTTCGCGTTACACCAATGAAGGGTGCTCACCGCTTCGGGATCAAGGCAAGCTAGCTCCTCGCTATGTTGGCCCATTCACTATTACGGAAAGGCGTGGAAAAGTGGCATATCAAGCTGGAGCTTCCGTCGAACCTTTCTCAGATTCACGATGTGTTCCACGTGTCCCAGCTCATCGCTTGCTTCAAGGACCCAATCCGCGATGGATCATGAAGTGCTCGAATTGCAGCGGGACCTCTCCTATAAGAGCATCCGGTCCGCATTCTCGACCAAGCTGAGCGCCGCTACGCGAGAAAGGCGATCAAGTTCCTCAAAGTCCGATGGTAGCACCATTACGAAGATGAAGCCACACAGGAGCGAGGATCGCTGCGTGATGAATACCCTTTTCTTTCCTTCTACCTCCTGAATCTCGGGGCGAGATTTCTTGTAATGGAGGAGATTTGTAGCGCCGGATAATCATGCTACAGTAATCCCGCTAATCATGCCATGACACCTCGATTCTGTTGCTATCCTCGCCATAATTGGAACCGTTGAAATTCAAATTCAAATTAATGATAACAATAAAAGTTTTCAAAAATTAAAACTAAAATGTTAAATTGGTTGTCAAATATTACAAAGTTAATTATGGTGCAACAAACCCATTTTATAAAATACCTAAATGTTCTAAATTAAATAAAACAGAATAGGAAAAGAAATAAAAGAAAAATACAAAAGCAAAAGACAAAACAAAACTAAAAAGGAAAAAAAAGGCTCCACCACCACGGGCGAGCAGCCCAGCTCACCGGCCGAGGCAGCCCACAGCCCGCCTCCCTTAACCCCGGGCGGAACCTGGCGGTCCGCCCTCCCTCTCCCCACTCGCTCTCCCCCCCCCTCCTCCCGATCCAGATCGGATCGGAAAACGAACCATCGCCCCCCTCGCCCCACGCCGCGGGACGCGCCGGCCGCCTCAACACCCGCGCACCTCGGACCCGCCGTCCCTGCGCCGTGGATGACCCGCCAGCGCCGCTCGGCGCCCGCCCACGCCAAGGCGCAAACTGCGGGCTGCCTCCCCGCCGTCATTGGGCTGCCGCCACCTCGACCCTTCCTCGTCGGACCTCCCGGCGCCCGTCCATCCGCTGCCGTGCCCTACTCCCCATGAGCTCCCCTCTCCTGCGTCCCTCGCCCGCGGTCACCGTTCTCCTTCCTCGCGCTGCCATAGCCGCACCATCACCCCCCCCTGCGCGGATCCGTCGCCCGCCGATCCGCCTTCCCCCCAGGTGGCAGGGCGAATCACGCGCGCGCGGCGGCGTCGCGCCCGTCTCCGCAGCTCCCGCCCGCGGCTCGCCCGTCAGCGCCGGTGCGTGACCGCTTCCTGGCCTCCTCTCCCTCGGCGACGCCGTCCCTCCCGCTCCCCTTCTGCTGCCGCCCGGCCACCACCGCCTCCTTCCCGCTGCTCAGCGCGCCCGCCGAGCTTGCGTCGCCGTCGGGGCCTCCCCCCCCCGCCTCCTGCCGCTGTCGGCGAGCCGCCCTGGCCTAGCTGGGCCTCACGCCCTCGCTGCGGTGGCCTCGGTGCACACTGACCTTGCCCGCGCCAGATTGAGGCGAGTCGGCGCACCCGCCAGCGCCGTTTTGCCTCATGGGCCCACTTGACCACGAGGGCCACTTCCTCTAACGTTTTAATTAAAAAGGAATTTAAAATAATAATAATAATGAAAATAATTAATTAATTAATTAACTAATTAATAGACTTAATTAATTACGGTTAATTAAACTAAGCAGTTAATTAAATAACTAATTAACCTAAACCCTAATTAACCTAAATAGAGAATGGCAGGTGGGTCCCCACGGACCCCACGTCGAATTGACCAGTCAATGGTCAGCGTTGACTCTTGACATCACTCGATGTCATCTGATATCATCATTTACTATTACGGATAATGTAGGATTAAATAATTAATTAAATTCGAAATTAATAAAATCTTTAGAAAATCATATCTTTTAATCCGTAACTTCGGTTAAAATATTTTCAACATGAAAGTTGCTCGAACAACGAGGCGAATCCGGATCTGCTGATCCGTTAAGTCCGCCACACACCTAACCTATCGAACTTCATAACTTTCCCCCTCGGCTCCTCTGCCAAAGCGAAACAGGAATACTTTCCGGATGCTTCTTCACCGGTATCACCTCATACGCGTTAGGGCACCCCTAGCATCGTTACTTGTCATGTCATGCATCGATATGCATATGTTTACATGGTATTCATTGTTTCTTTCCCCCTCTTCTCTCCGGTGAACTACTGAGACCACGTGCTGCTGGCCCGGTTCGACTCTGAGTTGTGACCCTCTCTCTTGCGAGCAAACAGGCAAGCCCCCCCCCCTTGATCACGGATATCGCCTATTCTACTCTATCTGCTTGCATTAGAGTAGTGTAGCATATTACTACTTCCGTTATACCTATCACGATGCATAACCTGTTTAGCTACTTACATTGATACCTTACTGCATTCCTACTTGCCTAGTATAGGATGCTAGTATTTCCATCTGTGGCCCTACATTCTTGTCCGTCTGCTTGTCTTTGTACTATCGGGCCGTGATCACTCGGGAGGTGATCATGGGTATATACTATCTTATACATGATACATGTGGTGACTAAAGTCGAATGGACTTGTGGAGCACCCGAGTGGATCTTTGGGCGGGGCGGCAGGGCAGAGTTGAGACTACCTAGGTGAGAGGTGGGCTGGCCTGGTCGGTGTTCGCGGATACTTAACACGTTTAACGAGATCGGGTATTTGATCTGAGTCGGCCATTTGGTCTATCGCACTAACCATCTCGTGGGAGTAGTTATGGGTATCCGGCGTCGTGGTATCGGCGAAGCTTGCCGTGGCGTCGGCGGCGATCGTGCGGCGGATGGGTGGGCATACTAGGCTGAGTGCTGCTTCGGCCACCCGCATAACGTGCGGAGTGTGCTCGAGGCGATGGGCCCGACCCTAATGGCAACAGGTTTAGACCGGCGTCTTGACCTCTCTTGAGACTAGGTGGGGCTGCGGCGTGTTGATCTTCAGCGGCGGGCATGACCGAAAAAGTGTGTCCGGCCAAATGGGATCAAGCGTGTTGGGTTATGTGGTGCACCCTGCTGAAGGTTTAATCTATTCGAATAGCCATGATCTTGATGCAGGGCGACTTGGAGTTGTACCTTGACCTTATGACACCTAGAACCGGGATACTTAATAAAACACACCCTTCCAAGTGCGGATAGAACCGGTGGTCGCTCTCTCGAGGGATCGAGGAGGGATGGCGGGTAGGATTATTGCTATGTGATGTTACTTGGAGGACTTGAGGCTACTCTCTTCTACATTGAAGGCGAAGGTGACGAAGCGTAGTCTTCGATAAGACTAGCTATCCCCCTCTTATTACGGCATTACAGTTCAGTCCACGATATGGCCCTTTACACATATATCCATGCATATGTAGTGTAGCTCCTTGCTTGCAAGTACTTTGGATGAGTACTCATGGTTTGCCTTGTTCCCCCTTTTTCCCCTATCTCTACGATTGCTTTGCAACGGACGATGGAGCCGAGGCGGGGCGCCACCGTCGATGTCGACTACTACTGGGGCGCCTACTACTACGTGCCCGCCGACAACGACCGAGGAGTAGTTAGGAGGATCTCGGGCAGGAGGCCTGCGCCTCTTCGTCTGTATCCCATTTATGCTAGCCTTCTTAAGGCAAACTTGTTTAACTTATGTACGTACTCGGATATTGTTGCTTCCGTGACTCGTCTATGATCGAGAACTTGTATTCGAGCCCTCGAGGCCCTGGCTTGTATTATGATGCTTGTATGACTTATTTATGTTTTAGAGTTGTGTTGTGATATCTTCCGTGAGTCCCTGATCTTGATCGTACACATTTGCGTGCATGATTAGTGTATGATTGAATCGAAGCGTCTGGCTGAAGTCAGCCTCAAATCTGTGGAAAATAGCATACATCCCATCTGCCATTATTTCTAATAATGTACAGCCCATTTTCTAATTCTTAAGAATTTTTTGGAGCCCATCTTCTTTTTGTTAGCATCACACCCCATATTGTGGCCATGGTTAAAAGTATATGAAATTTTGCATATTTGGTCTGCGGTCAACTATTTTAATCCAGAAATATTGATTCACATTCAAACTATTTTGAAAAATAATTTATATAAATATAAAATCCAAATAATTGTCCACGCATAAAATCAATGGAATTTAAGATCTTGTAATGAAAAAAAATTGAAACTAATTCCCGGTTTGATGTGTTTTAAAAATGTACAGCCCATTTCTGGGCAAACCGAATGAAACTCTCCTCGTCTTGAAAGATTTGCAGCCCAGCAGGCCGATAAAGCAAGTAGGCCTTGTTTGGGTATTTCTTTTAAAAAATAGAACTGGGCTAGCCATTTTCAGCAAGAAAAAACACAAGCTGGGCTCATGATGTGGTAAACATAAATAAAACCACAGCTAGGCAGGCCACACCCCCCACAACCCGTTGTTACCCTGATCCGTCGCTAAAACTAGTATAAATAACAAGCTGCTTGTTCCTCAAAAAAAAACTTTGCGACTTCTTTGGGTCCACGGTGTCGACCGCTCGTAGTGTAATTCTCTCGTTTATTGACTACGTTGACAATGGCGTGAGCCCCGGATGTCCAACCATTAGGAGGAACCATATTTTGGGCTTGTACTATAGAAGCACTTGCTGCGTGTGCCATGATGCTGGTGGGTCCCTCATCATCCTCTCCACGTCAATCATCTCCTTGTTCCTCTCGGTTGTTGGCGATGTTGACAACGCAAGAGGCGGCGCACATAGCATACGGCGAAAGCGAACCAAGGCCGCAAAGGCGGAGGGCGGCAACGAGGCCTCGTGCGGAACAAAGCGAGTCCGTTGAAGATCGTCGATCGATCGCGGCGGAGGGAGTATGAGGTTGACTGGTTGGCGCGGGTGCATGTTGGGGTTGACGTCGCGGAGAATAACGAGGATGTGTGGGGAATAGAGGAGGGCAGCCAGCGTTGGAGAATGCGTCGGTAGGGCGGCGGGCGCAGCCAGCCATGGGGGCGGGAAGCGGCGTAGCCGGCAGGGTGGTTTGTTTTGGTAATTTGGAGGAAGAAGAAGACAAGAGATAGAAGATACCGACGGATGTTGGATGTCAATCCAGCGGCTGGTAAGCGAGAATCATTTGTTGATTGGCTAGTAAGTCGACACCACCTTGGATAAGCTATTTCCTCGCGGGTCCCAAATGTCGAATCCAAATCTGCCACGGTCATGCAGCCTTTCCTATGAAAATTTACAGCCCATTTGATGTGCTAGTTTGAAATAAGTTTGTGGGTGCTGGTGGGGGCTAATCACTTGGCTTCAGTAATGCAGTGAGCTCAAGCAACGGCGAGTGATGTTATTTCCTTGGTTTGGATTTGTTACAATATTTCACTCTAAATTAAGCGAATGGCAAGCCATTTGCCTTGTTTCAAAGAAAATATGACAATCACAGCCGAGTTGAAAAGGCAGGAACATCTAACTCCAGCTTACAAACTATACAAAAGCACGAGGTTAATTGTTCATCAGGTTTACAAAAAACCAGATTGAAAAGGGCAACAACATCTAACTCCATCACTTTTTTTTGGCGGTCACATTCAAATGGATCGGTCAGGTCCATAGAATGAACATCTGGGTTGTAAAATTTCTTTGGATTATGACCACAATATGTTGTAAATAGAAGCCCGACACGTTCGAAGCTCTTTTGCCCACGAAACTCCTTTTTTGCTCTTGACATACCCATCCGTCAAAACCATGCTGCTGATAAACTTAAGCACGATGGACAATAGTAACCTCGCATTCAGCGGGAAGAATGTGACAAATCTTGTGTTTGCACGGTTGGCTACATATCGTTCTAGCGTTATTGTCTTCAATCGAATCTCATGAGAAGTGAGAAAATCCGATGCTTACGAATCCACCGATTGGTTATAACTTTCTTACCCGTCCTGTTGCCTAAATAGACATGAAGATTGAAAATAGTTAAGGTCTAAAAGAAGAGTGTCGAAGAGCAACAGCTGAGCAGTTAATTCTAGTACACTATATGCGGGCTTCAATGTGCGTGAAATTATCACCTTTATATACAACTTCTCCGGACATGGAAAGCATTGCAGCAAGCCAATAATCTTGTTCGGATCAAAACTATTCATTTGGATATATAAGATCTTGACAGAATCCAGCACCATTGATAGGCCATCCATGGAGAAACTCTTCATTGAGCATAGAACATAATATTAGTACAAAATGTGTACTCCAAGATGATATATAAATTATCTTGAAATTTAAAATGCAGCTTATGGTTACAAGTGTAGATGATAATATAAAGTACACGAAGAAGCGTGGAGCCAAACACCATATTGAAATGAGCACAGAGATCATGTATTACACCCAAGGTCTCGGTTTAGGCGCGAGAGAGGGCGGTTATTTACAGCGGTGAATAACTAGAATCAAGGATCAACCTTTGAAGTGAAGGGCATCTTGGATGATGAGCTGCCTTCCGTCAAAAGAAATTCCAATTCTTACAAGGTTAGGCGACTTTATTTGGAGACAACCGATTCTAGCTGTGAAAACAAGCACCAAGCACTCTAGCGCGGGGCAAGCTGGAGTGGATGATGCTATGCAATGAGGCCTCCGATATCTGAACCCGCACAAGTGAAAGTTTCTTGAGAAATGGGAGTCGAAGGTTTAGTACAGTTATGCAGTAGGTAGCACAACCGGAAGGTGGCGGTGTGGAGAGGGAGGAAAACCTCGAGATGGACATCGGTCTTTGAGGCACAAGTTCATGGCGTTAGGTATGTGGTATGTGATTTCGGGGAATAGTAGAACTCAAGCAGCTGTAGTTACTGTGAATTCAGGGATTCAGCCAGGCGTCCACCGTGCAGGGGCATGGTATGCTTGCTCGGTAGCATGGCGGGATCTGAGAGGCTTTGAGCGGAGCCCTTGTGGAGGAGATGATGGCTCAGGGAATTCAAAATCATTGAAGAGATAGGCGGCGACACTCGAGATTAAGGGGCAGTGGCGCCATAGAGGCGCCACCGAATTGAGAGGACTTGGGTGCGGCAGCAATCCTTGGTGGGGAGAAGCGAGATGATCTCCCCAAGGATGGCGTCAGGAGATCGCTGATCACGGTCCACCAGATTCTCTGAGTTCACAGGATCCGGTGGGGGCGGGTCGCCCGCTTCTCCCAGCTGCGGGTGCGGGATCTACAGAGCGTCGCCCGCTGGCGGGAGCCTCATCTTCTTAGCGCTAGGGTCAGCCGACTCCATTTTCCTCGAGGCGTCGCGTCGCTCACAGTTTGAAGCGAGTAACGAATGGCGAGCCTAGTTGTAGTGTGAAAGCGAAGAAGAAGGGGAGCTGGGGTTTTGTAGGAGTGAGGAAGAAGGGGAGCTGGGGTTTCTGTAGGAGTGAGGTGAGGAATTTGGGGTGCAGTGGAGCGGTGGCGTGAGTGGGTGGGATCGAGGAGGAAGAAGAGCACCCAGGTTTTTGGGGGCGGTGTTTGGGTGTGGGTAGCGCCTCTCATTCATAAATATATGGGCTTTTGAATTGATTTTACTATTTACTAGTGTGGATGGGCTGTTTTGTCTTGGGCCCGAGAAAATAATTACTACTAGTACAGTGGAGACACTCTCAGCTACCAAGAAAAACAATTACTACTAATACAGTGGAGACACTCTACATTACAGCTCCTCCTAGGTCATTGAAACGTCTCCCTCTCTGAATGCCATTATACTTTTGTTCACCGACATGTGGGCCATGCAGCCTTGAGCCCAAATGCCATCCACCAAATTAGAAGGCAGTATGCAGGCGGAGAATGTCACCCAGTCGTGGCCTTGGCGATGTGAGCCGTCGTATCACAAAACCCCACCTCCCGTAGTCTAAGTTTGGCCAGACGAAGCAACCATCATTTCACTCTTATTTGAATCCCATTCTCGGTTTGGGTTCAGCAGACCCTTGAGGTTCGAACACTAGGGTGCTGGCGGAGATCTCACCCTACCTACCTGCACCCGCCCGCCTCGCTTGGATCTAAACTATGAAAGGAACAACACAAGAGACACAAGGTTTATACTAGTTCGGGCCACCATTGTGGTGTAATACCCTACTCTAGTTTGTGGTGTGGTGGATTGCCTCTTGGGCTGATGGTGATGAACAATACAAGGAAGAACAGCCTCGCGAGGCATTGTTCTTGGCAGGTGCGATGAACTGCTAGGAGGAGTTCACCTCTCTCTCTTTCTCTTTCTCTCAAGGTCTCGATCGATCCTCTCTGCCTCTACCATGGGTGGCTAGTACTATTTATAAGCAAAGGCCTGGGCCTCTTCCCAAATATTGGCGGGAAGGCGCCAACAATTAGCCATTTGAAGGGAACATCTGGTACACTTATCTGACTAAAGTTGGTCCTCGCTTTGTCAAAGGCTCAGGTGGTGACACCGGCTTGGGCTCCAAGATGACTTCCTTCCTGCCGTTGGGCTGGTCTTGGTCTTGTTGCACGAAATGGATGCCTTTGCTTGATGCTCTTGCTGCGCTTGCTCCCTTTGCACCAAAGAGGAAAGGAGGACCTTCTGCGCTGGCGCCCTTGGCGCCCTTGGTCATGGCTTGCATCATGGGCACCTCATGAGGTACCCGCCTTGATCTCTCCGCCTCCTCGCGAGCCAGCTGATGAGGCCGTGCACGAAAAGCTCACTGTTATCCGCCCCCGAGGCTTGGCCCCTCGTGAGGTCTTGAGCTTGTTATGATGAAGGCCGGCCGTGATGGGCCCCCTTGAAACCACGCCGCGCCGGCAGGCGAACAAGTCTGGGACCCCATTCCCGAGCGCCCGACAGTAGCCCCGGGCCCAAAGCGTGCTTCGGACTTGGCTGGCGAGAGGCGAAGGGCAAGTCTGACGCCGAGCCCCTAACAGCTGCGGCCTTGGGTGCCGCGTGGCGGTTGATTGGACGTGGGTGTCTCCACTTCCCCACGACGCCTCGGCAACTGCACTAATTGACAAGTCTCTGCATGCAAAGCGGGTCATGATTACCTGCGATAGTGGAGGTCGGCGGTTGGCCTCCCCGGCTTTAAATGCTGAGCGGTGGCGCTCCTCTGGTCCATTTCTTCTTGCTTCTCCTTCTTCCGGTCCTTGTTCCGTCTTGCTGCGATGGCTCCGATCCGCCCGGTTCTCCATGGCGAGAAGGAAAAAGCTCCCGAGAGGTCTGGCCCGCTTCCGCCGAAAAGCAGCTAGCCCTCGCCATCGGACTAAGGCGCCCACCAGGCGGTGTCGAGGCCTTAGTGCGGCGGGCACCACCAGGAGTTCCGCTTCCCTTGTGCGCCCACCTAGGGCTCTGAAGGTTGATGCGGCGCCATGGGCGACACCCCGTCGGCGCCGGCGGAATCCGGTGTGTGTCGTCCCCTCAGGAGTCCATGCGAGGCTCCTCCCGAGTTCGTGCTCCACGGACATGCCCCCTCGGTCTTGGATTCGCCTTCCTCCTTCTTCGCCTCCAGCGATTCATGAGGAGGATCCTTGGAGCTCTGGCTTGACCGCGCCGCGGTTGCAACACCCTTGCGACCCGGCGGAGGTTGCGATCGTTGCCCAGGTGAGGTCTTCATGACTCGAGGCTGGGCGAGATCGCCCAGTCTGCAGGACAAGGCGCCCTCGCGATCCACAGGTCTGCGCTTCCCGGTCATGCTCTTCAAGGTCTTCGATGCGGAAGGGCGCCCGGCTGGATTGCTGCCACGGAGAGGTGATCGAGGCCTGCCTTGGCGAGGCTAGGCTCGCCGACCGCTCCTCGGCAGCTCCTCGGGCGGTGGTGGCGTCGGAGGATCCAGCGACTCCGCCGAGCTCTTCACGACTCCGAGACAAGCGGCGGCAGCTGAGCCCCGAGCTGCGCGCTCTCGGGCAAGGCGGGCTCGGCAGGCCGTCGCTGCCTCGATCTGGATGGGGTTGGCGCCCGGTGCCCGGCGGCCTTTGTTGATGATGGCGTCTTTTGCGGTAGCGTGTAGTTAGCGTTCTTTAGGATCTGCTCCTGCGAGGAATCAAAAGCGTGCCCGTGGGGGCTTGTAAGGTGCACGTGGTCCTGCTTGTTAATATGATCCTTGTCGTCAAGCGGTCGAGTTGCTCATTCCGTCTTAGCTCAGTTCTCCTTCCGAACCTCGCGAGGGCTCGGCGCTCTGCGCCGACGGGTCCAGTCCCAAAGGCAGGCCGGTCGTCATTTGGTATGCCAGTCGCGATGCCGTGGTCAAGGCCGGGGAGGTGGCGGCCGAGTCGATAAGAGCCCTGAGTCGTGATGCTCAAGAGGTCCCCTTAGCGCTCAAGCAGCCATCGTTCGGTGAGAAAGGAGGCGGCGTTGCTAACATGGGATTGCGTTGGGTGAGGGGGCGGTGCCGTGTTAGTTAGTGCTTCGGGTGACTTATCTCGAGAATCGAGAGCCGCTTCTGGTGTGTTGCGGGTTACGTGCATCGGCGGCGATGGGTCGCTGGCGAGTTCTTCGTGTGCCTCTTCCTCTCGCCCTTGCTCCCATTTCTGCTCTCGTCCTCGGGTCCCGGCCCTCGGCGAGTCTCAGCCGTCGCTGGTATGCGAGCCATGATGCGTGGTCAAGGCGGTGAGGGCTGGAGAGCGATGGGAGCCACGAGTCGCGATGCTCGGGCACCCTCCGATTAGCGTGCAAGCGGTTGGCGGATGAGAGTGAAGGAGACACCGTGGGGGCCTCGCTGGCGCTGCTCCTTGAAGAGATCCTGCGGGCTCATCACGGAAAGAACGAAAGTTCGCCGTGACAACCGACGGTCGATCGTTAGTTGCTCCGGAGGGTGATGAGGCTTGAAGGCCTCACGAGGTGGCGCTATGCGTGGCTGCCGTGGCGAGCTCAGCCATTCAGGTTTGTCGGCGTTGCGAGGGCGGACCCATGTGCAAGCGTCATGCCATTGAGGAGCAGCTCCATCGGTTGGTGTCGATTGAGCAGGCGTGGGTCAAGCATGTTAATCATAAAGACAAGTCCATTTAGATAAAGCGCAAAGAAAGGCGAACATCGCCGGGCGGACCCGGCGACTTGGGGATGATGCAGCCCGGCGCCCCCAACAAGATAAGCTAGGAACATGAAGTAAAGGGATACAGCTGAGGGGCGGACCCACGTGGCACAGGAATAATGCAGCCACAGGGCGCTCCAGCTGAAATGAACTTGAAAGATGTCACTGATAGCGTTGAAGGCGAAAGGGTGTTGGTGCAGCGTGACTCGGTGGGCTGCGGAGCCCGATCCTCCACGAGCCCCAGGCTCGGGGCCTCGGGAGGCTCGGGAGGCTGCTGTGGCTCCTCATGGACCATCTCCATCTCTGCCGGGGCTGCGGAGCGCTGGCCTCTTGAGCCTCGGGATGCTCCTCATGAGGCTGGCGCGTGGCAGCCCGCGTTCGGCAAGCCGTGGGGCATCTGAGCGTGGCTGTAGGTGGACCTTGCAGCACCCCAGCGAGAGGGCGGAGGCGCTCTGAGAGGCGGCTCGGTTGAGCCCTGGTATGTCGATGCAGACGCGCAGCCCACCATCCTCGCTGGATGGCGAGCTCGGCAGAGTGGCGGCGGCTGCCACTCATGACTCTTGACTCCTGCAGCTCTGAATGATCTTGGCAGACGAACTCCTGAGGTTTAGCCCTTCTTGCCTTGTTCCTTCTTGAGAAGCGTGCTTGAAACACGCCTCCAAGTGGTGCCCAAGCGCCTCCCTCGTGACCTTAGCAAGGTCGGTGACCCTCGAGGCCCCCGAGCCCTTCTGAGGAGGCGCCGGGCGCGCCTTCCTATCTGATAGAAGGAGGTTCCCCTGAGTGGCATGGACCACGAGGGGCGGGCGGACGATGTCTTCTTCTTCTTGGGGGCGGTCTTGGGAAGCCTCCACTGCCTGCGATCCGGGTCTTCTAGTGATCACGGCTGAAAGGCTCGCTCCGGGGAGCACACGCGTCTTTCTCTTCGCGAGGGCACCGTGATGACTCCGCCACTTCACGGAATCTTGAGGGCGTTGTAGCCGTGGTGGGTTATGGCCATGAACTTGGCCAGCGCTGGAGTACCGAGGATGGCGTTGTATGGCGAAGCGAATGTGGGCGACGTCGAAGTCGATGAGCTCGGTCTTGATGGTTATCGCGGCCGAAGGGTGACATGGGCGAACCTGCCCAATCGGGGCCGTGGAGCCGTCGGTGACCCGGAGAAAGGCTTGGTTGGCTGAAGCTGATTGTAAGGCACTTGGAGATTGTTGAACATTTCCATAGACGGGGCGTTGAGCCCTGCCCGCCATCGATGAGGGTCTTGGTGACTATGCGTTCTTGATGATTGGGGAGCAAAGCATCGGGAGGACTCGGTGTGGCCGCTGGTGAGCTGATCCGCTGAGCTGGGCGTGATGGCGCCGCTGACCACGAGGCGCGTGGCCCGAGCAGGGAGGACTGCATTCGCCAGGGTGAACTGCTTGAAGATCGTTGAGAGGCTGGGGCTTGAGCTCCGCCCGGGATGCTGCGATCGCGGCGGCTCTGAAGCCCCAGCCCCTCATCGATGATGGTCTTCATTTCTCCTTGGCTGCGGTGGCGGAGGAGGAGGCCTGCGTTGCCTTGCAGGCGATCCTCACGAGGCTGATCCCCTCAACCTCCCTCAAGGTGGTCCGCCACCCTTGGAAGGCCACGGTCTTCCTAGCGTCTGCATTCCTTCCTCCTCCTCGGCCGTAGCCTCAATCGCTGTGGTCGGGCGTCGGCCGATCCTCCCTTCTCGCCTGCGGCTCGAGCTCTTGACATTCGCTGGTGTTGTGGGTGTGGAGGTGCGTGGTACCGCCGATACCGGCTGCCTTTGGAAGACTTGAGCTGATCTGCTGCCCGCTTGGTATGCGGTTACGCGCGAGCACGCAGTAACCTTCGCTTCAAATCCTTGGCCTTGGGCTTCTTCTCTTAGGGGTCTCGGCGGCAGCTCGATGAGGAGAGGCGCCCTTCCTCGGCCTGGCGCGCGGTCGCCAAGTTGAACAGCTTCAAGGAAGTGCACAAGTCTTCATGCATCGCCAGCTCCTCCTTCATCTTGGCGTCGCGCACCGTCGGAGAAAGCGGAGATGATGGCCTCCTCGGTCACCTTAGGAATCTTGAGGTGTGCGTTGTTGAAGCGCTGGATGTATTTCTGAGGTCTCCCCTGTTTGTTGCTTGATCGGCGCATGTCGCTCACGGCGGGTGGCGGTCGCGAGTACCTTGGAAGTTGGCGATGAAGCGGGTGCGCATCTCGTCCCGAGAGGAGATCGTGCACGGAGCCGGGTTCGAGGAGCAGTGCGGACCCGTCCTTGGCGCCATGGGAAACCAATTCTCCATGACCTTCTGCGTCTCCGTTGGCGGCTTCAATGCCCAGCTCGTGAAACTGGAGGAACTCTCTTGGGTCGGCCGTGCCGTCGTAGCGAGGAGGCAGGTCGGCTTGAACTTGCTGGGCCGCGCGGCCTGCGCAGCTCGGTGGTGAAGGTGCGGCAGCCTGCTATGGCCACAGGAGGCCTTTGGTGACGAAGCTTGGTCTTGCGGGTCCCGATGCGCTGCAGCTGGGAGCAGCGGGATCTTAGCGCGCCGGAGCGGGGCGTGGTCGCGGCGAGCTCGGCGGGAGCACTCGGGCAGCTTCTTGCGGGCGAGGACTTCTTGCAGCTCTGCTCTTGCCGTCTTTGGCGCCGGACGGAGCGGGTTCCGCCAGGACCACGCACCTTGGGGCTAGGCGCCTTCTTGAGGGCGGCGGCGGCGCCCGAGCTTCGCCCGCGCGAGGCGAGTGCGGTGCAGCAGGAAGGGCGGCAGAGAGCCCCTGCGGCTCGGGACGAGCTTCGGCGATGCGGTCGAGCCACTCTTCGTGAAGCGTCATCGGCGGGCGGTAGCGCAGGAGCTCGTTTGCGCGATAAGCGCAACTCGAGCCTCCATCGGCGCTGAGCAGCGTGAGATGAAGAACCAGCGAAGCGAGTGAGGGGTAGCGATGCGGCCGTCTTGCCTCACGGAGGATCTTTGGGGCGATGCTTGCTGCTCGTTCCCCGCCCGGGCGGTGGCGGCGTTGATGGCGGCGACGAGGAGCAGCGAGGTGCCGCCGGCGAAGCCGTCTGAAGCGGCGCAGGAAGCGAGCGGCTCGGCGCTCAGCGCAGGCCCGGCGGCGTCGAACATGGATGCGGTGGTGACGAGAGAACAAGGTGGCGAAGAGCGAATTCAGGCGCACCTACAGGCGTGCCAAATGTCGAATTCGGGTTCCGCAGACCCTTGAGGTTCGAACACTTTGGGGTGCTGGCGGAGATCTCGCCCTCTACCTACACGCACCCGCCGCTCGCTTGGATCTAAACTACGAAAGGAACAACACAAGAGACACAGGGTTTATACTAGTTCGGGCCACCATTGTGGTGTAATACCCTACTCTAGTTTGTGTTGTGGTGGATTGCCTCTTGGGCTGATGGTGATGAACAATACAAGGAAGAACAGCCTCGCAAGGGTCTGTTCTTGGCCGGGGCGATGAACTACTTGGAGGAGTTCAGTCGCTCTCTCTCTTTCTCTTTCTCTCTTTCTCTCTCGATCAGATCCAGCTGCCTCTACCCTGTGGGAGGCTAGTCCTGTTTATAGGCGAAGGCCCTGGGCCTCTTCCCAAATATTGAGCGGGAAGGGCGCCAACAATTGGCCATTTTGAAGGGGAACATCTGGTACACCTATCCTGACTAAAGTTGGTCCTCGCTTTGTCAAAGGCTCTGAGTGGTGGCCTTGGCTTGGGCTCCACAATGACTTCCTTCCTGCCGTTGGGCTGGTCTTGCTCTTGTTGCACGAAATGGGCGCCTTTGCTTGATGCTCTCGCTGCGCTTGCTCCTTTGCACCAAAGAGGAAAGGAGGACACTTTGGGCTGGCACCCTGGCGCCCTTAGTCGTCATGGCTTGCGTCATGGGCACCTCGTGAGGTACCCGCCTTGATCTCTCCGCCTCCTCGCGAGCCAGCCTGATGAGGCCGTGCCTTAGGAAGCTCCACGTCCGCCCGCCTCAATCTGGGCCCCTCGCGAGGGTCTTGAGCTTGTGTTGATGAAGACGGGCAGTGATGGGCCCCCCTTTGAGCCACGCCGCAGGCCGCAGGCAGGCAAGTCTGGGGACCCCCGTTCCCAGAACGCCGACACCCTTCTCCCTCACCGTCTTCAAGAAAGGCAACACTTGCATCTGCCACTGTTCTTCTCTCCGAACGAAGCGAAGGTAAGCGGATCCGTGATGTTGGTATATTTTTGTTCAGAGGAAAAAAAAGAACTTTTGCAAAGCAGTAACCGATCCTCACTCTCTTTTTTGTTTCATTGTCATTGCGATTGTGTTTTCCTTTCAGTGATCTCCTAGTATTCGTCAGTTTCATGATGGACCAAGGAGAACCGGGCAAAGATCTGCCGATATTGGAGCAGGCGGAGGCTGATCCCCACGAGACGAGAGCTCCAAGAAGATGGAGGCAACCACCGAGGCGACCCTCAGATCTTGAGATGGTCAGCGCCCGTTTGAGGTTACAGCCCCGTGGCACTGCAGGAGCAGTTTTCCCCTTCGAGGATGTGTCCCCCCCACTAAGCTGCCCAAGGTGATTTCCTTCTTTGCCGATCTCAATTGTGGTTTTCATCTAAGTATGTGGTGATTTTTTAGAAAAGTAAGTATGTGGTGATTAATAATGCAAAATTTTATTAGCTTGATGCCATGCTATACATAGTGGTTTAAATAACTTGTGTTTCTTATCTTGAAAAGTAATTCAGAATTTGTTTCTGTTTCAATTAGAGCCACGATCGCACAAGGATTGTGTGGTTGTACATGTCACTCGCTATGAGGCGGACGACCTGAATATACGCCTTTGGGAAAATAGAGTTCTTAGGCTGTTGGATCACGGAAGCCATTTGCGGTTATACCAATGAAGAGTTGTATTCCAGCCTCACTATTGTCGGGCATGTTGTCCAGGGTGTACTGAAGCACAAGAAGTTCAAAGCTACTCCTTCGTTTGTGAGGAATACTGTTCTTCTCAAGCTTACGAGAAGATGATGTGGCATGCCTCCACAAACAAGTTTATCGATGGCAAGGCCACAAGGTTGTCTTCATGAAGGTTCACAGGATTGAGCTGCTGCGGGACGTCCTCGATGATGTTCATGGCAAGGTTCGTCTTATGTCTATCCCAAATTAGATCGAGGCATGAAATAGTTGCCCCAGCTAGTGTTTAATAGTAGTTTGGATTGTGTCTAATTATTCGAACCTTGCCTGTTATCGACCCCTCCGGGGCTAGTACTCTGTTTGAATCCGTCTGTGGGAACTGCTGCTACTTTTGTGTGCCCATGAATCATGTGAGAACCATCATAATTGTTGCTGAAACAGATGCGTCCTCACTAGTTTTTTCATGAATATGGCATGGTAAGACATAAGTTGTCACGGTTTATCATACGAGCAGTGTGTGTTTTGATGAAATAGAGCACTCATTCGAGAACCGTGCGCCGATGTATACATAAGTACTTGTAAACACTGTTGGTGCTACCCCACTTGTAAGCAGTTGTGCAAAACACGGCACATTGGCTCAGCTCGCTTCAACACTAGGCTATCGACCAGCTAACAATCAACAATCTGCTGTCTGACATATAAGCAACTATGTATCTTGTTACAGTGGTTCATGCAGTTAATTGAGGCCACAATGTAATAAATTCCAAACGTTCACACGCTAGTCCAGCGCTCATGTGGAACACTCACATTAAACTCGTCTTCATAAAAAACTTGAAAAGCATAAGTTAAGCAATTTTATACATCTCAATGATTCATAGAACATAACAAACATATACTAGTTCACAGCAAAAGACAAAGTTGTGAGAAGGTTTACAAATCAGGAAAAACAAGCAAGGCTTCTCTGAGCAAAGGGCCTCCCGGCGAGCTTAAATTTCTGGAGTTCACTCTGTTTTTTCTTGTTGCCACCATTCAGGGTTAGGTTCTCTCATTCCGAGAATAACCAATTATAATTGTGGTCTCAATTGGAATGCTGAACTGAACCATGCGATTATCTTGACCAGCTGAAAGTCTTGTGCATTCCACTAAATTTAAGCACCGCTATTTGCAGAAATAAGCAGACCACAATGCCTCTTGTCCGCGCACCTGTCCAAAAAACCGCCGTGCAGCCGTGCCAGCTAGTCCTTGGTCCATGGATGAACTGGTAGAAAGTGCATTCCGGACTAGGATGCAGTTGTTTTCGCTCATCCCTGCACTGCAATCAGGAAGTAAAACGTATGAATCAGCTTCTTTTAGATTGTGTTGGTCATTCTACCTTAGTTACTACCAATGTAGGGATACCTTGAAGACGGGAGGTTAGACGACGACAACGAGGATAGCCATCTCATTTTGCGCAGTTGTACTAAAACTGAGGTGTGTGCTTTTGATTGCGCGGATAGAAATGATCGGAGAGCAGACATCCGAACGATATGGAGACAGACATCCTTGTTTGCGCAAATCTGAAATACGGTTATTTAAACGAGTGACAGATATTACTACTTTCCCCGTTTCCTCTTAGAACCAAGTCCTAGATTCATGCTACAGCTTTCCCACTTTCTTCCTGTTTGAACCAACGCTTTGAGTCGATTGTATGAACTAGCTTTACTTCTAATAATAGTAGAAGTCTAGGTGGCTTTGGAACAGCGGACGGAAGTAGAAAAGGATCCACGAAGGGAGCTGAGGCGATAGAGCAAGGCAGGTTTGAAGGAATATATACTGAGGGTCGTCGGCATGTGGCAAAGGCGGCGTCGGGAGGCTGCATCTTGGCCACAATACATGAGGAGGAAGAAGGGTCGGAGGCCCTCCGAGCCGGCGCTCTCGGGGAGAACGCAGCACGCCCGCCGATCGGACGCAGCGGGCAGCCGTTGGTCTCCTCCTCGCCACCGACGACAGCGTGAGCGATGCACCTACACCCCTGCCCGGTCGAGGTTGTCCGGCGGATTTGTGACCAACCGTGAGCTGAGAGAGAGTGTGGCCACCTATGTGTTGCTTAGATCTGGAGAGCATGAGAGAGTGAACGAGAGGAACCCTAGTAAAGCAAGCGCTAAGGCTCCTGCTTTTATATATAGTGGAGTGATTTTGTTGTACCAGCTTCAAAAAATGCGCTCCTACGTGTACCCGCGAGTGGGTGTGAGAGAACTAGTGCGTGCGTGCACCGCTTCTCTTCGTGAGAGTACAATATACTATGCCCAAAGTACGTTCGCCGCAAGAGTAATAGTATAAGTGTGTGACGTGTGAGCTAAAATAAAATGTGCGCCCCGTCTTTTGTTTTTTAGAAGTTCTGAGGGTAGGGTGCGACGAGAGGAACCCTAGAACTAGTGTGTGACGTCTACCTGCAGATAGACGGTGGGTGCAACGTGCGAGTCTGCGAGAGGACTCGGGAGAGTCGTGACTCGTGAGGGTACGTGTGCGGGAGAGAAGGGGGCACGTATCAATGCAATGCATGTGTCCGTAAATCATTATCCGACAAACGTTCGCCACAAGCCTTTTCCTGACGAACGCCGTAAGAACCGTTAGATCGGCATCCGATAGTGTCAGTTTTGCCATGTCATTTAACAGAACAGTCACTCCTCCTACACACAAATCTTCCACGTGAGTGTTAGCAACTGCCATATGCTCCCTCCGTTCCGAAATGCAGTGCATATAGCTTTATTGAAAATTCGAACCTTGCAAACTTTTACCGACTTTTCGTGTACCAAATTGCACATGTAGAATATCATGTCTATATCATTTCATTCATCTTCGAGAGGTAACTATAAAGATGGGTGAGGAGTCTACAAAGGAAGACCATCGTATCACCCGCAACAATTTCAAGCATCCTTTAGTGTCGAGGAATATCATAGGAACTCTATATGATATGATTTTTATAGGATTTTTTCCTTTAGAGCCAATTGGTTCATAGGAAGAGATTCATATACTCCACATTTCAAAGGAAATAAACATGATATCATTTCTATAGCTTTAGAGCCACTTGGTTCATATGAATGGATTCCTATACTCCCTTAATTTCAAAGGAAAATAAACATTAGCGTATATTCAATAGAAAAGTTCCTATGATATGAACCAAATTACATCTCTTTTCTAATCCCTCCTCATAGGAATTGAGATACATGTCATCTCTAGATTCAATAGAAAAGTTCCTATGATGTGAACCAAATGACATCTCTTTTCCAATCCCTACTCATAGGAATTGAGATGCTCCATGTCATCTCTTTCCCTACAACTTCCATGTATACATCTTCTATTCCTAAATAGATAGTACAACCCACTAGTAGCTTTTTCCCAAAACATGCAACTATGGCACAAGAACTATATAGTGTGCCAATAACTTTGAAAGATGGTTGCTGGATGAAGCTAACCCGATAGTGTAGAGATAGGCAAATCCGAGCACTACTAGCCGTTGGATATCATCAACATTCCACCAGATCTGCCACATGTACAATTTAGAAGACTCCATGGTTGAACTTAAGCATAATGCACAAACCTCAAAACACAAGCACTTCTCCTTTGTTCTAGAATCTTCTGTATCATAATTGATTATTTTTTTCTAAATGAATTGCCATTATTTGTTTTTTACTTTATGATTTACAATGCACAACCCCATGAATCTTAACATTTTATAAAACTAATTGATTTTGAATGAGATGAACTATAAGAACTAAACGAACATCTACATCATGCATATATGACTCAAAGCTTTACATGCTATAGTGTGTATTTATTCATAATTTGGTTTCGAAATCTCATGCGTTCAATACATGTGTACCTTACTAGTTTTGAGTAGAGTAGCAAATTTCACGCGGCCCCGGGTATATCAAAATGCAGGGCCCATGCATCATTGCCTTTCGGTCGAACCTACGTCCACAATTTTTTGTACGTACTATATCTCCACTGGTCCCCGAACCCAAAATGTTGCCTCGTTCTCGTAAAACCAAGCGGCCCACACATATTTAAGGCGTCGACTCAAACCCATTTACTACGACGTGGCCTCGCACGCGTAGTACTCCTAAAACCCTACCGCCGCACTCATCATCGGTTTTCTTCAAGAGGACGAGGAGAAGCCGATTTGTAGTGGGCGCTTTCAAAAAAGGATCATAGTGGAGACCCCTACCTAGGGTGCCCTAGGTAGCTGCCGCACGCATCATTGATTTCTCTTTTCTTTATGCTCTTGCGCCCAAGAGTGAAATGATGGTTGCTTCGTCCGTCCACTTAATGCGGGAAGGTGGGGCTTTGTGATTTGACCCTCATCGCTCATTTTCTACTATCGGCGCTTCGACCGGGTGCCTCCAATTCCAACCGCTGCTCCGAACTGTAATTTGGTGCATCGCACGTGGAACAAGACGGTGGATGAGCCACATGTCGGCCAAAGGGGTCCTGTTAAGTGTGTCGCCATTTCGTGTGCGGACTGGCCCTGCTTGAGTTGCTACGCCAACACGACAGGAGCAGCCTACCACTTGGTTTTGCTCCTTGTTGAATCCCGACTATATTGATCTAAAAAGATACGTATTTTTAGGCGTCTCGGTTTATAGGGCCTGCACATAGTTCTAAGTCATCCATTTGACTAACTAAATATGAGTTACTATGTCACAAATAGTATATCATTCGATTCTTAAGCGGATGTAGTTGTATTTAAAAGTCGAGGGCGGGGCTTTTCCTGCGCGGTAGGCAGCGGGGCAGTTCCGCCTAGTCGGTTCGACAGAGACGCGAGAAGACGAGGGAGTAGGCTGCTGCAAACGTAGGGCTGTGTGATTTGACATGAGAGTTCTTCTTTGGACAGGTGGGGCCCGTGATTTGACTTGCCATTATCATTTTAACTCCGGCGCTACGACCAGCGTGACTCTCCCAGATTCCTGACCACCTCCATACAGGTGCCTCTCCCAATGCTCCACCATGTAGTAGAGGCTGGCTCTTGCATGAGAGCCCACTTAACCACTTTTTCCTTGCCTCTCTTTCCTCCACATATGCAAAAATGCCATGTAAAGTGCACTATTGTACTTACTTTTACTTGCTCCTACAGGTGCTTAAGCTTGCCACATAGGCATAAAGTCTGATGTGGCAAGTTAATCAAGAAGAGAGAGACTAGTTTGGTGACCCAAGGAAGAAATGGTGCTAAGCGCGTGTACCTAGGTGAAAAGACAATTTTGAGTCTATAGCTAATTAAATGAAGCAAACTTAGCAATACCATTTCATTGGAAGTGGTCACTCCTTGGCAAATGCAATAAATACTAGTACTCCCTGTGTCCCATAATATAAGAATGTTTTTGGCACTACACTAGTGTCAAAAACGTTCTTATATTATGGGACGGAGGGAGTACGAAGAAAGAGATAGAGAGAAGTAAAAAAATAAATACACTTATAGCCAACCTTATAGCCAAAACCTTGTTGTAGTATGAGTGACTAAGTGATGACTATGTATGACATGCCAACATCAGATAGCCTAACGCACCGTGTTAAATCTCCAAGGGCGCGACCGCACGAGCAACGCGACGGTCGTGGTAGGCGCGACCACGATATGGGCTACTGGCAGCCCTTGAATCTGAGATCAAACGGTCGCATGCTAAGTTGCTGAAAATTTGCGAATAACCCTCGGATAGGATATTCACCCATAGGTCTAGAATCACGCCATGCAACCGTTCGATCTCAGATCCAAGGGCTCTCGGAAGCCCGTATCATGGGAGAATGGAAAGCCACTACCCTGCGTTCGCGCGCGGCGATTCGCTCCTACTCGTCCCCATGTCCTTCAATACTACGGCAGTTCGCTCCTAGTCGTCACGTCCATTCACATTACGGCAGTTCCACTAATCCTAACCCTCCTCCCAAATCCATGGTGTCCCAAATCTCCATGATCGGCGGTGAGTACAAGGTTAGAACCATCACCGGCGATGAGTTCGACGTCATCTACACCCGTTCTTCCGTGACGGTGAAAGGATGCCTTTCTCGCTTCAGACGCATGTTCAAAAACTCAGATGATGAGTGGGTCGCTGGGCAAGATGTTGAGTACACCACAGTCCTGGGACGAGAGAAGGATCTAAAGGACGAAGAGAGGAAGAAGCTTGCCATGATCCAGGTTTGCGTACATAACGTTTGCTTGGTCTACCACATATGCCATGCCGACGTTGAGTGCCAGGATTTTAAGAACTTCCTCAAGGACAAAACAGTGAAATTCATTACTGTAGACTTTAAGAACGATGAAGAAGTCCTGGGTCGGATCAGCCTTGTTGTAGGCAACCCCTTCGACCTCCAGAAGAATTGGCTGGTGCCCTCTCGTCAGCCTTCAATGCTGACCCTGGCAGGAGCCATGGTTCATCCTTCGTGCGATGGCGGAGAAACCTCCATACCGTTTCATCGTCATGCATGGCAGCGGAATGTACTAGATATAGACCACATCCACTATGCTGCAATGGATGGCTACCTTTGCTTTAATATCTACAACGGTTAGATGAAGAGCAACAGCAAAGTGTGCGGTTCAAGCAAAGAAGTATCGGCCAAGAGGAAGAGGGACAAGGACGAAGTCGAGGACATGGACGAGGACTCCGAGTAAGGTGGCAGTGTCGTTGCTCATGGTGGTTCTGAACTTCTAATGCAGTGTCTACCGGATTAGTTGCATAGTTTAATTTCAGGTGTGCTTAATTTAATTTGAGGGGTGTGTTGTGCTGAGCCCCCAGCAGAACTATGTTATGTTTCTTCTCGTTACTTTAACTCTTCAGTATGTACATACTACTAGTATTTCTTTAATAAATTTAGCACCCCAATTAAGCACGTACTAGCTTTTTTAATAGTACTATATGCATAATTTGGCGACGAGCGCTCTCTATATGTACCACATTTTTTTGATTTCAATTTTTGCTCCATGGCGCAATCCATCGATAGTACTACTGTACAAAAGTATACATTTGTTAAAAGGCTAGAGTACTGTTCATCACATATATAGCCAGTTAAATTCTCAACCTAGAACGACGTGCATGTTGGAAATATGCCCTAGAGGCAATAATAAAAGCATTATTATTATATTTCCTTGTTCATGATAATTGTCTTTTATTCATGCTATAATTGTATTATCCGGAAATCGTAATACATGTGTGAATACATAGACCACAATGTCGTCCTAGTGAGCCTCTAGTTGACTAGCTCGTTGGTCGATAGATAGTCATGGTTTCGACTATGGACATTGGATGTCGTTGATAACGGGATCACGTCATTAGGAGAATGACGTGATAGACAAGACAATCCTAAGCATAGCACAAGATCGTGTAGTTCGTTTTGCTAGAGCTTTCTCAATGTCAAGTATCTATTCCTTAGACCATGAGATCGTGTAACTCCCGGATACCGTAGGAGTGCTTTGGGTGTACCAAGCGTCACAACGAATGGCGGGTGACTATAAAGGTGCATTACGGTATCTCCGAAAGTGTCTCTGGGTTGACACGGATCGAGACGAGGATTTGTCACTCCGTATTACGGAGAGGTATCACCGGGCCCACTCGGTAGTGCATCATCATAATGAGCTCAAAGTGACCAAGTGTGCGGTCACGGATCATCCATTACTGATGCGAGTAAAGTGACTTGCCGGTAACGAGGCTGAGCGAGGTATTGGGATACCGACGATCGAGTCTCGGGCAAGTAACTATACCGTCGACGAAGGGAGTAGTATCTGGGGTTGCTTGAATCCTCGACATCGTGGTTCATCCGATGACATCATCGAGGAGCATGTAGGAGCCAACATGGGTATCCAGATCCCGCTGTTGGTTATTGACTGAGAGCGTCTCGGTCATGTGCGCATGTCTCCCGAACCGTAGGGTCTACACACTAAGGTTCGGTGGCGCTAGGGTTATTAGGAAGACTTGTATGTGATTACGAATGTTGTTGAGTCCGGATGAGATCTCGGACGTCACTAGGAGTTCGGAAGGTCGGGAGGTAAAGATTTATATATGGGAAGTTGTCATACGGACACCGAAGAATTGAGGTCATATCGGTATTGTCTGGGGCCACCGAAAGGTTCGGGAGGACCACGGGAGGGGCCACCCCTCGGGGGGCCCACTTGGGCTGTGTGGGAGGAGCCAGCCCCGGTGGGCTGGGCGCACCCCTCCCTTGGGCCCATGCGCCTAGGGTTGAGGGGAACCCTAGATGGGGCGCCCCTTGCTTGGGGGCAAGCCCCCTCTCCCTTAACCGCCGCCCCCCTCTAGATGCATCTAGAGGGCATTCCCTCTCCCTTTCCCCTATAAATAGAGGGGTGAGGGAGGCAGCCACACCCAAGCCAAGGCGCAGCCCTTCCCCTCCCAACACCTCTCCTCCTTCGTTGTGTGCTCGTGAAGCCCCTGCCGAGTCTGCCTCTCCACCATCATCACGTCGTCGTGCTGCCGGTGGAGCTGTCTTCCTCAACCTCTCCTTCCTCCTTGCTGGATCAAGATGGAGGAGACGTTGCCCGTACCGTACGTGTGTTGAACGCGGAGGTGTTGTCCGTTCAGCACTTGGTCATCGGTGATCCGAGTACGACTCCATCATCACCATCCCCTTGAACGCTTCCGTACGCGATCTACAAGTGGTATGTAGATGCAAACTCACTCCCTTGACTCTTTGCTTAGATGAACTCATAGATGGATCTTGGTGAAACCGTAGGAAAAATTTTAATTTTCTAGCGTTCCCCAACAGTGGCATCATGAGCTAGGTCTATCGTAGTTCTCTATTGCACGAGTAGAACACAATTTAGTTGTGGGCGTAGATCTTGTCAACTTGCTTGCCGCTACTAGTCTTATCTTGCTTCCGCGGTATTGTGGGATGAAGCGGCCCGGACCAACCTTACACGTACGCTTACGTGAGACCGGTTCCACCGACTAACATGCACTAGTTGCATAAGGTGGCTAGCGGGTGTCTGTCTCTCCCACTTTAGTTGGAGCGGATTCGATGAAAAGGGTCCTTATGAAGGGTAAATAGAAGTTGATAAAATCACGTTGTGATTATTAAAGGTAAGAAAACGTTCTTGCTAGAACCCAATTGCAGCCACGTAAAGATGCAACAACAATTAGAAGGCGTCTAACTTGTTTTTGCAGCAATTGTCATGTGATGTGATATGGCCAAGTTGTGTTGAATGATGAATGACATATTGTGATGTATGAGATCATGTTCTTGTAATAGGAATCACGACTTGCATGTCGATGAGTATGACAACGGCGAGAGCCATAGGAGTTGTCTTTATTTTGTATGACCTGCGTGTCATTGAAGAACGCCATGTAAACTACTTTACTTTATTACTAAACGCGTTAGTCATAGAAGTAGAAGTAGTCGTTGGCGTGACAACTTCATGAAGACACGATGATGGAGATCATGATGATGGAGATCATGGTGTCATGCGGTGACAAGATGATCATGGAGCCCAAGATGAAGATCAAAGGAGCTATATGATATTGGCCATATCATGTCACTACTTTATATAATTGCATGTGATGTTTATTATGTTTTATGCATCTTGTTTACTTAGAACGACGGTAGTAAATAAGATGATCCATTACAACAATTTCAAGAAGTGTTCTCCCCTAACGTGCACCGTTGCTAAAGTTAAATGCGTTTGAGCACCACGTGATGATCGGTGTGATAGATCCTTACGTTCACATACAACGGGTGTAAGACAGTTTTACACATGCAAAACACTTAGGGTTAACTTGACGAGCCTAGCATGTACAGACATGGCCTCGGAACACGGAGACCGAAAGGTCGAACACGAGTCGTATAGAAGATACAATCAACATGAGAATGTTCACCGACGATGACTAGTCCGTCTCACGTGATGATCGGACACGGCCTAGTCGACTCGGATCGTGTAACACTTAGATGACTAGAGGGATGTCAAATCTAAGTGGGAGTTCATTCAATAATTTGATTAAGATGAACTTAATTATCATGAACTTAGTCTAAAACTTTTTGCAAATATGTCTTGTAGATCAAGTGGCCAACGCTCATGTCAACATGAACTTCAACGCGTTCCTAGAGAAAACCAAGCTGAAAGATGATGGCAGCAACTATACGGACTGGGTCCGGAACCTGAGGATCATCCTCATAGCTGCCAAGAAGGCATATGTTGTCAGGACCCCGATCCTAAGTCACACCGATCTAGCATGTGACACATCACATCACTTTGCGGCCTCACGCACGGTATTCCCACGGGTGTCGCCTTACCATGGTCCGGGACCGTTTGCGCCTTTTGGCTCACGTATATGATAGTGTCGCTAGCATCCATATGACAAAGAACCCGGGCCGACATGGCTAGTCGTGAACCCAAAGCGGCGCTAACCCATGGGGACAGGCATACATGAATCACATCGAGCATGTCGGTCATCAACGTATATATTGGGCTGTAGCACTGGCTAACAGGACTCCGGTATCCCGGCTGTAGCAGCTAGGCAGGACTCGAATATCACCAAGTGACATTTCCACGAAGGACGAGACATAGGAGCGAAGTGAAACACATGCCGGCAAATCAAGTGTCCAAGCAGTAGTCTTTGGGCTAGCGAGACTCCGGTGAACAGGCAGTAGCGGACTACTATCGCTCGAAAGCTCGAGACTACATTTCCCCATATGAGAGGCTGCCAAGGATAAACAACTAGATTGTCGGATCCCACACATACCAAGCATTTCAAACATACACATAATATGCTCAATATGTGCAAATACAACATGGCATCACAACATAACTCTGACTCAAATATTTATTCATTAGGCTCAGAGGGCGAGATATTACAAACATGGGTCTCATGACCCAACACTCGAAACATACAAGTCAAAGCACAAGCGGAAGCTAATCATGTCCGAGTACGCACAACTATAAATGAAAAGGGCTGAGAAGCGACTATCTACGAGATCTGCCGAGGGCACAAGATCGTAGCTGAGGTAACAAGCTAAGCGTCGAAGTCCACGTGGAACTACTAGCGAGGCGGCGTCTCTCTCGCAAAACATGAAATAAGCAAGCGTGAGTACAATTGTACTCAGCAAGACTTACATCGAGATCTAACTACATATGCATCATTATCAAAAGGGGTGGTGGAGTTTGACTGCAGCAAGCCAGCTTTGACTCGGTGGCTATCCTGAACTACGATTGCAAGTAACTCTTTTGAGGTGGCACACACGAGTCCACATATTCACCACATCAATACACCACTATGGACCCGCCCTCGTCTCCCTACGAGAACGCCATCCATAGCACTCACGCTTATCTTGCGTATTTTAGAGTATCCACTTTCACTTGTCTATGAACTGATATAGGCAACCCAGAAGTCCTTTTCCGCGGACACGGCTATTCGAATAGATCATATTAAACCCTGCAGGGGTGTACTTCTTCACACACGCTCTCACCACTTACCGCCACTTACACGACATGTACTCGGCAACCTTCAAGCGGAAGCCCAACGTGGGTGTCGGCCACGGCCTACCTAAACACTCAAGTCCCTAGTCCAGGTTTATCGCCTATTCGGGTTCCATCCGCAGGAGTCGGCCGAGGTTTCCATACAGCCCCGAACGATGTGTGCAGGGTTCCCGAGACACCAAGCAGGCGAATCGGTACACAGACCCACGGTGCCTACCGCAACACAACCCACCCCTAAGGTCAGCGTTGCGTCGGCCCCAACATGCTACAAACACCGAAACTACTTGCAACTCCCTGATGAGGACAAGGGTGGTTAAGAAGCCGAGAGGGTCAATTAAGGATCCCAATGCGTGGTAGTAACTGTTTCATGGATCACAAACACAAAACTCAGTTCTGAGGGCGGCTGCAATGAGACAACCCACCATGTACTCCTACATGGCCTCTCACCGCTACCTTTACCAAATCGTGTTCACACACTTAGCTCACACACAATAGGACATGTTCATAACAATTCCAATTCATTCCCGATGAATCAGACCGACTCAACTCTAAGCAGTAGCAGGCATGACAAGCGAGCATAAATGAGTAGGCACAACATGGCTCAAACAACTCCTACTCATGCTAGTGGGTTTCATCTAATTCTTGTGGAATGACAGTCATGCAAAGGATCAAGGGTTCAGCTACCGCAGCAAGTAACAGTTGAAACGATGTTGTCCTAATGCAATAAAAGAAAGCAGGAGTGAGAGAGTGGGATTGTATCGGAATGAACACGGGGGTTTTGCTTGCCTGGCACTTCTGAAGATAATATAGCCTTCATCGGTGTCATCGAATTCATCGTCGGTACGTCGTCTACTGAGAGGGGACAATTACCGGCAACAAAAGAGAACACAATCAATGCAATGCACATTCACATGAATGATATGTCATGTTAAGGTACTAAATTCACCTAATGCAATATCTAGCCAAGTTAATTGAAGTGGAATTCAAACAAGAACAAATTCCAACTCCAAATGTTATTTCATAATTTGCCCTAATCATGATTCATCCTATTCAGTGAGGTTAACTTGTTCAAACATGCATGATTATGGCATAAACAGATTCTTCATATTTTTCTGATCATTTTTCATATATAAATTATTTAATTTGGAGTTCCGATTAAAAGTTATGAATATTTGAAGTTTGGGGTCTTTTTCGAAATTTCCTGAATTATTATAAATCCCAGAAAATGATTTATGGCGTCAGCACCACGTCACCGTGGACGTCGGCAAGTCAATGGGCGCCCGTGTCAAACCTGATCCATGGGACCCACCGTCGATGTCTCGGCTGGTTTAGGTGGATGACAAGTGGAACCGATCAACGTTGACTTGACTAAGTCAAAGTCGACACGTGGGGTCCACGGTTAGTACTAATCTAAGCGGAGAAAATAAAACTAACCTAATTAGGCTCGGGGCCCACATGGCGGTGGCTCTAGGGGGTTAGCGGGGTCATTAGTGGCTAATGGCGTGCCACGTCACCGACACCGGAGTTCGGCGGCGGCGACCAAACAGCGGCGGATGTTCGCCTCTTGCGCCGCAGTGGCGGCTGGGCAAGAGAAGAACACAGGAGGAGTCCCTCACTCGCGCGCATCGAGCGGAGCAGGTGGGGGTCGCGGGGTGGTCGGAGCTCGCTGGAAGTGAGCTTCATGGCGCGCCGGAGGTAGGGTGAGTCTTGGGTTGGCGCCTGTGGTGCACGGAGGGCAAGTTAGGGTGTGCATAATGCTCCTGATGGCTTCCTGAGCGCGATGACGCGCTCCTAATCGAGTTCAAGCGGCTGCAGGGACGGCGGCGACATGGCCGGCAGCAGGGGAAGCTCGGCCACGGCAGGGCTATGGCCTAGAGGGCGGGCGCGACCGAGGGAGAAGGGGAGACACGCGGGGCTCACCGTGAGTCCGTTTGGAGGTCGATGGGCTCGGGGCGGCGGAGTCAGTGAATCGGCGATGATGGTGGCGGAGCCCGAGGTGGAAGACGACAGCGATGGCGGCGTTGCTGGCCTCCCGGGTCGCGTGAGATCGGCGGAGACGGAGAAGGGTCGGGGCGGAGCTCTTGGGGACGACAGAGGGGCAAGGGGGTGGCTGCGGCTACGGCTATGGCGAACGGCGGCGACGAGCTCGTTCGGGTTCGGGAGAGAGAGCGAGACAGAGGAGGGAGAGGAGCTCGGGGAGAGGGTGAGAGGCCTGGGGGGCGCGTGGCTGTCTCCGGGCGTCGAGGAGGAGGGCCGGGAAGCAGGAGGTGGCGTTGGGGCGTCAGGCAAGCGCCACGCCTCGCCTCGCCTCTTGGCAGAGGAAGGCGACAATGCGGCGGTGGTGGGCTGGGCCACCAGCTGGGCCGTCGAGGAGGAGGGGGGGAGAGAAGGCTGGGCCAGGTGGGCTGCGCAGGTAAGCCAGGTAAGGTATTCTCTCTCTCTCTCTTTTATTTCCATTTTCTATTTTCTGTAATTATGTTTGGCTTTAATAAAAATGCCAAGGCATTTCCAAAAATCATGAAACTGGTCAATGTCACTGTTTGGAATATTTCCAACAACAAACATTTCATTTTATGATTATTTGAGCATTTAAAATATTTTATAGTATTTAAATGCCCAAATGCAAATACCATATGAATTAATTCAAAAGTCCAAATGTCATGGAAAAATGTGCAACATCTCTGTTCTTGTTTCAAAGATTTTTCCAAAATGGTGAACATTTTTGAAGGCCATTTGGTTCATTGAAAAATATTTCTTAGTTGAACCTATTTGAATTGTTTTTGGTGCTAGGGCTTGGTCATCCCCATTTCAAATTTTCATGAAAATTAAACATGATGCATGGATGCAATGCCACTGGTTACAAGCAAGCTCTAAGGCTGATCTGGGGCTGTGACATATGTCCTAGAAGCACCGTTAGGTGACCCACCTGCTCTCCCAGCACTGCAAGACGATTTGAACGTTTGGCGGAACGCGTCGATGATTACTCCCTCGTTCAAGTGCGGCATGCTTTACAACTTAGAACCGGGGCTCCAAAAGCGTTTTGAGCAACACGGAGCATATGAGATGTTCGAAGAGCTGAAACTAGTTTTCCAAGCTCATGCCCGGGTCGAGAGATATGAAGTCTCCGACAAGTTCTATAGTTGTAAGATGGAGGAAAACAGTTACACAAGGTGAGCACATACTCAAAATGTCAGGGTTGCACAACCGTCCCACTGGAGATTAACCTCCGGACGAGGCGGTCATTGACAGAATCCTTGATCGCTCCCACAAAGCTACAAGAGCTTCATGATGAACTACAATATGCAGGGGATGGTGAAGACCATTCTGAAGTATTTTCAATGCTGAAGTCAGCAGAGGTTGAAATCAAGAAAGAACATCAAGTGTTGATGGTCAATAAGACCACTAAGTTTAAGAAGGGCAAGGGTAAGAAGAACTTCAAGAAGGACGGCAAGGAGGTTGCGCGCCCGTAAGCAAGTTGCCGGAAGAAGTCAAAGAATGGACCCAAGCCCGAGACTGAGTGCTTTTATTGCAAGGGAAGGGTCCTTTGGAGCGAAACTGCCCCAAATACTTAGCGGATAAGAAGGCCGGCAACACTAAAGGTATATTTGATATACATGTAATTGATGTGTACCTTACCAAGACTCGTAGTAACTCCAGGGTATTTGATACGGTGTCGTTGCTCATATTTGTAACTCACAGCAGAGCTGCGGAATAAGCGGAGATGGCGAAAGACGAGGTGACGATGCGCTGTCGGGAATGGTTCCAGTCGATGTGATCGCCGTCGACACGCTACCTCTACATTTACCTCACGGATTAGTTTTGAACCTTAATAATTGTTATTTGGTGCCAATTTTGAGCATGAACATTGTTTCGGATCTCGTTTAATGCGAGATGGCTACTCATTTAAATCCGAGAATAATGGTTGTTCTATTTATATGAGAGATATGTTTTATGGTCATGCTCCAATGGTCAATGGTTTATTCTTAATGAATCTCGGCGTAATATTACACATATTCATAGCGTGAATACCAAAAGATGTAAAGTTGATAACGATAGTCCCACTTACTTGTGGCATCGCCGCCTTGGTCACATTGGTGTCAAGCGCATGAAGAAGCTCCATGCTGATGGACTTTTGGAGTCTCTAGATTATGAATCATTTGACACATGCGAACCATGCCTCATGGGCAAGATGACCAAGACTCCGTTCTCGGAACAATGGGCGAGCAACCAACTTGTTGGAAATCATACATACCGATGTGTGCGGTCCGATGAGCGTTGAGGCTCGCGGAGGATATCGTTATGTTCTCACTCTCACAGATGATTTGAGTAGATATGGGTATGTCTACTTGATGAAACACAAGTCTGAGACCTTTGAAAAGTTCAAGGAATTTCAGAATGAAGTAGAGAATCAACGTGACCGAAAGATAAAATTCTTACGATCGGATCGTGGAGGAGAATATTTAAGTCACGAATTTGGTACACACTTAAGAAAATGTGGAATCGTTTCACAACTCACGCCTCTGGAACACCTCGGTAGAACGGTGTCCGAGCGTCATAATCGCACTCTATTGGATATGGTGCGATCTATGATGTCTCTTACCGATTTACGCTATCATTTTGGGGATACGCTCTAGAGACAGCTACATTCACTTTAAATAGGGCACCGTCTAAGTCCGTTGAGGCGACCTTTGTATGAATTATGGTTTGGGAAGAAACCTAAGCTGTCATTTCTAAAAGTTTGGGGATGCGATGCTTATGTCAAGAAACTTCAACCTTGAAAAGCTCGAACCCAAGTCGGAAAATCGTCTTCATAGGATACCCTAAAGAAACCATTGGGTATACCTTCTACTTAAGATCCGAGGGCAAGATCTTTGTTGCCAAGAACGGATACTTTCTGGAAAAAGAGTTTCTCTCGAAAGAAGTAAGTGGGAGGAAAGTAGAACTCGATGAAGTACTACCTCTTGAACAGGATAGTAGTGCAGCTCAGGAAAATGTTCTGTGATGCCTACACCAACCAAGAGGAAATTAATGATGATGATCAAGGTACTTTGGATCAAGTTGCTCTTGAACCCAGTGGTCCACAAGGACACGTTCCGCACTGCAGTGGTACGGCAACCCTGTCACGGAAATCATGTTGTTAGACAACGGTGAACCTTCGAACTATGAAGAAGCAATGGCGGGCCCAGATTCCAACAAATGGCTAGAAGCCATGAAATCCGAGATAGAATCCATGTATGAAAACAAAGTATGGACTTTGAATGACTTGCCCGATGATCGGCGAGCGATAGAAAACAAATGGATCTTTAAGAAGAAGACGGACGCGGATGGTAATGTCACCATCTATAAAGCTCGACTTGTCGCTAAGGGTTATCGGCAAGTTCAAGGGATTGACTACGATGAGACTTTCTCTCCGTGGCGAAGCTTAAGTCCGTCCGAATCATGTTAGCAATTGCCGCATACTATGATTATGAGATATGGCAGATGGACGTCAAAACAGCGTTCCTTAACGGTTATCTTAAGGAAGAGCTGTATATGATGCAGCCGGAGGGTTTTGTCGATCCTAAGAATGTCGACAAAGTATGCAAGCTCCAGCGATCCATTTATGGGCTGGTGCAAGCATCTCGAGTTGGAACATTCGCTTTGATGAGATGATCAAAGCGTTTGGGTTTATGCGAGACTTATGGAGAAGCCTGCGTTACAAGAAAGTGAGTGGGAGCTCTGTAGCATTTCTCATATTATATGTAGATGACATACTTTTGATGGGAAATGATATAGAATTCTTGGACAGCATTAAGGCCTACTTGAATAAGTGTTTTCAATGAAGGACCTTGGAGAAGCTGCTTATATATTAGGCATCAAGATCTATAGAGATAGATCGAGACGCCTCATAGGTCTTTCACAAAGCACATACCTTGATAAGATTTTGAAGAAGTTCAAAATGGATCAGTCCAAGAAGGGTTCTTGCTCAGATTGCAAGGTGTGAGATTGAGCTCAGCTCAATGCCCGACCATGGCAAAAGATAAAGAAGAGATGAGTGTCATCCCCTATGCTTCAGCCATAGGATCTATTATGTATGCCATGTTGTGTACTAGACCTGATGTAAACCTTGCCGTAAGTTTGGTAGGAAGATACCAAAGTAATCCCGGCAAGGAACACTGGACAGCGGTCAAGAATATCCTAAAGTACCTGAAAAGAGCAAAGGACATGTTTCTCGTTTATTTAGGTGACGAAGAGCTCGTCGTAAAGGGTTACGTCGAAGCTAGCTTCGACACAGATCTGGATGACTCTAAGTCACAAACCGGATACGTGTATATGTTAAATGGTGGAGCAGTAAGCTGGTGCAGCTGCAAGCAGAGCGTCGTGGCGGGATCTACATGTGAAGCGGAGTACATGGCAGCCTCGGAGGCAGTGCATGAAGCAATTTGGGTGAAGGAGTTCATCACCGACCTAGGAGTCATACCCAATGCGTCGGGGCCAATCAAACTCTTCTGTGACAACACTGGAGCTATTGCACTTGCCAAGGAGCCCAGGTTTCACAAGAAGACCAGGCACATGAAGCGTCGCTTCAACTCCATCCGTGAAAATGTTCAGGATGGAGACATAGAAATTTGTAAAGTGCATGCGGATCTGAATGTCGCAGATCCATTGACTAAACCTCTTCCATGGGCAAAACATGATCAACACCGAACTCTATGGGTGTTCGATTCATCACAATGTAACTAGATTATTGACTCTAGTGCAAGTGGGAGACTGTTGGAAATATGCCCTAGAGGCAATAATAAAAGCATTATTATTATATTTCCTTGTTCATGATAATTGTCTTTTATTCATGCTATAATTGTATTATCCGGAAATCGTAATACATGTGTGAATACATAGACCACAATACGTCCCTAGTGAGCCTCTAGTTGACTAGCTCGTTGGTCAATAGATAGTCATGGTTTCCTGACTATGGACATTGGATGTCGTTGATAACGGGATCACGTCATTAGGAGAATGACGTGATGGACAAGACCCAATCCTAAGCATAGCACAAGATCGTGTAGTTCGTTTTGCTAGAGCTTTCTCAATGTCAAGTATCTATTCCTTAGACCATGAGATCGTGTAACTCCCGGATACCGTAGGAGTGCTTTGGGTGTACCAAACGTCACAACGTAACTAGGTGACTATAAAGGTGCATTACGGTATCTCCGAAAGTGTCATTGGGTTGACACGGATCGAGACAGGGATTTGTCACTCCGTATTACGGAGAGGTATCACTGGGCCCACTCGGTAGTGCATCATCATAATGAGCTCAAAGTGACCAAGTGTCTGGTCACGGGATCATGCATTACGGTACGAGTAAAGTGACTTGTCGGTAACGAGACTGAACGAGGTATTGGGATACCGACGATCGAGTCTTGGGCAAGTAACATACCGTCTGACGAAGGGAGTAGTATACGGGGTTGCTTGAATCCTCGACATCGTGGTTCATCCGATGACATCATCGAGGAGCATGTGGGAGCCAACATGGGTATCCAGATCCCGCTGTTGGTTATTGACCTGAGAGCGTCTCGGTCATGTTTGCATGTCTCCCGAACCCGTAGGGTCTACACACTTAAGGTTCGGTGACGCTAGGGTTATTAGGAAGACTTGTATGTGATTACCGAATGTTGTTCGGAGTCCCGGATGAGATCCCGGACGTCACGAGGAGTTCCGGAAGGGTCCGGAGGTAAAGATTTATATATGGGAAGTTGTCATACGGACCTTTGGAAGAATTGAGGTCATATCGGTATTGTCTGGGGCCACGGAAAGGTTCCGAGGACCACGGGATGGGCCACCCCTCTTGGGGGGGCCACTTGGGCTGTGTGGGAGGGAGCCAGCCCCTGGTGGGCTGGGCGCACCCCTCCCCTTGGGCCCATGCGCCTAGGGTTGAGGGGGGAACCCTAGATGGGGGCGCCCCCTTGCTTGGGGGGCAAGCCCCCCTCTCCTTGGCCGCCGCCCCCCCTCTAGATGCATCTAGAGGGGCCGCCCTCTCCTTTCCCCTATAAATAGAGGGGTGAGGGAAGGGCAGCCACACCCAAGCCAAGGCGCAGCCCTTCCCCTCCCCAACACCTCTCCTCCTCCGTTGTGTGCTCGGCGAAGCCTGCCGAGATCTTGCCTCTCCACCATCATCACGCCATCGTGCTGCCGGTGGAGCTGTCTTCCTCAACCTCTCCTTCCTCCTTGCTGGATCAAGATGGAGGATACGTTGCCCGTACCGTACGTGTGTTGAATGTGGAGGTGTTGTCCGTTCAGCACTTGGTCATCGGTGATCCGAGTACGACTCCATCATCACCATCCCCTTGAACGCTTTCGTACGCGATCTACAAGTGGTATGTAGATGCAAACTCACTCCCTTGACTCGTTGCTTAGATGAACTCATAGATGGATCTTGGTGAAACCGTAGGAAAAATTTTAATTTTCTGCAACGTTCCCCAACAGTGGATGCCATGTAGTAAACCGATACGGAGGAAGTGTAGTAAAAATGAGGTGATTTTACCGAGCGATCGGCGGGGGAGCATGGCCTGTCATGCGGTCCCACGTGTCATGATGTACCAAGGCGATGCGCGTGTCCCTCTTGAGGCAGAAGCAATACTAGTACGTGGTTTGAGATGATGGCGAACTGAAGTGTGAAATAATGGTTGCTTCGTCCGTCTGGGAAGGTGCGGCATTGTGATTTGACGTCTCATTGCTCATTACTACTCATCGGGCGGTCTGAGTGGGGTGCGTCCCCCCTGCTGTTCTGCACTTTTATTTGGTGCTTGACACGTCGACCCGGTTGCTATATGTCCCACATGTCGGCGACAGGAAGTATAGAATTCATGAAAGGGAGCATCGACGGAGGAGTATACTACAGAATTCATGAAAGGGAGCGACTTAAGGCCTGTTCGGCAATCCACCACTCCGAGAAATACGAGAATCTACGGAGCACGTCTTTCTCCACTCCATATTTTCAACTGAAGCTCGGGCCGCGCCGGGAGCGGAGTCGTGCGGAGCGGTGAGACTCCGAACAGGCCTTTAGTTTTGGAAAAATCTGTTTTTACGGAGTACGTACCCACTAGGGTTTATAGGGCTCATCTAAAAAACATCCGTTTTTCCGTTTAATAAGTCTCAATTCTACTATACTAGTAGTAGTACCATTACATGTTGGATTTCGAGGGGCGTTAGATCACCCGACGCAAGCAGTGTCAAGAGGAAACTAACCAATGCATGTACAAGTTCAAGGAAATTTAGTGGTCATTCATGCATTCGTTCTAATTAATGCCTCGGTAAACATAACTTCTTGAGAAAAACTGGCGTACTAATTACTTGTGCAAACTACGAAATTAACTCGACCACTCACCGTCTACCTTGGTTGGAGAGATTTTGAAATTGAGCCATAAACTGGAAAGGAGAGAGTAGTAACTTTTGTCTCGATTACTATTTGTGGCCTTGTATAGATGCAAAATGTATTTTTTTATAGTGGCCTTGTATAAGTAAATGGAGGGAGTACTAACCAAAGTACGTACTAGTAGGGACGAGGAGTAAACGAAGGGAGTAGTAAAATTTTCTCCTCGTGCTGCGAGCCACCGCGCTCGTGGGCGAGGGAGCGGGCGTAAGGCGTAGTAAGCAAGCTTCACCTCATCCTACGAGCCACCGCGCCCGTGGGCGGGGGAAACGGCGTACTAAGCAAGCTTCTCCTCGTTCTGTGAGTTGACGGGACACATCAAAAGTACTCCAGTGTATAGAGCCTTGCCTCTAAGGTAGGCCCCACATGGTTTGCCTCTTTTTTAATTTAACATAATGCGTCAAGTCGCAATTTGTTTGTTCACCCGTGGAAGACGATCCTCCCTCCACCAAGTGGACAACCAGTACACGTGTCAAATTACCACGTGGGCTGCCTTTTTCGTACAGAAATGAGCTCCACCGTGTACTCACGCGGGTGTGGTTGGGAAAGAGACGGGAGTACGTGCGCCGTGTGTGCACCTCTTCTCTTCGTGCAGGTCCCCCACCTACGTGGGCGTGTGTGAGAGAGATACAAACCTAGACATAATGCGCCGTCCATCCCCATGCCTCCGCTCAGTCCGACCACCAGTCACCACCACGCCCCACTCCTCCTCACCTTATCTCTCATCTTTCTCCCTCCATAGGGGCCACTATCAAAATTACAATTTGCAAATATACAAGGCCACTAACACTAATCGATGCAATATTAATGGTGTTTGCTTCATGGTACTAGCAAAGGAGGACATTAATTATCCCTTGCATGCATGCGGGAGTTTGTAAAAAAATGCATCTTGACGTTCTGTGCAATGCACGGGCATCTTGCTAGTCCATGAAAACAACATATGGCAAAATTCCACGGCGAACGAGGGATTTGAATCTGTTGGGAGGGGCTGTTTGGATCTTGCCCGGGGTAGCCAAAATATTGGCGACTACTTCGCCATGGCCGGCACCGGCTCGAGTTCATCCTAACATTCCCCTCTTCTATGGAGCCCATGCGGGGTCGATGAAGGTCCTCGCAACAAAAGGATCCGGCAAGACACCTGCTGTGTACGCCGCGCCGCCTCATGCGGTGGCCTTCATGGGACCCAAGCGGCGGCGGCCTCCGTGTTCTACTTCTCTCGATGATGGCAGCGACGCAGAGGCGCTGGCCATCGACTTGCTGCTCTCCGTGCACCCGCTTCTAGCGCTGCTTGCATGGCGCGCCGCCGCATGGGAGTCTCGCCACGTAAACGGAGACGCGGCACGCAGGCAGCAGCGTGGGCGGCAGCAATGACGCCCGTCGCCGCTCCTCGCCGAGCTGGCTCGAGCGGCGAAGTTGTTGAACTGCTGCGCCCGGCTTGGGGCGGCAACAGCTCCGTCCCGAGCGAGGAGAGGTGGATCAGCGAGCTGCATAGGTCGTATCCAGCGGGCTACCCAGCCAGCTTGGATGCGGAATAACTACTCTTCGTAAGCCATTGTAAGAGTGGACAAAATGGTGGAGGAGATAGGGGAGCGGCGGAGGTGTGCGATTCTTGGCCGGCGTTTGGCCTCGTTTAAATAGGAGATTAAATAGACGGCGGACGGGAGGATCTCGGACGGCGTTGCGTTTAACACCGGCCCGGTCATGAACGGACGTGTGTCCAGAGTGGGTTTCTCGGCTTCCACACAGGTGGGTTTCATGGAGGCGTTTGAATGCGGCACGGAGGCGTGTTCAGCCGGGCGTGCCGTGAGTGGCGCCCTCGACTCTGACCTAGGACACCGCGTCGTTCTTCCACTGACATGTGGGCTCTTTGGGTGCATGGCCTGCATGTCAGTGACCCAACGCAGGCAGCGCACAGCAGAGGAACCTTTGGTGGGCCAGGGCGGTCAGAAGCGGGCATTTCATAAACCGATGATTGTTCATTGAGTGTGACGTCATCTTTTTTAATGTAGTAAGCCTACTATGTTGATAGCCCGTTCGATACGTTGTGATTCATAAAGACCGCTGCAAACATCAATATTCTGCTTATCACAGATAAGATTGATTAATACCCGTAACAATCCATGTCCTTAACAAAGGTGCATGCACGTATAGGTTGAGCGTGTGTCTTGCGTCGTGTGTTGTGTGCATGCAGGCGTGCAAGGGTACGTTTCAGTGTTGCATGCATGTGCGTGTGTTTGTGAGTGCATGTGTACATGTCAGTGTTGCACGCCAGTATGCGTGCGTGTGTACGTGTCAGTGTTGCACGCCTACATGCGTGTGTGTCTTGCGTGCGTGCATGTGTACGTGCGGGGTGAGGCTACACATCAGTCGACTGACTTTTTCATCTCTGGTCATTAGATTTTCCAGCCGTTGGATACGAAATCAAGGGCCTCCAGTTTTTCATCAAACTCCACCCCCTGAGCCACCAGCCACCACCGCCGAACCGCCAGCCCCGCCTCCCGCTGCCGCCCGCCCTCCCGAAACCACTCCCCACCGCCGTCCGCCGTCAGACCGCCATCCTCTAGCCCCGGGCCGAGCTTTTTCTCCGGGATCCCCACCCACCGCTCAATGAACGCCTCCCAACCGCGGTGATCGCCAACCAGAGGTCTCAGGACTTGAATACCCACCGACCACTAATTTATTACCATTTCTGTCCTTCATATACGCGCCGACGGGTGGGCCCTATGGTAATGTGTGCTGCTGAATGTGGACCGTTTGACTGGTCAATTGATCGTCTTATCAACAAATTACGGAGCTGTATGGTGAGCCAGTGACCGTATGATCACCCTAAAATGTACTCTTATTTTATTAACACAGTACAGACTCAAACTACCATTTCTTTCTTTCATATACGGGCTGACAGGTGGGCCCCACGGTTATGCGCCCCGATGGTGCAACACTAGTTGCGCTGCATGGAACATTTGACTGGTCAATTGATTGTGTCATCAACAAAATACGGAGTTGTACGGGTGAGCCAGTGACCGTATAATCATGATATGTATTTGTTTAACACGGTATAGACGCAAGGGCTCATATATACGTGCAAGCACTCACCGCTATAAGCGCACACACGTGAACCCTACCCCTATGAGCACCTTCGAGAGAGTGGGCCAGCATATATGATCTTGAGATTTTACGAAGTCACCATAGGTGCCTCGTAGTCGAGTGGAACGTCTCCTCCCACTGAACGTACATAGCCGAAAAATACTGAAATTAACACAAGATGAATGCCAGCACCGGGACTTTAACCTTGGTGGGCTCGAGAAACCACTGTCCTCTAACCATCCAACCACATGTTGGTTAGCACGACAAAACGTATGTGGTGACCGTGATGAGCTTATTCTGAAGTCCAGTGACCATATCGTGCTTTCGCTTCAAATACAATGACCATAAGTGTCATCAACAAAATACGGAGCACACATCAAATGCAAAGCCCGTCAGTGTCATCAACAAAATATGGAGACGTATCGTGAGCTAGATACCGTTGTTCTATTGTATATGCTTATTTTCTTAGTGGCCGATTGCGTGTGTGGTGTGGTGGGCACATCATTTCTAGTTGTGGTGGGTCTACATGAAGACTCATGGGTTGGTTCCATCCTGCGCCACATATAGGTTGGACCGAGACGTGTTATACGAAGACCCATGTGGAGGACTCGGCGTACAACACGAACCTACCAGAGTCGCGGAGGACTCTATCCCCACTGGTGATAAGCCGACTATATATGATTTGTAACCCTAGGCCCTTAGTATGTTATACAAGGTTGGGGGCTAGTTCATCGATAGTATACACACACGCACAATGCCTGGTATTCTGTACACACCCCTATCACTAATATATAGTACCAGGAGTAGGCTCTTTCTTCAACTGCAATTGAATTCTAGCATGTGCATGTGTTTATTTCATATTATCGATCCATAGAGTGAGAGCGGTTTGAAATACAGGCAATGGATGCTTTTGCAATTCATATATAAACATTAATTAGTGCACTCCATGTTGTTAGTGTGAAGCAATTTATACAGTTGTCACTTGCATGGATACATTCCAAATTGCTAGCTACGAAATAGAATACATGTCGAATTCAACATAAAGGGGGTTTCAAAGATTCGAATTCACAGGAAGTGCATTCATCTATTTGAACCCGAGATAATGGCGTTTGTAAATCAGATGTAAAAGGGGGCATCAATCTTTGTTGTGGAACATGCTATATATATTCATACGCATATCTAACTTTTTTTTGCAACCAAGGAGATTATATCTAGAACCATGCATGAACTGAGGTAAGTTGCATATTTTTTAATATATACTCGTGTACAATGTATATTCAAATGTACCCCCTCCATTCCAAAATAATCGTAGCTTTAGGATTTTCAAGAGTAAAGATTTGTGAAGTTTGACAAATCCTGAAAGTTCAATTCAAGAGAACCGAAAACGTTAATGCTTCTGCTCCCAAATATTGAACGAAGCACCAAATAGGCCTCTGGTCACCCGAAACCGCACGAGACTAATGTTTTGGTGGTAGGAAATTGCTGTCCTGACTCTGGCCCGTGTAGCCTATTGGCCCGATGTCCAAAGGTCTAAACCGGGGTAGGTTTGTAACTTCACCAAGACGCCAGAGAAGCATTCATACGCCGTGGGCGCCTACCCATGCGCTCGGCCAAAATCTATCCCTCCCACATTTGGGACACCTGACATGACTGTCCTACCCCCAACCCGCAATATGTCCGAAATTTTAGATGGGGGGAAAGTTTGTAACTTTCCCCAAATTTCAAACAAGCACGTCTCAAACCGAAACATTGTTCCCCCTTAGTTCCCCGCCTACCTTCGTTTCCCCATTCATACTCTGTGGGAGCGAAAACGCCCTCTCCACCAGCCGCGAAACCCCAGCCTCCTCCGTCCTCCACCCCATAGCGGCCAATCCACCGCCACCCTCCTCCATCACGCCGGAGCCGGTACCCCGACGTCGTCGTCCAACGCAACCGCAACCACAACGCCCTCAAGGACTTAGCAGCTGAAGACGAGGCAGAGCTGCCTCCACGACGCCGACGCCGACGTGCGCCGTACCAGAACCACTCCGACCACGCCGTCCTGCGCCTCACTGCTGCGGCTCCACTGTCGCAACAGTCCACCGCACCGGAGCTGTTCCCGCTACGCCGTCGTTCGCTGCCTCGGATCTGCTTCCCGCCGCCCGACAGACGGCCACCACACTTTCCACTCAACAACTTGGCCATGGGTTCATCCAAGGCTGCACCGTCCTCCACAACTTCTAGTTTCCGGCGAACAACAAGAGGATCGTCGGAAAAAGTAGAAGGAGGACACAAGATCGCCAGCGAAAAGAGGTACTCCTCTTCCCTTATTCGTGCAAATCTTACGTCTCCGCTCACACCGTATTCATCCCACGAAAGAAACTAGTTGAGCGCTTCTTACTGCATCTTCTTCGTGATACTAAATGCACAAGGTTTCCTCCCTTTTACTATTTCACCTTTGCTAGAGCTCAGTAGCCCACCTGGATTTCAATTCAGGGTCAGTCGAACCGCAATTAAAAGAAGCAGCACCCGCTTAGGCGCGCGGAGCACCTAGTCCGCCTGTTCCCCGGGGAAGCGGGGTGTGGGGCGCAGGAGCTGCTTGCGCCTGATCTGGAGGTCGGCGGGGCTTGAATGGATGGCCGGGGGGAGGTGCCAAGCACGGCGGTGTGGTGAGGTCGAGGGGAGGGCGCAGGCAGGGGAGGAATATTGGGCCGGTGGTCACTGGCGTTTCGAGGAAGATCGTCAACACTGACTGGTTGGAGGTAGATGAAGGCGATCTGCCCGTTCTTTGTACATCGGACGTTGCAGAAAAAATGGACTGACCTATTTGCTTTCAGTCGACTGTTATTTTCATAGAATCCTGTAGTAATTTAGTGTGCCATGCATGTTGTAGAGCTATCATATGTCTCCCGTCATTTATTTCTCACCGACCTGCTATCTGCTACCTTTACACTGTACTAATTGTGCACACACTTCACCCATACTCACAGTATTGTTTTTTATGCATGGGTATTTCAGACTCTAATGCAGTGTTGATGAATGCAGAAAAGAAAAGACAGAAGTTGCTCCAGTGTAATTCGAAGATAAGCACTAAGTGTTCCAGCGCTCTAACGGGTGCAGTGTCAGCAGTTGGAGACAATAAACGTAGCTCTGCAGTTGATGATCTCAATTGCCACACACAACCATCCTAGGTGCTTGCTTTAACTTCACGCTGTCAAATGTGGTTGCATGTTGCATATGGTGTCTAGCTTGTATTGCTTCCAATTTGGTTAAATTGCATCTGCTTACTTTACACATTATACCTTTGGTAATGACATGCCTTCCTGTTTTCGATACATACTACATATGTCTATTAACCATGTTTGTACATCAAACTAATGCTCTTTTGTATCCCTCGTCAATCACTTATGATGAGACAGTCACCCGGGTGGGTTACTATGAGACGCCATACTCGTTTAAAGAGTGCAGTGTCATCCTCCCCACATGATTCTCAAGAAACAGCAAGGCTAAATGAAGATAGTCAACATAGCTCTCTAGTTGATCACCGCAATTCCCCCACACCACCATCGCAGGTGCTTGCTCTTACTTGGCAGTGTGATATGTGGTTGCATGTTGCATATGGTGTCTACCTTGTAATGCTTCTAATTAGGGTAAATTGCATCTGCTTAGTTAACACATTATACCTGTGAATATGACATGCCTTCCTGTTTTTGGTACATACTACGTCTTTCTATTAACCATGTTCTTACATCAAACTACTTTTCTTGTGTATCCCTCATCAATGCTCCTAATTTGTTAAATTGCATCTCCTTAGCTTACACATTATACATGTGAATATGACACGCCTTCCTGTTTTTGGTACATACTACATCTGCCTATCACACCATGTTCTTACATCAAACTACTGTTCTTGTGTATCCTGCGTCTATTGCTTATGATGAGATTGTCACGCGCGTTGGTTAATATGAGACGCAACACTCTTATAAAGAATGCAATTTCATCCTCTCCACATGATTCTCAAGAAACAGCAAGCCTAAATGAAGATATTGAGCGTAGCTCAGACACGAAGACCAAGATTCCCTACACCACCATCACAGTGCTTGCTCTAACTTCAGCGATGTGATATGTGGTTGCATGTTGCATCGGTTTCTAGCTTGTAATGCTTCTAATTAGGGTAAATTGCATCTGCTTAGTTTACACACTATACCTGTGAATATGACATGCCTTCCTATTTTTGGTACACATTACATCTATGTGTTAACCTTGTTCTTACATGAAACTACCACTCTTCTGTATCCTGCATCAATCACTTACGATGAGTCACCTTTATTCGTTGCATATTGCATATTATTTCTAGCCTGTTACCATGTATTGCTTCTAATTTGGTCAAATACATTTGTTAGGGCACCCTTTTAATTTGGCAGAGTGATATTAGTTTCATCTTTCATATGGTTTCTAGCTTGCATCGATCCTAACAAGTTCAAGCACCTTGTGCATAGTTTACACATTATACATCATACATGTCAATATGTCACGCCGTCCTATTTTTCATACATATTCCATCCTCCTATCATGCGGCTGCCTTACACGAAAGTAGTGTTCATCAGTATCATGCATCAATGAGTTCTGAAGAGCAAATTTTATTCCTTTTTCTTGTGGGTTTGACTTCAAGGCAAAATCAAGAAAGGGGAAGGAAAAGAGTAAGGAAGGCGATGATGGTGGTCCTCTGCAGCAACGTAAACAGACATCTGTGCCGATTCTCCTTGTCTTGATAGTGCATTACAAGGTCCAAGTCTCCGCTCCCTACTCCACCATCCAAGGTGCTTGCTCTAACTTGGCAGTGTGATATCTGGTTGCATGTTGCATATGGTGTCTAGCTCGTATTGCTCCTAATTAGTGTAAATTGCATCTGCTTAGCTTACACATGATACATGTGAATATGACACGCTTTCCTGTGTTTGGTACATACTATATCTTATGATAAGGCACCTTTAAGTCACCACTGTGATATTGGTTGTGTCTTGCATATGATTTCTAGCATGTACTGCTTCTAATTTGTTGAAACGCCATACAGTTTTAACTTGGCAGAGTGATATTGGTTGCATCTTTCGTATGGTGTCTAGTTTGTAGTGCTTCTAATTTGTTGAAATGTCTTCTGCTTAGTTACCACATCATAGGTGTGAATATGTCACACCATCCTGTTTTTCATACATATTCCATCCTCGCATCATGTGTTTGCCTTTCATCCGAGTAGTGTTCGTCGGTATCATGCATGAATGAGTTCTGAAGAGTGAATTTTATTCCTTTTTCTTATTGGTTTGACTTCACAATGCAAAATCATTACAACTGAAGGAAATTAGTCCTGCAGTGGATGATGGTGGTCCTTCGGAGCAACTCAAACAGGGGGTCTCTACAGATTCTACTCCGCCATCCTCCCAACAAGATTCGCAAGACAACACAAGGCTGGACAGTCAACATAGCTGTGTAGAGGATGAGCACATCTACCCTACTCCACCATCACAGGTGCTTGCTCTAACTTGACACTACTATATGTGGTTGCATGTTGTGTATGATGTCTAGCTTGTATTGCTTCTAACTTGAATTGCATATGCTTACTTTACACATAATGCCTATGAATATGACTCGTGTTCTTGTTTCTAGAACATACGTGTACATGATGAGCACATCTCCCCTACTCCACCATCACAGGTGCTTGCTCTTACTTGGAACTGTTATACGTGGTTGTATTTTCCGTATGATGTCTAGTTTGTATTGCTTCTGATTATGTTGAATTGCATCTGCGTAGCTTACAACTTATACCTGCAATGATCACTTACCCATAAGACACATTTAACTTGGGACTGTGATGTAGGTTGCATCTTGCATTGTCTTCTAGCTTGTACTTGCTTCTAATTTCTTGAAATGGCACTTCTGACGAGACACTTTTTACCTGATAGAGTGATATTGGTTGCATGTTCATATGGTGCCTAGCTTTCATTTCTTCTAATTTTGTTGAAATGCCTTCTGCTTACTATTTTTTCATACATATTCCATCCTCCTATCATATGTGTGAATATGAAACGCTGTCTTTTTTGTATATATTCCATCCTCCTATCCTGCTTGCCTTACATCAAAGTAGTGTTAAATGCAGATCATGCATCAACCAGTTATGCAGAGCTAATTTTATTCATCTTCTTGTGGTTTTGACTTCATAAGGCAATATCAGAAAATAGGAAGGAAAAGAGTAAGTTAGGGGATGTTGGTGGTCCTCCTTACCGACGCAAACAGAGACTCTCTAGATTTGCCACTTCTACTGCTAATGAAGTTGAAGTCCCAAGTCTACATGATGAGTTCATCTCCCGTACTCCACCATCGCAGGTGCTTGCTCTAAGTTGACAGTGTGATAATTGGTTTCATGTTGCATATGTTGTCTAGCATGTATTTCTTCTATTTTGATTAAATTGCACCTGCTGAGTTTATACGTTATACATGTGCATATGACATGGCTTTCTGTGTCTAGAATACACTGCATCTATCTATCATACCATGTTCTTACATCAAAGTACTGTTGTTGTGTATCCCGCATCACCACTCATGATTGGGCGCTTTTAACATGGCGGTTTGATAGTGGTTGCATCTTGCATTGATTTCTCGTTGTCTTGCTTCTAATTTTTGAATTGCCACTTATGACAAGACACTTTTAACTTGGCGAGTAATATTGGTTGCATCTTTCATATGGTGTCTAGCTTGCATTACTTCTATTTTCTTGAAAATCATTCCTTAGTTTGCACATCGTAGCTGTGAATATGTCATGCCGTCTGTTTTTCTTACATATTCCATCCTCATACGGTTGTCTTACATCAAAGTATTGCTTGTGCAGATCATGCATCAATGAGTTACGAAGAGTGATTTTATTCTTTTGTGTTGTGGGTACAGCTTGACATGGCAAAGTCAAAAAGAGCAAGGAAAATGATATAGTAGGGAGTGTTGTTATCGTCGGGTGAAATGGAAAAGGTTCTCGCCATCGAGATTCTGCTGGTACTTATAGTGCAGAGAAGGTCCAAGTCCACCGCTAAATCTACAAACACAAGATCACTGCTCCACCAGCTGCAGCATCCGCTTCAACTGTACCAACATCTCAACCAGTTACTCGTTCGTTTGCTCGGGCGGCGGTTCCCAAGCTGCCTTCACACCTAACACTACTTCAAGCATCACGACACAACAGACTTGGCAAGATCAGATGAACCTCATGAGCATCAACACCAAGGCGGTACTGACCGAGTCAAGTTGCGATTGCATGCTCCTTTATATGTACTCTCACATTTTGATGTACACTACCACTTTCCATATTCGTTGTTGAACTAGAACCACGGCGCAAGCGGAAACAGACATCAGGGATAATGCTTGACAGATTAACAAAATCTAAAGGAGGAAGAATGGAGATCCATTTTGAGGCAGGTTTAAAAAGGCCACGTGATGCTCTGAGTCAGCCAAGTTAGTATCGAGGCAGCCGTTGTCGTTAGGTGTCATGCACGTATCCTCCCAATGTGGATCCATGCAGGAATGAGAAAGACAATACCCAGGTTTAACACCTTCCTTGACCATTTATCCGTAAGTAATGTTATTCATCGCAATTAGTAATATTGTCTTGCTCATCCCATACTTTCTAGCTTCCTCCTAATAAGACTCACATTCTTTTTCAACAGATGAGGTTCAAGTTGGATCCGAAAGATGATGCAACTAGACAAGCATGCACTCATGTTTTTCGATGCGCTTTCTGCAACGATGTCGGTACCACCTTAGAAAATCTCACTTTGAAGGCAAGGCTAACAATGAAATCGCCCAAACATCTCCAAAGGAATATATTACAGATGAAGACTGGACAGCCCTCGTTAAACACCGGTCCGATCCAAAGTATCAGGTAGGCTATATGTATTTGATCAGACCACATATTGAACTTGTATTTATGTATGTGCCTTACAAGTGTATCTTCTTCTAGGCTAACTGTTTGAAGAACAAAACTAACCGTTCTAAAGTGAAATTCCAATAGACAACAAGATCTCGTAGCTATATTGCACACTGTGAGGCTCTTGTAAATAGCTGCTAGTTCCTTCTTTTTTTGTGCCATATTATCGTATCTATATTGACTTGTTCCAAATACAGAGGAAATCCCGTGCGGACCAAAAAGAACCTGAACTGAATGCAGTGCAAATCTTCAAGGATTGCCACACCAGCAAGATGAAGGGCATGAGCACACCAGTTCAAGCCGCTGTTGTAAGTCCTTACTCCTCCTGCCTTGAACTGATTGGTACTGTGATGTGTTCATATAACTACTTGGTTTGCAGCCAATGTCAGTTACTCTGTTCACTTTTATTCATAGTTGTCTTAATGTATCATTTCACCTTACATGGTTTAAAAGAGATGAAGGATATTCTTTTGGTCTTGATCTGTAATCTAGCTGTTATGTTCACGTGCGCACACAATGATAAAATAGCCTGTTTGTTTTATATCTGTTTGCCCATGATATTAATGATGTCATACTATGTTCATCCTACTTTAAACCATGTCTCTTTATCCTTAGATGTCAACGAATGTGAGGAAATAGACAATACAGAGGGCATGCTACATGGACATATGTTCGAAAGTGATTTTATTATGTAGTTGGCACTACAATACATGCTAATGTATTACAAGAGTTCACCAAAATAAGTTATGTATAAACGTTTAACCTACTTTGTTTGTTTTTGTCTCATTAGTAACTTATCCGGTACACTAATCTACAAGTTCAAACTTTCGAAGCTATGGAACAAATGATTGAACAGCCACAACCACCGAAGGTGATGAGGCTACTACAGCACAATGTCACCTCTTGCTGCGGTCGCGTCAAGATCTCTCCACTAACGATGGCAAAAAGCACCTTCTGCATAATTCGGGTTGGTTGTCAAGGTAACCTCGTCCAAATCGCCATCTTGAACAAAATCTTCCTGCTAGATGAGTGATATATCATGCTCCAAACACAAGTCCAATCCCTAATGGACGTTGTTTGGAAAGAAGAATAGTGGTTGAGAAATGTCGTCAAGATATGAATGGTTTTGAAACCGACTATCGGACATTAACGCCGTTGTTCAAGAGCAATGGCGGAAAAAGGTGGAGATCGTGCTGCTCCATCGATTCTACAACTGAAACATTAGCACTCAGGTCAAATGATTTGTGCTTCTATACATCGATGGTGCTTTTATCTAGAAGGATCAGAAACTTTATGCCAACAGCCTTTTGTTGTATGGTTGGAATTTATTTTGTTGTGATACAACATTTATGATCTTGCCTCGGGCTGCAGTAATTACTACGCTATTTTTGTATAGTGTAGGTTTATCTTAGTAATGTATTCGGCCGAAAGCTTCAGAGGAGCCCAACATGCCAACATTCGTCGGGCCCATTCCAATTGGGCTAAAAGCGATTCTGGGCGAAATTGGCATGTAGCCCACTAAAATATCTGGGCCTAAATCAGCATAAGCTTTCATATTTTTCTGGTAGGCACGTGCCCATAGTGGGCCTTTAACAGGCCTAAACATAATTTGGGCCCTCAGTAAAAATAGGCCGTTTACAGGTGTAAATATCTCGAGCCCATAAAAAGCATGGGCCTTTAATAGACCAAAAGTGAGATTGGGCCCTGATTGTGCCAAATAACCCACTGGACTTAGCAGGCCGAAATGGTGCCCATTTACGATGCGGATCTTTGACAGGCTGAAATTCGAACGGGTGTAAATGCGCCGACCTAATACACGGGCCTTTAACATGCCGGAACTTCGGTCGGGCTAGATTATCGTCATTTTTATATGGGCCGTTAATGGGCCCGATATGACATTGGGCCACATATGGCCTATGGTTTATGTCAGGCTGAAAGTGGCCCAAAGCTATAGTGGGCCTCTAACAGGCCGAATGTCAGACATGGCCGAATATGACCCAAATCCTTCACGGTCGTTTATGGGCCGAAATTTTTGATGGCCTGTAAATGGGCCCAAATGAAGCCGGACCTTTAACAGGCCGGAAATACACCAGGCCGTAATTCGCCCAATTATTAGCGGATCGTTAACGGGCGGAAGTGACCATGGGCCGCGTTGATGACAAGTTTAGGACAGGCCGTTGATGGGCCGATTTGACAGATAATGTTGGGCCTTTAGCTGGGCCGGCCCATTATGGTATGCAGAATCTTGTGGGCCTTTAGTTGGGCCAGCCCATTGTGGTCCGCAAAATCTTGTGGGCCTTTAGCTGGGCCGGCCCATTATGGTCTGCAAAATCGTGTGGGCCTTTAGCTGGGCCGGCCCATTATGGTCTGCTAAATTTTCTGGGCCTTTAGCTGGGCCGACCCATTATGGTCCGCTAAATCTTATGGGCCTTCGGTTAGGCCGGCCCATTTAAACTTTGTGGGCCACTTTTGGGCCGGTCCACGTGTCAACGCGGAGCTGACGTGTGGATCCGTCAGCCAATGATAATTTTACACGTGGAAAATCGGCATTGGTCGTGGCAGTTAACGGGTTATCGGATCCAAAATCCGACCCGATAGCTTAACGGCGTTCCGTTACGGTGGATGCCACGTGTCGGTCACCCTTGATGAAAGCACTTCTGTAACGCGTGATTTATCGTCATGGAAGTGGACACTTCTGTGATGATAATTTTGGAAATGTCATGGAACACTTCTCGACAAAGACGGTATGACTATCTTGATTCATCATAAATTTGTCATGGATGTACATGCATGACAGAAAACGCGACCTACTGTGACAAACACGTATCATCACGGAAGTGTATTTTTTTCGTAGTGATTCCGTTTGGACTTCGTTTGATATTCCTTTTCTGTGAAACACTGAAATAGGCAAAAAAACAGCAATTTGCACTGGGCCTTGGGTTAGTAGGTTAGTCACAAAAATAATATATAAGTGTATAATAAAGCCCATTAAACATCCAAAAAAGATAATATAATAGCATGGAACAATCAAAAATTATAGATATGTTGGAGACGTATCAGTGGACGGTTGGTCGTCGGCCACCATCGCCCCGGCAGGCGAGGGCTCCGAGACCGGTGTAGGGCTAGGCGCTCCTGAGGCAGGGATGCCATCAGCACGGTCACCGGTCCCCTCACTGGCCTCCCCGGCAGATCCCCTGGCGGCCTCTTCATGTGCTTCCTTGGCAGCCTCATCGGCAGTAACTTCGTCGGCCTGAGCGGCGGCCCCAAGAAGTTCAAGGAGCTGGCTTGAGAGGCCACCGCCAAGAACCACCCCCCGACAAATCGCTCTGTCAGGGAGAAGATCAGGTGCAGATGATGGTGCTGCCGGCGTCGCCTAGGGACGGGGTGCCCGACGTCTAGTCAGACCCGTCCCCGTCGTCCTCCCCACCGGTCTCCTCCTCGTCGCTATCGCCCGAGGAGGAGCTCTCATCATCAGTCGAGCTCTCCGCGCAGCACCCTAGCCGATTCCCGAGCGCCCAAAAACCTTGATGGAGAGCAGGTCAGGCTCCACTAATTTGAAGCGGAGGACTTGCCCCTTCATCAGGCAGTGGGCGCGTGCGAAGGTTTTCCAGCCACGATGAAGAAGCATTACATGAGGGACGGGGAACTTTACGTTCGCCCACATGTCGCCATTGCAACATCCCTTCATGTGAAGCCTCAACCTCGATGGCTGGTCAACCTCCATCACCCTCGCGAACGCCTTGGGAAGACGGAGGCGGCTGCGCGGCGGTTCACGCAGCTGCAGGATAAACTCCAGCGTCGTGTCTCCAACATGGCCGCTCGACGAAGCAGGAGGAGATGGTGGTGGAGACGGTGGCGCCGCAGGTGCCCCCCTTCCACGCCCACCTCTGCCTCGACCACCTCACCGACCGAGGCCCTGTCTAGCACCTTCGCCTTGGGCGTCTGGCTCTTCCTTAACCGCCGCGGCTCTTTGGCGAGAGGAAGATCTAGTCGCCTCTGTAGAAGGACGGCCGCGACCGCGCCCTCTCAACATGGTAGTGGATTAAGAACAGGGAAGAAGAAGACGCAAGAAGATGCCCCCTTCTCCTCCCAATCCCCTTTTTATAGCCAAGCAGGGAGGGCTGGGGGCTGGCTCTACACCTCCCCAGAAGAGTCATTTCAAGTCCCGCTCATTAAAGCCATCGGCAACGAGCGGGGCCGACGGCCGCCCTCCCCGCGCCAATCAAAGGCACATGGGTATCTGCCATGGCATGCCCTCCTGTATCCCGCGCGTCCGCCACCTACCCCGCGCCATGCATGCGGCGTACGTGGCGAAAAAGGCGGGCGTAGTGGGAAGCATGGAACAACGATTATCGTCCCGGGAATAAAGGCTGTTCACGGGCCACCGCAAGCACAGACAGCGAGAAAATTACAGCAATTATTCCCTTCCACGCGTACCCGCGTATTGTTTGGGCCTGGCCCAACGACGCCTCGCACTCATGTGTGGCCCAGGCCTGGGGGCTCCTGTCGGTGTACTAAAGTTTGGGCCTTTAACACCCCAGACTTGTGCACGGGCAGTCGTAACCCCATGCATGGCAAAGCGTGAAGAGGGCGAGCGAGGACAGATACAAGACTGAGAAGAACAACCAAGTCAGAGAACAGAGGACGAGTTGGATCCCCGGCAAGGGCCTTGCCGGGGCGGCTTGCGAGACCCCGGCGAGGTCTTTGTCGGGACGACTTACGGAGCACCACCCTTGTGGTTGAGAGCTCTGACACCATCGACAATGCTAAGGCCAGAATCCAAGGGCACGCGCGTAGTGGCATGCAGATCTTTGTGGTGGCCAGAAGACGAGAGGCCAACAAGATCCCTGCCAAGGATGCCCACAAGGCCCCGGCGAGATCCCTGCTGAAGACGCCCATGAGGTCCCGGCAAGATCCTTGTTGAGGACGCCCACGAAGCCCCGGCAAGATCCTTGCCGGGGACATCGGCGAGACCGCGTCCAGACTTGGCTGCCCAGTCACCACTCCAGTGCGAGGGCTGACCTGCCAGCCTGGCAAGCACCTTCATGGTGACATGCAGATCTTCGTGAAGACCCTGCTACCTCTCCAGCGCAGCAGCTGGCTAGCCAACTTGGCACTGCATGCCCCATCGGCATGGACGCGTGTCAAGACGGGGCGGGGTGGCAACGGACGGGACGGGACGGGCTCTCTTCCCGTCGCCGATAAGGCTAGAGGGCACGTAAGCGGCGCATTTAATGCGTTTGTCCTTAGATGACCAAGATAGGCATGTGTACTATAGCGGTTTACAGCTCCTGCATACACTGTAGTTACTTTACACCTCTTGTATGCCACTGTGGCAGCCCCTTGGTCATATAAAAGGAGGCCCACGGTGTATTCGAGGAGAATTCGGCTTTTTGGACCTCTCGGCCCATCTTGCATGTGCAGCAACGAGCCGAAGCTCAAGAACGCCCAATACACAATCAAGCAGGACTAGGGTTTTACGCATCTCTGCGGCCCGAACCTGGGTAAAGACCCATGGTGTTGATCACTAGATCTGCTCTTTGCTTAGCCCCTGTTCCCTGCCAAACCGTAGAAGGGATCCCCGTGGTCTCATAGGTGTCGTTTCCCCGACACTTCCTATATATAATCTTCACCTCCGGACCATTCTGAAGCTCCTTTTGATGCTCGGATCTCATCCTGGACTCCGAACAACATTCGGTTACCAATGCACATATCCCAATACTACTCTAGCGTCATTGAACGTTAAGCGTGCGGACCCTACGGGTTCGAGAATCATGTAGACATGACCGAGACACCTCTCTGGTCAACAACCAATAGCGGGACCTGGATGCCCATATTGGTTCCTACATATTCCACGAAGATCTTTATCGGTTGAACCATGATGTCAAGGATTCAGTCAATCCCTATGCAATTCCCTTTGTCTGACGATATGTTACTTGCCCGAGATTCGATCGTCGGTATCTCCATACCTAGTTCAACCTCGTTACCGGCAAGTCTCTTTACTCGTTCTGTAATAGAAGATCCCGTGACTAACTCATTAGGCACATTGCTTGCAAGCTCTTTACGATGTTGTATTACCGAGAGGGCCCAGAGATATATCTCCGTCACACGGAGCGACAAATTCCAGTCTCGATCCATGCAACCCAACAGACACCTTTGGAGATGCCTGTAGAGCACCTTTATGATCACCCAGTTACTAAGTGACGTTTGATAGCACACAAGGCATTCATCCGGTATCCGAGAGTGGCATGATCTCATGGTCTAAGAAGCTTTTACTTGACATGAAGAAAGCTATAGCAAATAAACTAAGCGATATGATCTGTTGCTAAGCTTACAGTTGGGTCTTTTCCATCACATCATTCTCCTAATGATGTGATCCCGTTATCAAATGACAACTCATGTCTATGGTTAGGAAACCTCAACCATCTTTGATCAACGAGCTAGTCTAGTAGATGCTTACTAGGGACACGGTGTAGTTTATGTATTCACACATGTATTTAAGTTTTCGATCAATACAATTCTAGCATGAATAATAAACATTTATCATGATGGAAAATATGATATAACAAATTTATTATTGCCTCTAGGGCATATTTCCAACAAAGCAATTGTAACGCCCCGGATTCGATGCGCCAGGTGTCCGTCAGTTATTCGCCGTCTTTGCCATGTCATGTGCTTGCGTGTTGCACTTTGCCATGTCATCATATGCATTTCATATCATGTCATCATGTGCATTTCATTTTGCATACGTGTTCGTCTCATGCATCCGAGCATTTTTCCCGTTGTCCGTTTTGCAATCCGGCACTCCTATGTCTCCGGCGCCCCTTTTGCCTCTTTTTCGTGCGGGTGTTAAACGGTCTCGGAATGGACCGAGGTTTGTCAAGCGGCCTTGGTATAGCACCGGTAGACCGCCTGTCAAGTTTCGGATCATTTGGAGGTCGTTTGGTACTCCAACGGTTAACCGGGTAACCGCAAAAGCCTCCTTCTCTTTGCAGCCCAACACCCCTTCCAAGTGGCCCAAAACCCATCTAACTCCCATCCATGCTCTCGGTCGTTCGATCACGATCGCGTGGCCGAAAACCGCACCTCATTTGGACTCTCCTAGCTCCTCTACCTATAAATACATCTCCTCCGAAATTCGCGATGAATTCGCCCCTAACCCTAGATCCCACTCTTCTGCTGGCGGGACATGTCCGCCGCCATCCGGACGAACCAGCGCCGCCGCCAGCCAGCCAACCGCCGCCTGCCATGTGGCGCGCCCGCCGCCTCCCTCGCTGCCCGCCGCCGGCCCAGAGCTGCCCCCCAGCCCGCCTCGCCCGCGCCGAAACACCCACGGCGCCGCCGACCCCGCCGCCGCCGTGCTCGCTCCCGCCGCCAGCGCGCGCCGCTCGCCAGCGCCGCCTCGTCACGCCCAGCGCCGCCGCCCGGCGCGCCCCCCGCCTCGCCGCCGCCCGGCCGCACCTCCCTTCGCCGCCCGGTGCTCCGAGAGCTCAGCGCCGCCCGCTCGCGGAGCACCCGCCCGTGCCGCCCGGCTCGCTCCGCCCGCGATCCACGCGGAGCTCGGATCGGCCTCGGTTCGCGTGCCGCGTTGACTCTCCCCGAGGTCCAATTTCGCGCAAGTCCCCAGATTCCAGTAATTTTCATGCATTTTCATCGCATCATAACTCTGTCATCTTTTCTCCGTTTCGTGGGTGTAATATGTCAAAATGTTCGTCTCGAAGAGTAGATCATTTAATCTCATTGCATCATTTTCATTTGAGCTCATCTTGATGCCATAAATTCTGTGGGAGGAGTGCTATGTGATGTTAGTTTCTAATTCTTATCAGAACATGCACTTTTGTCATTTTTGCCATGATTGATGTGTGCACCCTATGGACTTGAGTCCTACATGTGTTTTGTAATATGCCATGCCATCTATCCAGGGGTATATGCCATGTATTTTTGTGATCAATGTGGTGACTAGCACTAGCATGCAAACTAGGCTTCTTGATGTTACTGATTTCAGCCCTGTTTTGCTGATATTTTTATGCCATGTTAACTTGATGCTACAGAGAGTTCCATGCATATTTTGAGATACTTCAGTAAGGATGTTTTGTTCTACATGTCTTGCTCTATCCATCAATGCCCTTGTTTGCAATTATGGAGTGCCATAGCTTGACTCAATCGAGCTCTACTTTTGCTATAAAATGTTTCCTGGCAGATTGTTTACATGTTATTCAATTTTGCCAAGGTTGTTGTAGTTGATCCTTGCATGCTATGATGTTGTTCTTGCCATGTATAGCTTCTATGCCATGTCTTCTTACTGTGATTTGCCTTGCCGTGCCATGTATTGCTCTGTGGTGAGTGGTTCAAGCTCACCAACATGCCTACTTATTGTTGTTCCTGCCTTGTATGAATCTGTAATATAACTTGCCATGTTTACATGGGTGCCATCATATTTTCTGATCCTTTGTGGATTATGGTCAGTAAGGGACTTTTGTTATATGCTTTGAGTAGATTCATGCCATGCCTTTTTTTGCCATGTTAAGTTCCCGTAACACGTTGTTTGATAGCTCTAAACATTGCAACCTGATGTTATTTCTGCCAATGTCTGAAACTGTTATTATTTGCAATCTTGCCATGTGTGTTTGAGCATGTTCTAGTGATTTCTGGAGATAGCTCAGTGTTCATGTTTTGTAATGCTTTACCTGTACATCATGCCTATGCCTTTTGTTTTCTTGTTGAGGTCCTGTAGCATGTTGTTTTGATGCTTGCATTATGCCTAGTTGCTGTTTTGGACAGATTGTTGCTATAACTTGTTTCATGTGTATGTGTTGAACCGTTGCTCCGTTTTGAGTGTTCTCTATATGAAACTTGCTTGATTTTGCATGTAGTTTCATATTATCATGTTGCATCCTTGTTTTGAGGTGTTTGCTTGATGTTTGTATGCATTTTGCATCAATGCCATGCTTATCTTGTTTTGCTCATATCTTCTAGGCCGTAGCTCCGAATTTAATGAACTTTATATGTAACTTGACCAGAATTTCGTGTAGATCATCTTGGTGCATTTTAACTTGCTGTTTAACAACTTGAACATAAGGTTTATTCAGATCTGGACCAAATTCGAAATATGCATATGAGGACTTACCGGAATTGTTCTATGTTGTTCCCGGCCTCATTTAAACTTGCTTTGATGTGTTGCTCTTGTTTGCATCATCTCTTGCCATGAGTAGCTTCATGTAGCTTTGTCATGCATCATGCTTGGTTGTGCATCATGTCTTGTTTATGTGTGGTGTGTTTACTATGTTGTGTGCTTCTTCTTGTTAGTTCCCGTTTCGTTGCGATCGTGAGGATTCGTTCGTCTACGCTTGGTTCGTCTTCGTGGCTTCATCTTCTTCATGGATTCGTTCTTCTTCCTTGCGGGATTTCAGGCAAGATGACCGCTACCCTGGATCTCACTACTATCATTACTATGCTAGTTGCTTCGTTCTTTCGCTATGCTGCGCTACCTATCACTTGCTGCTCAAGCCTACCTAATTGCCATGTCAGCCTCTAACCTTTGTTACCCTTCCTAGCAAACCGTTGTTTGGCTATGTTACTGCTTTGCTCAGCCCCTCTTATAGCGTTGTTAGTTGCAGGTGAAGATGAAGTTTGTTCCTTGTTGGAACATGGAGATGTTGTTCCTTGCTGGAACATGTTTACTTGTTGGGATATCACAATATATCTTATTTAATTAATGCATCTATATACTTGGTAAAGGGTGGAAGGCTCGGCCTTATGCCTGGTGTTTTGTTCCACTCTTGCCGCCCTAGTTTCCGTCATATCGGTGTTATGTTCCCGGATTTTGCGTCCCTAACGCGGTCGGGTGATTTATGGGACCCCTTGACAGTTCGCTTTGAATAAGACTTTTCCAAAGAAGGCCCAACATTGGTTTTACCATTTGCCTCACCTACCCTTTTTCCCTTGGGAGTCGCGCTCTCAAGGGTCATCTTTATTTTAGCCCCGGGCCAATGCTTGTCTAAGTGTTGGTCCAAACTAGAGCCACTTGCGGTGCCGCCCGAGGCAACTTGGGGTATCGTCGGTTGCCAGTCGTCTGCTCATCCGGTCGTGGCTCGAGACGAGATACTGTGCGGCTACTATCGTGGTGTCGGCGCGCCGGAGGTCTTGCTGGTCTTGTTTTATTGCTGTCGAAATGTCTTGTAGCCGGGATTCCGAGACTGATCGGGTCTTCCCGGGGAGAAGGAATATCCTTCGTTGATCGCGAGAGCTTATCATGGGCTAAGTTGGGACACCCCTACAGGGTATAAACTTTCGAGAGCCGTGCCCGCGGTTATGTGGCAGATGGGAATTTGTTAATATACGGTTGTAGTAAACTTGAAGTAAACTCTTCTAAAATACACCAACCATGTGCGTAACCGTGAGTGTCTCTTTTCGAGGTTGATCGAGAGGAGAACACGGTTTCTGGGTTTTGTTTGACGTAAGTAGGAGTTCAGGATCACTTCTTGATCATTACTAGTTGACGACCGTTCCTTTGTTTCTCTTCTCGCTCTCATTTGCGTATGTTAGCCACCATATATGCTTAGTCGCTGCTGCAACCTCACCACTTTATCCCTTCCTTTCCCATTAAGCTTTGCTAGTCTTGATACCCATGGTAATGGGATTGCTGAGTCCTCGTGGCTCACAAATTACTACACCACCAGTTGCAGGTACAGGTTATGCGATGATCCTGACGTGAGAGCGATGTTTGCTTGTTTGGAGTTCTTCTTCTGCTTCTTCTTCGATCAGGGGATAGGTTCCAGGTCGGCAGCCTGGGCTAGCAGGGTGGATGTCGTTTGAGTTTCTGTTTATGTTTCATCCGTAGTCGGATGTTGATCTTGTATATGATGTTGATGTATTCTTGTGGCATTTGTGCCTTATGTATGTATCCCCATCCATTATGTAATGTTGATGTAATGATATCCACCTTGCAAAAGCGTTTCAATATGCGGGTCTATCCTTGGTGGGACCGTCGAGTTCCTTTGGATAGGGTCGCATATTGGGCGTGACAAGTTGGTATCGAGCCTCGACCGACCACAGGAGCCCCTTGATTGATCGTGTAGTTTGGCCGTTGTCGAGTCTAGAAAAAACTGTTTTGAGTCTAGTTATATCGAGAGTAGGAATTCTTTTACTCCTCAGCCCTTTCGTCGCTCTGGTAAGGAATCTTGACGTAGGTGTTTTGAATTACTTCTCTTCCCCTTCAAATTTTTCTTTAGGATCACGCAGTTGGTTTTCCGATCGTTGGCCCTCAGCTCTTTTCAACCGGTGCATCTCTCGTCAAGTCGACTCGAACCTCTTTGTCTTTGGGAGTTCAATCCTCAGCTATTTTTGATTGATGTTGTTTCCCTATCCGAAGTTGTCCTTGTTTTTCCCACCCACCCTCCCTTCTTCTTCTCGGAACCGGAGTCCGTAATCGAGTAAACATCCTATTCGTGCGAAGTCTTTGCTTTCTTTCCTCAATGATTTCAACCGGTGCTTTCTTTTCAAGTTATTCGTCGGTTCCCCTTCCAAGTTGCCTTTGTTTTTCCCGCCCTCCCACCCTTTTATTCCCGGAGTCTGAGTCTCTTTCGACCATCAATCCCATTCGTGTGGAGCCTCTTGAGTCTTCCCTCAATTATTTCAACCGGTGAATTCTCGTTTTGTACGACATTCTTCATCTCTTTCTTCTCCGGTGGACTCAATTCAAGTTTTTCGGGTTAATCATATTCTTTTCCTTCGAAGTGTTCTCTTCGCTCGTTCGCCTCTCGCCAGTTTATCATTCCGGAGTTCGGAAGACCTATCAGGAGATTCGTCTGTGTTCCAATTAATTCGTGGTTGTCACCTCATTAAAACATTTCAATTGTTCTGGTGCATCATCTACCTGTTCAACAATCCTTTCCAACGGTGCTTTCCTTTAGTGGGCCCTAACCCACAGGTCTTTTCCCAGGATCTTACCTGACTCTTCTAATTTCTCCGGAGTTATTCTCAATTCTTTTCAAAGTGTGATGTAAGAATGGATTTCATCAGTCACATGCCTTCTCCAAGATCGATTTCAAATCATTTCATTATTGGCTCAACCTCTTCGTTTTCCATTCTACCGGAGTACCTCACTAATTTTGGTGATGTTTATCGTCGTCCTTGAAGAACGAAGTAGAGTTTCTCTTAAATCTTGTCCGTTCCCCCGGAGATTCGCGGTCCTAGCTCGATGTTATCCTATCTAATTGTTTCCAGTCATGCAAATTCTTTTCATCTATCCGGAGTATTTCAGGAGTTACTTTCCGCCTCAATCATCCGGAGGTTATCTTTTTGGAAGATTTCCTCGTCCCAAGTTTTCAGCTCCGCTCATCTCAATATTCTTCTGGTGCTTCGTTCAAGTATTCTTCTATCAGCTCATGATCTCCTTGTTCTTTTGCATCTAAATCCCCTCTAGCTTATTGGTTCTTCTAATTCTTCCCGGTGATTATTTCTTTTTCATCAGTTATTTCGAATTCTAACGGTGGTTCGTTCAAGATTCTTTTTCTTTGATTATCACAGTAATCCATTCGTTCTTTTCAATCTTACCGGTGGTTCATGAAGACTTTCTCAAGTTCTGTGCTATCCCTTCTCAATCCTTTTTCAACGAGAATAAGTATTATGCCAAATCCATTTCATGTCATCAATTTAATTTGATGAAGGATAAGCATACAATAAATCTTATTCTTATTTCATCCAAGTGATTAATCCCTTCCTTCAGAGTTTGTTCTAAAGGAATAAATTCTACTTCCAAGTGTTTTCATCTTTTCTTTTCTGGAGTTCAATTTCCTCGGCCATCTCGTCGGAAACCTCCATCTAAATCATCGCAAGGCTCATCTTATTCTTTCTTCCTTCATTTTATCTCATCATCCTTTTGTTTACCGGAGTTCTTCACGGTGGCTCGTCATGATTTAATTCATTATTCAAGAGTTCATCAACATTTTGTTGGAGAAATTCAAGTATCTTTCCTTCTCACATCTTGAAGTGCAATTAATTCTCCGTATTCTTTTGAAGTGGAGTTTTGCATTTCTTCGTTCTTCTCAGCTATTTAATCTTTTCTGCTTGTGGTTGGTTAACACCTCATAATTTTGAGAGGTTATCCATAAGCCCACAACAATCTTATTCTTTTCGGCGGTGATTTTTCTCTACAACTCCATTCAATCCTTCTATCTAAGTTCTTTTCAATTTTTTCAATTCTTCCGGAGGCATTGTATGTTCATCTCGTCAAGTTTCATCCCATCTTGTGAAGTTCAGTTCTATTCCTCCATGTTTCAGCCGGAGTGCTGCCTAAATCCTTTCAACCTTATTCGTTTCTTTTCTCATCCTAACCACGCCGGTTAGAACGAGTGATTTCATAGTCTATCTGATTCCGTGAGTTTTCGATTCTCGTCATTCCTCTCTTCTTCTCGAGTGCTCTCGATTCTTTGCTTCTTCTCTGCAATTCTTGCTTCACCTCATCCTTTTCCCTTCCGTCTCGGTCCTAAGATCTCGGGACGAGATCTCTTGTTAGTGGAGGAGTGTTGTAACGCCCCGGATTCGATGCGCCAGGTGTCCGTCAGTTATTCGCCGTCTTTGCCATGTCATGTGCTTGCGTGTTGCACTTTGCCATGTCATCATATGCATTTCATATCATGTCATCATGTGCATTTCATTTTGCATACGTGTTCGTCTCATGCATCCGAGCATTTTTCCCGTTGTCCGTTTTGCAATCCGGCACTCCTATGTCTCTCGGCGCCCCCTTTTGCCTCTTTTCGGGTGCGGGTGTTAAACGGTCTCGGAATGGACCGAGGTTTGTCAAGCGGCCTTGGTATAGCACCGGTAGACCGCCTGTCAAGTTTCGAATCATTTGGAGGTCGTTTGGTACTCCAACGGTTAACCGGGTAACCGCAAAAGCCTCCTTCTCTTTGCAGCCCAACACCCCTTCCAAGTGGCCCAAAACCCATCTAACTCCCCTCCATGCTCTCGGTCGTTCGATCACGATCGCGTGGCCGAAAACCGCACCTCATTTGGACTCTCCTAGCTCCCTCTACCTATAAATACATCTCCCCCTCTGAAATTCTCGGATGAATTCGCCCCTAACCCTAGATCCCACCTCCTCTGCGCGCCGAACATGTCCGCCGCCGTCCGGACGAAACCGCGCCGCCGCCTCCAGCCAACCGCCGCCTGCCACATGGCGCGCCGCCGCCTCCAGCGCCGTCAGCCCGCCCGGGCCCGTGGCCCGGCCCCCCCGCCTCCCGCCGCCCCCGCGCCCATGGCGCCGCCGACCCGCCGCCCGCCGTGCTCGCTCCCCGCCGCCAGTGCTGCCGCCGCCCGCCGCCGCCGCCCGGCGAAGCGCGCCCGCCCGCCTCGCGCCGCCGCCCGGCGACCGCGCCCGGCGAGCCCTCTCAGGCGCCTCCCCTTCGCCGCCCGGTGCTCGAGAGCCCGGCGCCACCGGCTTCGCCGAGCACCCGCCCGTGCCGCCCGGCTCGCTCCGCCCATGATCCACGCGGAGCTCGGATCGCCTCGGTTCGCGTGCCCGCGTTGACTCTCCCCGAGGTCCAATTTCACCTAAGTCCCCAGATTCCAGTAATTTTCATCGCATCATAACTCTGTCATCGTTGCTCCGTTTCGTGCATGTAATATGTCAAAATGTTCGTCTCGAAGAGTAGATCGTTTCATCTCATTGCAGCATTTTCATTTGAGCTCATCTTGATGCCCTAAATGCTGTGGGAAGAGTGCTATGTGATGTTAGTTTCTGAATCTTATCAGAACATGCACTTTTGTCATTTTTGCCATGATTGATGTGTGCACCCTATGGACTTGAGTCCTACATGTGTTTTGTAATATGCCATGCCATCTTTCCAGGGGTATATGCCATGTATTTTTGTGATCAATGTGGTGACTAGCACAAGCATGCGAACTAGGCTTCTTGATGTTGCTGATTTCAGCCCTGTTTTGCTGATATTTTTATGCCATGTTAACTTGATGCTACAGAGAGTTCCATGCATATTTTGAGATACTTCAGTAAGGATGTTTTGTTCTACATGTCTTTCTCTATCCATCCATGCCCTTGTTTGCAAGTATGGAGTGCCATAGCTTGACTCAATCGAGCTCTACTTTTGCTATAAAATGTTTCCTGGCAGATTGTTTACATGTTATTCAATTTTGCCAAGGTTGTTGTAGTTGATCCTTGCATGCTATGATGTTGTTCTTGCCATGTATAGCTTCTATGCCATGTCTTCTTACTGTGAGTTGCCTTGCCGTGCCATGTATTGCTCTGTGGTGAGTGGTTCAAGCTCACCAACATGCCTACTTATTGTTGTTCCTGCCTTGTACGAATCTGTAATATAACTTGCCATGTTTACATGGGTGCCATCATATTTTCTGATCCTTCGTGGCTTATGGTCAGTAAGGGACTTTTGTTATATGCTTTGAGTAGATTCATGCCATGCATAGCTCTAAACATTGCAACCTGATGTTATTTCTGCCAATGTCTGAAACTGTTATTATTTGCAATCTTGCCATGTGTGTTTGAGCATGTTCTAGTGATTTCTGGAGATAGCTCAGTGTTCATGTTTTGTAATGCTTTACCTGTATATCATGCCCATGCCTTTTGTTTTCTTGTTGAGGTCCTGTAGCATGTTGTTTTGATGCTTGCATTATGCCTAGTTGCTGTTTTGGACAGATTGTTGCTATAACTTGTTTCATGTGTATGTGTTGAACCGTTGCTCCGTTTTGAGTGTTCTCTATATGAAACTTGCTTGATTTTGCATGTAGTTTCATATTATCATGTTGCATCCTTGTTTTGAGGTGTTTGCTTGATGTTTGTATGCATTTTGCATCAATGCCATGCTTATCTTGTTTTGCTCATATCTTCTAGGCCGTAGCTCCGAATTTAATGAACTTTATATGTAACTTGACCAGAATTTCGTGTAGATCATCTTGGTGCATTTTAACTTGCTGTTTAACAACTTGAACATAAGGTTTATTCAGATCTGGACCAAATTCGAAATATGCATATGAGGACTTACGGAATTGTTCTATGTTGTTCCGGCCTCATTTAAACTTGCTTTGATGTGTTGCTCTTGTTTGCATCATCTCTTGCCATGAGTAGCTTCATGTAGCTTTGTCATGCATCATGCTTGGTTGTGCATCATGTCTTGTCTATGTGTGGTGTGTTTACTATGTTGTGTGCTTCTTCTTGTTAGTTCCCGTTTCGTTGCGATCGTGAGGATTCGTTCGTCTACGCTTGGTTCGTCTTCGTGGCTTCATCTTCTTCATGGATTCGTTCTTCTTCCTTGCGGGATTTCAGGCAAGATGACCGCTACCCTGGATCTCACTACTATCATTGCTATGCTAGTTGCTTCGTTCTTTCGCTATGCTGCGCTACCTATCACTTGCTGCTCAAGCCTACCTAATTGCCATGTCAGCCTCTAACCTTTGTTACCCTTCCTAGCAAACCGTTGTTTGGCTATGTTACTGCTTTGCTCAGCCCCTCTTATAGCGTTGTTAGTTGCAGGTGAAGATGAAGTTTGTTCCTTGTTGGAACATGGAGATGTTGTTCCTTGTTGGAACATGTTTACTTGTTGGGATATCACAATATATCTTATTTAATTAATGCATCTATGTACTTGGTAAAGGGTGGAAGGCTCGGCCTTATGCCCGTGTTTTGTTCCACTCTTGCCGCCCTAGTTTCCGTCATATCGGTGTTATGTTCCCGGATTTTGCGTCCCTAACGCGGTCGGGTGATTTATGGGACCCCTTGACAGTTCGCTTTGAATAAGACTTTTCCAAAGAAGGCCCAACATTGGTTTTACCATTTTCCTCACCTACCCTTTTTCCCTTGGGAGTCGCGCTCTCAAGGGTCATCTTTATTTTAGCCCCCCGGCCAATGCTTGTCTAAGTGTTGGTCCAAACTAGAGCCACTTGCGGTGCCGCCCGAGGCAACTTGAGGTATCGTCGGTTGCCGTCAGACGATCGCTCATCCGGTCGTGGCTCGAGACGAGATCTGCTGCTACTATCGTGGTGTCGGCACGCCGGAGGTCTTGCTGGTCTTGTTTTATTGTTGTCGAAATGTCTTGTAGCCGGATTCGAGACTGATCGGGTCTTCCTGGGAGAAGGAATATCCTTCGTTGATCGCGAGAGCTTATCATGGGCTAACTTGGGACACCCTGCAGGTATAAACTTTCGAGAGCCGTGCCCGCGGTTATGTGGCGATGGGAATTTGTTAATATCCGGTTGTAGTAAACTTGAAGTAAACTCTTCTAAAATACACCAACCGTGTGCGTAACCGTGAGTGTCTCTTTTCGGGTTGATCGAGAGGAGAACACGGTTTCGGGTTTTGTTTGACGTAAGTAGGAGTTCGTGATCACTTCTTGATCATTACTAGTTGACGATTGTTCCTTTGTTTCTCTTCTCGCTCTCATTTGCGTATGTTAGCCACCATATATGCTTAGTCGCTGCTGCAACCTCACCACTTTATCCCTTCCTTTCCCATTAAGCTTTGCTAGTCTTGATACCCATGGTAATGGGATTGTTGAGTCCTCGTGGCTCACAGATTACTATACCACCGATTGCGGTACAGGTTATGCGATGATTACGGCGTGAGAGCGATGTTTGCTTGTTTGGAGTTCTTCTTACGCTTCTTCTTCGATCGGGGATAGGTTCGGTCGGCAGCCTGGGCTAGCAGGGTGGATGTCGTTTGAGTTTCATTTATGTTTCATCCGTAGTCGGATGTTTATCTTGTATATGATGTTGATGTATTCTTGTGGCATTTGTGCCTTATGTATGTATCCCCATCCATTATGTAATGTTGATGTAATGATATCCACCTTGCAAAAGCGTTTCAATATGCGGGTCTATCCTTGGTGGGACCGTCGAGTTCCTTTTGGATAGGGTCGCATATTGGGCGTGACAGCAATGGAGCATGTTTGATCTTAAATTGGTTAGATTCCCTGGCGAATTCATTTGCTACGCACGCTCGTTTATACGATATTGGCAGATCTGCAATCTGAAGATGAATGAATGGTGTTGGAGCGAGGAGTTGTGATGTTGCAAAGGGAGGCTTTGGCGGATCGCGATGATGGGCATGGAGAGATAAGGGGGAAAACTTTGTGACTGGTAGCGGCTAGATTTGGAGAAGTTAGAGAGGGGGCCAGAAATGATGAAACAACTATGGAAGGAAACTGGTGCTTTTGGAAACTGCCAATGAAAATGATTTTGGAGATGATCAGGAAATTTTCTTGCATGGAGTATGATCTTTAGGAGATGATCTAGGGTGATGTATGATCTTTAGGAGATGATCTGGGGTGATGTGTGATCTTTAGGCGGTGATATGGAGTACTATGCTATGTTGTTTTCGGTTTGTGTTGTTAGCTTAGATGTCGCGGGTCCATGAGGCTTTGTTTGCTAGGCCTTTCGCTTTCTTATACGTTTGCTACCGGATGCTATTTTGCTATCTTTTCGTTCCATTATCATTTGACAGTGGAACCCAGTCCCATTTTCGGGTCATATGGGGAAAAATCTGACGAGCTTTAAGAAGAAATTGTTTCTTAAAATAGGCTTCCGAAAGCAAATCATTAGCCGGCCTTCGTAAATTAGGCAGCCGTAATATTTTCTCGAATACGCAGAGCTTGCGTATCATTGCATTGATAGAAGAAGTGAGAATGATTACAGGAGGTGGTACAACACATGACACGGACGCAAGAGCATGACCATGTTGCCCGAAACGGAGAGATGAAAGATGCACTACCCAAACAAAGAAGAACACGGCTAAACTCTCCTACCAGAGAAGCAAACCAATCTACAACTAGACGACCAAAACTCCGAAGCCCGCACCGAGGACGCCGCGAGCAACCAAGATGACGCCTTCAAGAAGGAGAACAACACCGAGACGCCATCGTTGTCCGATCTGGAAAGCCAGACCTAGTTTTTCCCCTGATGCTCGAAGAGGGGCACAGAACGGCCATGACAACGCCTCCAGGAAGGTGATGACACCCGCGGGCGTCGCCCCTGCCAGCAAAAGATGCAGGGCTTTCGCCCTGGCCAATTCCAAGCAATCCCAAGCCGTCGGAACACGAGTCGAAGAGGAGGTTGTCGGGTGTAGGCCGGTGCTGAGACTGCATGAAGGGGAGCCACGCGCGGTGCCAAAGGAGGCACCGTGCATCGCCGAGCGCGTGAACTCCGGAGGAGGATGAGGATGCGTGGCTGCGCGGAATGAAGTGGGGATGGGACGGTGACCATAGCCCCGGAAAGCCAGGATCTGGAAGGAACGCAGATCCGAGCCACGGGGGCCGGAGCAGCAGGGACGCCGGCGGGTCCGGGGAACTGGAAGGGGACGCAGCACCTAGAGCATGCCTGTGACGAAGATGCACCGGGATGGATGGCCAACCAAGACACCGCAGGGTGGTGATGGTGCGGATATGCCGAGGAGCCAAATAGCCAAGAGAGCCGGAAAGAGCGCAGCTTTCGAGGCTAGACGGGTCCAAAGCCGCGCCGGCCGGACGCTGGAAGGGGGCGCAAGTCCATTGCCGCCGGGCCGAAGCCGCCCTGCGGGAGGAGGGGTGGCGAGGTGGTGGTGTCGAAGCGGATTCGCGCGCGGCCAAATCCGGCAGACGTGCCAAAGAAGGCAGACACCGACGGCACAGCAGTAGCCTCCATGGCCGGCCCCCGAAGAGGTGGACCTGAACTCGCGGGGGGTGGGGGCGGAGGGGGACGAGCCGCAGCTAGCAGGGCCCAGCGGAGGCCGGCCGGCCGGAGCGCTGCAACTAGCCGGAGAGGGCGTCCAGATCGCGTCGGGACGGACCAGGGCATCACCGCGAGGAACTGCGGCCGGGGCAGTCCACCGCGCCGCCAGCAAGCAGGGGAGGCCGCCGCCGCAGACGGCCCAGATCTAACGCAAGGGGGAGGGTGGGGGCGCAGGAGGAGGAAGGACAGCCCCGCCGCCGCCATCCCAGGGCCCGGCGCGGCTTCACCGGCCGCCCTTCGGCAGCGGCGACGCGGGCGAAGCGGCGATGGGCGACGGCGCGCGCCGCGGCTAGGTTCCCCCCGAGTTGCCCGGCTTGGGCGACGCGGGGGTCGGGCTCAAATATCTGACCATGAACGGACTGGGGCAGCCGTAATATGAAATCAGGGAGACGGTGGCATATACTCCCTCCGTCACAAAATAAGTTATGTTAAAGTTGATACACTTATTTTGGGACGGAGAAAGTAGATGGTCACATTCGCATGTACTTTATCGTTAACAAATAATAAACGAATCGCACTATTTAATTAAGGTCGACCTTGATCCTGTGCTCTAAATGTTAATTACGAGCTCTTTATATACCAACAATTAACCCGACCGAGAAATGATCCGTTGATCTATATACGACGATCTACGAGATAAGCTAGCAGCGACTCATGCATGGCAGCCTCCTAGGGCAGCATGCATGCACGCACATGACATCGAGCTAGCCGCCGTTCTACCGCTGCACTACGTGCGCGTGTAATACATGTCTGCTTGCTACGAGCGGAACCACCCGAGGTCGAGCCGGCCGGGCTCGTAGCCGGCGGCCTGTGTCGGCTGCTGCGGCGGCGACGGTGCCGCGCCCTCGCCGCCGTCGGGCACCTTGGCGAACCGTCCCTTGACGCGCGGCCGCATCTCGGCGTAGGCCTTGCGGGACGCGTACCGGATCTGCTTCTCGTACCGCCGCCTCTTCCGCTTCTCTTTGTACCGCATCAGCTTCGCCTCCCGCAGCTCCGTTGGTGCCGGTACGTCGCCGACGACGCCGCCGCTTGGGCCGGCAGAGTACGCGCCGCCGTTGGCCAGCCCCGCCGCCGTGTCGTCGTTCCGGTCGACAGAGCTGGCCGCGGCTTCCGTGAACGTCAACGTTTCTCTCCCGCAATAAGGCATCTGAAAATTAATACGTGAAAGCATGAGGCTATGCTAGAAATGAGCTAATGCAGCTGGCTCCTTATTTCGGAAAAGGAAAGCTAATGAAGCTGTGAATTGCGTCAGGGACAACGCTACACCTACGCACGATTTGCACGGGAGTCCGTAGATGCCATCCGTAAGGCTAGCATTTTTGATTGCGTCAGTAGTCAGTACAATGCATACCTCTCCCCACATGGAAGAATGTGAAGGAAAACCAAAATTAAATGGAAATGCTAAAAGCCTGACAGCAGATCTTTAAAGCATGGCAAATCAAATGTTTTTAATGGCAAATTACGTGTCACCAACATGACAATTCCCTTCAACAAGCATGGTAAATCCTTGCAAAAAAACTGAACATGCCAGGATTTGTCATGTTTGCTAAACGGAATTGCCAGGCTCACGATGCGTAATTTGTCATGAAAAACGTTCGATTTGCCATGTTTAAAAATCTGACATCAGATTTGTAGCACGGTCCAAATTAAACGGGTGTTTACGTTTGCACTGGGTTAATTGAGATCGACTCATTGTGAACATGCACATCAAACAATTAGAATGTAAAGCTTGCATTCTGTGAGAGGGTTTAGTTTATCCACATTGTAATGAGAAGTTCTTTATCTCTATACGTCTTGCATTCAGACATTACTAGTGTTCACCAAGGGTGGAAAAGTCAGTGATAGATACATTTTTGAGATTTTTGATGTGTACATTTTGCCAATTTCTTCTATACATTAATTATGCAGTATACTTCTAAGCCTTCGAAGACTTGGGTAATTACAGCTCGTTATCTACAGTTTTTCCAAAGAAATTATGTTCTTGCCACTACTATAGCTCATCATTAGCATATCATCTTCGATGGTAGAGATAAGACAAGACAAAACTGTTCATACATATACATGGCCTAGCTAGCTCTTACAAGAAATAGTCTAAAGTGTAATCGACCACTAATTAGTACTACCTCTGTGACTGCAAAAACGTTTTACATTAAGTTACGTACAGAGGGAGTAATTGCCTTGCAAGTGTGTTGTCTAAGCTGTATTTGTTAGTTTTTAGAACATAAATCACTAACTAATCTGCATATGCATACGGAAAAAATATAGTTTTCGGGGGGTCAAGCATGAGAACCGAACCACTCACGATTGTGGCGCCGGACGTGACCGGGTTGCCGCCGCCGAGCCCCAGAATGGCCGTGTCGACGACATCTCGGCTCAGTGGCACCGGCACGTCGAACGTGAGGCCATGTCCGGGCTGGTACTCGGCGTACGCGTCGAACGCCTGGCGGCGCTGCAGTTGCTCGGTGGTCGCCGGGCGGTGCTGCAGGCGGTCCTCCCCACCGAGGGGCGCGTGGTCGTTGAACAGCCAGGCCACGCTCTCGTGGTCCTCCTGCCCGAAGAACTGGAACTCCTGCAGCCCCACCGCCGCAGCGCCGCCGCCTCCGGCAACGACGTCGACGGCCGGCTCCTCCGCCGCCTGGCCGAACATCCCGGGGAAGCCCCGGTTCAGGTCGGCCACCCCGCACCGCACCCCTGCAGCACCTCTCCCCCGCTGCAGCAAGCAGGAGCAGTCCTCAGCGCCCCCGCCACACACGCGGCACGCGGCGCCCGACGCCGCCGACATCGTGCGCGCCTCCCTCCACACACTAAGCCGGCCCCCGGCCGACGCTAGCTAGCTACCACTCCTCCGGTACGTGTGGCGCGGGAGCTCCTGGCACTCCACTCCACTTGCTAATTTGCTTCCATCAGCTTTGCTCCACTGCGAATGATGAGCTCGAGTTGAATCTTGTAAGAGGGAGAAAAAAAGTGTTTGTGTTTGTGCGTGTGCGTGTGTGGAGGAGATGAAGCGAGTAGCTAGGGCAGGGAGGGAGGGAATAAGTATGGGTGGGTGGCGAATGGGAGAGGAGGAATAGATATGAGCGATGGGAGGGTTCCTTACGTGGAAGATCCGCAGCCACCTTTCTCCTGAGATCACTTGGCCGCTCCCCATTGGCTTGCCACCCTAGGCTGCAGATCTTGGAGGATTCTCTGCGCACAACCTGGCTATACATGTGCTGGGTTCTCTCATGGTCTTGTTGTAAGGGTGAGGTATAATTATAGTAAGAGCGTCTACAGCTGGACCTCTCGAACCCGCCTCATACGTCGGGGCGGGCCGCCCGGTCACTGATCGGTCACATTTTTTCGACCCAGACGGACGACTCAAACGGGCCTCAAATGCCCGGGCTGACCGGCACCCCCCATATCCAGCCCAAATATGGGGCAGATATGGGGCGTCCGGGCACGCCCGCCACGTCGGACCCGGCCAATGCTAGCCCACCAGACCCCACTTTTATTCGTCCCCATCCGCTCATCGGAGCAAACCCTAGTCACTTCACTCCACTCCTCTCCGCCACCCGAGCTCACCTTCGGCGGTTTTCGGCCTTCTCCGCCATGGCAGGCAGCGGATCGGACTCCGACCAGTCCGGATCCGTCGACTGGGTGTCATCCCATGTGGGTTGGAGGGGCCAATGGCAGTCGGCGTTGCACTCCGCCGCTCCCGGGAGGACAGTGCCCGGCCGATGGAGAGATCTGTCCGCTGCGACGCCATAGCGTCGGCTCACCGTGCGCTCGGGTCCTCTAGTGCTGGATCCTCGCAGTCCCGTCAGTCGGAACACCTCTCCTTCCCCATCACCGGTCGGGCAGATTATGAGTCCCACCGGGAAAGGGGGCCCGCCGTAGGAAGGAGAGGATAAGGGACGCTGAGGCCCGTATCGCGGCGGAAATAGTGGCAGCGGAGGCAGCTGATGCGGCGGCGCGGGCGGCCGCAAAGGAGGAAGCCATCCGCGCCCGCATTGTGAAGAAATGGCAGCAGAGGAACACGTGCACCCTCGCCCGAGAGCAGAATCAGGTTTGTGACATGGCCAGACTGCCACCGAAGGAGGAGAAGGAGGGCAGCTCCGGCGAAGGCAGCTCCGGCGATGAGCAGATCGGTACTTCCGCGAGAAGGACGGCAAGGGTGCCGGGAAGGGCAAGGGCAGTCGTGGATGAACTCCACCATAGCCAAACACGCCACATTTCGGTAGTCCGATGGCATGTTTAGTGTAATGTGATGGAGTAGCCAGACAATGCGTGTGCGTCGACGTAGTTGCATGAGTTTGTATGGATTTGAGATACAGTAATTGAGGTGTTCAGATGTGGGTTACATTATTTGAGGGGGTGCCCGGTCAGTGCCCGCGGACGCGCGGGCGTTTGAGGGATCGGATTTGCCAAGTCCGGCTGTAGATGCTCTAATATAGTAAATTACAGTAAACGATACCCCGCGGATCATTCGTTTCGGAGAATTCCGAGGAAGAATTTGGAAATAGTTGAAAGTGCTAATGTAATCCGGTGTGGAAAGATTATTGCAACCTAGAAATCCCGACGAAATTCAAGATTTTTTTGTTGGTGTGCTCTACATGGCATGACCTCCGTCCCAAATAGTTGTCTTAGATTTATTAGATACAGATGTATCTAACATTCTAATATAAAACGTGTCTAGATACATCTGTATCTAGCCAAATTTGAAACAACTAATTCGGGACGAAGGGAGTATTATTCATGGCAGGGGCATATTAGCTCACCGGCATGTCAGGGCTCATGTAACATAGACATAATAGATGCAAATACATAACTCGGGGGATTCCTTGTTATGAAAAATGTGGAATTCACCAATACCCATGGCATACCCTCATAAGATTCTGCATAACAAGGAATCATGTATGGAGGTTATTGACAAATTTTGCTCCATCCGGATGGGTTTGAGGAGTAGATGGGTTCTCTACCAAGTCTTCTTCTTCTTCTTCGATGTTTTTTCATAGTTCCTCCTTAGGCACTTCTCATTTCCCACATGAGCCTTGTAGGAATGATGCAACGAAAAGCACTTACTTCCACATCCTTCTTGTTTCTTTTCTTGTAAGGAGCTTGGATGACGGGCTCATACTCTTTGATGGGCACTCCACTCGAATGTGCTATTTGACTTGATCAACATAAACAAGCCATTGGTTGCATTGGTCTTCGATCACACTCCAACAGTGAGTGAGAGAACCGATTGTGCGGTTGGCTAAAATCTCCACATGGCTACCATAATATTCCTCGATCCTTCTCCAATGTTTTCTTCATTTGATCGCCCGACCATGACATCAAGAGAGATGTTCATCCAAGCATCGCACAAAGATTCATCTTCTTCCCTCTTGTAGTTGCACGACCTTTGGGCCCTCCTTATAATTGTTTAGGTCTCCAGCTCCACAACCTCTTCAAACTCCTCCACCACTATCTCGACATTCCTTCTCATTTCTTGGCTATATGGCATGGACATGGCAATGTCGTTCAGCCCGGCGGTGTGGCTTGCATCCAATTGTGGCATGAACTTGAACGTCTCATCCAGCTCCATTTGCTCTGTAATATCAAAGGAACACCATGACAATTCGTGTCATTCATCGTTCAATTGAGCCATTGCAAAACAAAAAGGAAAAAACTGTGCGTGCATTTCATCGAGCAGGTCAACCTCACTCTATGTCCCATCAGAATCCAGCTCCTCCACGGACATCGAATGTCGAAGGGTGGCGGCGTGGCTGCCCGAGGATGAGGTGGACGCGGGGAGGCGAGTGGAACCTTCTTCTTCTTCACCGGTATCGCCATCTTGTCTACTGCCTTGGCCGGCGACCGGTGCTCCTGTTTGCCGGTGTTTGGGGCCAAGGGTGGAGGCCAGGCCATGACGGGTCTTGCGGCGATGGACACCGACGTCGAGGAGCTCCCCATGATGGGCTTCCCTTGGCATTGCTGTTTTGGTGCTTGCGGCCCGGAATTGGTGCCCCACAGTGGGTCTTCGGCGCCGACGAGGATGGCCAGGGGTGCGGCGGGGGTGGGGCTGTCCATTCCAGTGGTCACTACGACGGGGTCGAGCGGGGGGTAATATGGGGATGGACTAGATGGGTCTTAATTCCTCAAATAAATAAACTATCCCATATTTAACTTTTGGGACGGGCTAGAGATGCTCTTATATATACATGACATAAGAAGTTTAAAAATTCTCTTAACTAAACCTATTTTTGGATACATGATTAGCACTTAAAATAGTTGTGTTTTGCATGTTTGTATGCAGGGAAACTTTTTCTTTCAGACTTCAAACTATTGTGCCGCTCACTCGATCTAATGTGGTCGTTTTCTTAGGAAGTTTCCAAAAGGCGTAAACTTAAGCTCGAGTCCATGTCATCCACTCATGGCGAAAAGGCTTGGCCACAGGAGATCCACGTTTGACTGCGAGGATATGGGGTTTGATGTGTGATCGGCATTCTCCCAAGACAAAACACCTACACCCTTCCCTACCTGCACTGTTACCACACTACAAGTCTACAATGTTCGTCGTCATTCACATGAAGAGAACATTACCGTTAATGACGACATCAGAACCTACCAAAAATCTTTTTTCCTTCAATAAAAATATACTCCATATATGAAGCTTGTGGCTTTTACACAAAGCCACAGAGGATATGTCCTGTTTTCTCACTGTGTATATTACCTACCTAGTAAGCAAGTGAAATAGATTAGTTAATTGTGTGGCTGAGAAAATGAGCAGCAGTAATTGGACATGGACCGCTAGCTATATGCACATTCCAAGGGACGTGTGAGAACGTGCGAGCCACACGGGCTAGCTAGATTGAACATGTTACATGTGTGGTTGTAATTAGGTCAATGCGTGCACATCGCAGGTAAACATCGATCTTTTGCGCTAAGAATCGACTACAACATGTGCTCTCTGGAATTGGGAATGTAAGTCTATATGTATGCTTACTTTAATATGAAATATGCTCCGTGTCCTACTTAAAATATGGTGGGAGAAAAATTTCATGCCAGCCGGCGTTTCCAGTGGAAACAGAGACCGGTTATTCTCTCCGAAGATTTAGTGAGGAAGTGGGATGGAATGGGTCTCCCTATTATGAAAAAACTATTTAAAAGTTTCGATAAAATTTGAAAAAAAAATCCACGGAAACTTATATGTGTTTGAATCTGTGAAATTTCGTTTGAAAATATTGCGATTTCTAGGCTGCACAGAAAAAATCTGGCCCAACAAAAAAAATACAGCCCCTTTAGAAATACATATCTGTCTTTTTTTGTGCACCATGTGTGAAAGTATAATGTTGTACATTTTTGCACATGCGTTCTATACCGGCTATGTGTATTCAAAAAATAAAAATCTTTTTTGCTCTATGTAAAATGGCATTTTAATACCGAGCTCCGTGAAGCTGGGCCTCCATTGGTATTTTACGGAGGGTAGGAGTACTTTGTCACCAAAACCGGGGGTATGTTTACTTGGTATAGTCTCTCCTCGGACAAAGTATTATGATGGGCAGTGCAATAGTGGTTTCATATATGTAATAATTCGTTTTTTGTTCTTGGGTAGTACATGTAATAATCCAAACAACACAAACACTTAATCAATCAACACAAAACACTTAATGAAGCTAGGAAAAACCATAAGAAAAGCATGTTTAGTAAACAATTAAACTTTATTAATCAAGTAAACATAATACTTGAGATAGATGAAGCATGAATAGAAAGACTATCATAAAATCGGAAGTTACATGAAAGTCCACTGAAGTCATCATATGTCGTGTAAATTAGGCAAAAGAAATAAAATAAAATAAAATTTGAAGCCAATAACAAAAAAAGTAAATAAAACCATATAATTTAGAAAAAAAATCGGGAATCCCCCATAAATGTTACTTGGAAAATGTCAATTCTGCTAAAATTTCCGAACATCTAATAAAACCGTTACAATTATCGATTTTTTTGTTCGTCAATTATTTTGTGGGTTTATTGATTTTTCAGTCTTTTGTTGAATATTTATGTTCATCGACAAGGTCAAGTTGGTTCCAAGGAGCGACGTCAGCGGCTCGTTCTGGCGGCAGTAGTAGTAGTTCGGTGGTTTCAGAATCTCGATGTAATTTTTATTATGTTTGAGATGTTTTGTACTTTTGATGAACTTTTATAATAGATCTGATCACTTTCGCAACAAAAAAGAATATTTAGGTTTGGATATAAAGTCGCATGGTTGAATATTTATGGTTATAAACATTGGCGGATCCAGGAATTGAACTTAGCTTGGGCGAAACATTGAAGGTGTAATTTTTTTATTGACTAATGCAAGTCTGCTGACCAAAATCTCATAAAATTCAAATATGAAGCTAGATGCACTCGAAAATTAACATAACTAATTATTCGGAATAGTTCAAGATTCTCGACAACTAGGTGACGTAACCACCAAAAATCACAAAATATAACACAAATGTCACAAAGAACTACTAACATGGACTCCTACTGCTTGAATAATTCATTCCGTGGCCCAAAAGTGTCCAACTCCATGACTAACAGATACCTACAAGTCGTGAACAAGCTGCATATCAATATATCTCTTAGAACAAGCAAATAGTTTGAAACAATAGATAACAAAAGTATTTACCCTAAGTTTTAAGTATACGAGGAGGGTTTGGTAGATGGCCTCTACGGCCTCTCAAGCTATGAAAATGTTCTATAATCTTCTTGTCATCAATTCTAGCAAATATATCTCGCTCAACTTAGCATATCATCATATTATCCAACCAATCGTCAGATTTCCTATTTCTCAAATCTGTCTTTATGGTATCCATGGTTGAGAAAACTCTTTCAACAGATGTCGTCGCTCCTGACAAAGTTAAAGCAAGTTCAATCAGCCGGTAAACCAAACGAATTCTAAATTTTCCTTAGTTTGAACCAACTTGAGAGCAAGATTAGCGAGTCTGTCCAAAATACATGAGACCTTTTCATCATAACAATGTATATCTTGAGTTGACCATCCAAATGATATATATTGTTCTTCCGAATCAAAGTCGACTGAGTACATAGATGCAAGCTCAAGTAGGTTCTCATGATTAAATTTTCTAAATGAATCTCTAGGACCTAGACTAGCGATGCATATCAATAACCTTGTTGAAGTTTCACTGAACCGGTATTCATCTCAGCTATGTTTCTATCAAGCACCTCATTGAATATTTCAATCTTGTAGTGATGGAAGCAACTAAGCATTTTGCGGGAACTCCTTGGGTAACCCCTTGTTGGAATAGTCTCATCCATACTAGGCACTGGCTTTTTCCCTTTTAATACAAAAGGAAATGTCAGCCTGCAAAAGTACCTCTCATATGTCATCCCTCAGCTACTGCAGTAAACTTTTCGCAGACACAATCATGTTCATTGCACTTACTATCTTCTGATCCTTTTGTTGCAATGCTTGTGACAAGCCATTAGTCAAACCAAGCACTTTAAGCATCAAATGTCAGATGAGAACAAATTCAAAGACCTCCATAGATTTCATCAAACCTGATGTGTTGCCTCTATCATCCGCATCCCCCCTTCATGAGAAATAGCATGTAGCACTTGAATCACCGAATCCCACATTTGATGGAACCGAATCAATGTCCTATAGTCGGATCCCCTTCGCGTATCATCATGTCTTGCTACGATTGTCTCTTGATGCTTGCCTTTTCCTTTAAGAATCTCCCCATTTTCTAATTGCCAGACAATCTTGTCATGATGCTTTTGTAGTAATGCATCTTTTCTTTTACAAGAAGCATTGGCCTACAAATCAAAGCATTGTAAAGTAGAAGTCAGCAAGAGATCATTGTAAAATACAAGTCATTATTTGTTCAATATTCAATGAGTTATAAAATGTACTAACCATGGTTGCAATCATATTTGCACATCCAGAGAAATCACTAATAACAAGGATACCTCAAAGAACATGCGGGTGCCCCCATGTTTGGTTTTGGTAATTGATGACAATCTCTATGGACTAATGGTTGTCTTGAGTTATATTTGAAGGATTTGTCCATAGGCTTTTCTTGAAGTCCATTTGTTGGTTTCAACGAGTTTATGAGTTGACCAAGGTGCTATGAAGGAATTATCCAAAGATTGGTCATGTGAGTGTTGAGCTTATTGCAAGCATGTCTTGAAGAAGAAGATTGTGTGATCATTCATGTTTACCTTCAAGACATCATCCAAGTGAAGAGAGTTGGAAATATTCAAGGTTGATCAAGACTAAGTCAAGAGTGAATCAAGTTGATCAACTCACAAAGCATAGAATATGTACCGAGAGGGATCAAGTGATCCCATGGTATGGTAAGCATTGTCCATTGTGCTTTGTGTACTAACCCATGGTCTATGTGAGAGTTCTATGTGGGGTTAGGTACGTGTTCATGGGCTTGGGTCAAGAGGAAGATATCACTCAACCCATGGAGAGGATGACATCAAGTGGTGATAGTTATTAAGATTGTTGTGTGCAAGTTCAAGTGGAGCATGACGAAGAGATCAAGTGCTTGGAGCTTGCCGTCCATTGTGGTGTCAATGGACTTGTGAAGATATGACAAAGAGTGGCTCACCCATAGTGGAGTGTGGGGGAGCAATCATCTAGTCTTCATCGACCCAACGCAATCAAGAAAGGTGGTCCATCTTGAGGAGGACAAGATCGTTATCATCTATCTCAAGTGGATCATGCGCAAGGCAAAGGTTTGCCCTTGATAGGTTTTCTATTTTTCCGGTCTCATGGTGGTAGTTTGGAGACCGGGTTATAGGATCGATAGCCGTACTATCAAGGGGGGCTCTCAAGTGAGTAGCTTGATTGTATCATTCGTCGAGAGCTCAAACATTGCATCCTTGCATCATCTTTCTTGATTCTTATTTGTTTTTTATTTTGAGGTTTTAGATCTTGTGGTTATATTCGTGACAAGCTCTAGTCCATCAAAAATGGATTTCATATGCTTCTTCTATCGTGTTTTCGGTGTTGGAGGTTTTACTGGTCTTTTTCGAGGAAGGGTTCTCACCATTTTCTCTTGGGCCTTTTCTAATTTGCTTCTTATTGATATTTCTATCAAGATTGTGTTAGCCCATGTCGTTAGCTTTCCAACAAACTTGGTTTCGTTGAATTCGGAGTCCGTTTGCAGAAGTTGTGGCCGTTTTCGTAAAGGCTACAGCGGTACTACCGCGGCTAGAGCGGATGTAAATTTTTACTACCGCTCCAGAGCGTTACTACCATGGCTCCTGAGCGGTAGTAGAGTAGGCACGGAAGTATTTTTTTAGTACTGCTCGCAAGCAGTAGTACCGCTACCATTTGCGGTAGTACCGCTATCCCTAGCAGTAGTACCGTGAGGTCGAGCGGTAGTACCGCTCCGGCGGTTCTACTGGCCTTTTGCCTCCTCGCTGTTGTTTTTCAAAGGGGTACTACCTCCCTAGCGGTAGTACCGCTCCTTGGAGCGGTAGTACCGCTCTGTGCGGGCTGTGAGCATAACGGTTGGATTTTTCCCCACCTATAAAAGGGGGTCTTCTCCCCCAATGAACTTTATAACTTGAGCTCGTGTTCTTCCCCCATTGTTGACCTTCTTCGAGCTTTCTAACTCTCAATCCCTCCATGGATTCTTGCTAGTTTTTAGGGAAGAGAGAGAGGAGATCTAGATCCACATTTCCACCAATCACTTTCTCCTCTATGTGAGGGGAACCCCTTGGATCTAGTTCTTGGAGTTCTTGGTGTTCTCCTTCTTGTTCTTCCTCTCATTTTCCTCCCTAGCATTAGTTGCTTCGGTGGGATTTGAGAGAGAAGGACTTGGGCACTCTGTATGCCCTTGCAATTGCATTTGGTGCATCGGTTTGAGTTCTCCACGGTGATACGTGGAAGTTATAAGTTGAGAAGCTTATTACTCTTGGGTGCTTGGTACCCTTGAGCTTGTTCCTCTTGGGTGCTTGGGCGCCCTAGACGGTTGGTGGTGTTCAGAACTCAATCATTGTGGTGTAAAGCTCCGGGCAAGCGTCGGGGTCTCCAATTAGGTTGTGGAGATCGCCCCGAGCAATTTGACGGGCTTCGGTGACCGCCCCCAAGGGTTGCCAAAGTGTACGGGTTCAGTGACCGCCCCCATGAGTTGCCATTTGTACAGGTTCGGTGACCGCCCTCAAGGGTCCCTTAGTGGAATCCCGGCATCTTGCATTGTGCGAGGGCGTGAGATTAAGGTGGCCCTAGTGGCTTCTTGGGGAGCATTGTGCCTCCACACCGCTCCAAACGGAGATTAGCATCCGCAAGGGTGTGAACTTCGGGATACATCGTCGTCTCCGCGTACCTCGGTTATCTCTTACCCGAACTCTTTACTTATGCACTTTACTTTGTGATAGCCATTTTGTTTCTTGTCATATATCTTGCTATCACCTAGTAGTTTATCTTGCTTAGCATAAGTTGTTGGTGCACATAGGTGAGCCTAGTTGTTGTAGGTTTTGTGCTTGACAAATTAACCGTTAGGTTTATTCCTTATTTGTTCAAGCCTAAACCATAATTATTTTAAAGCGCCTATTCACCCCCCCTCTAGGCGACATCCACAATCTTTCAATTGGTGTCAGAGCCTCGTCTCTCGTTGTTAGTCTTAACCGCCTAGAGAGTAAAGATGTCGACTAGGGGATTAGGATTATCTGACACTCTTAGTTTCGATGGCACAAATTTTATGTTTGGGTAATTCGCATGATTAATCTCTTTAGGGTCATGGACCCAATTTTAGAGCGAATTGTAGATATGGGTTTTTCTCCTCCAAAGGGGATCCCCAAAGATTATCTTTAGAGGATGAGAAAAACTCTTATCTCAATGCTCAAGCTTCTAATGTGCTTTTTGATGCTTTGAGCAATGTAGTTATATTTCAACTCATGCCGTTCCGGGATGCTCATGAGTTGTGGACAAAGCTTCAAGATAAATATGGTGTGTCCAAGATTTATGGGGATGATTGTTCTCCCTCCACCTCCTGCCGTGTTGCCTTCTCAACTTCTTCTACTTCACCTACATGTGGATTTCCACAAGGTAATGTTATGGTGAGTAGTGTTGGTCATTGCAATGATGATAGTGTGCTTATCGTTGATGACTCTTCATCACTATCTTGTTGCAATGCTCCATCTTTGGACTTTAACACTTCGTGCACCTTACATGTTTCACATGCTTGTGTTGATAGTCCGTGCATATCATGTAGAAATTTCTTGAATAAATCTCATAATGATATGCTTTATATATCTTGTTGCCATGATAAAAATGCATGTATTTTCCTCGAGTTGTTGTGCTAACAATGTAGAGGAAACCCAACACTCCATGGAACAAGATGTGGTCTCAAATGGTGTTTCAAGGGATCCTACATCATCATCTATTGCTTTATGCCTTATGGCTAAGGCTTCAAAGGTATCTCCTACTTTGAACCCGTATATGTCTCTTGATGATGATGAAGAGAATGATAGTGTTGCCTCCTTAAAATTTAAGGGGGAAATGATTTTTAAAGTTCTTCATAAAAATAAAATTGCTTGTTCCAACTTCATAGAAATCATGTACATTGCTATTGAGGGCAAGAATATATTGATGAGTTGGAATCTCGTCTTGAGGAGCATGAGGTCACCATTGATAAAATGGAAGGTCATGAGCGTGATTACGCTAATGAGATTGCGGACCTCTCTCAAGCTCTTGAACTTGAACAAACCACCAGGGAATCTCTTGAGGAGACTTTTGCTCTAGAATTATCTAGAGTGAAGGAATCTCATGATAGAGCTCTTGAGGTGGCCAATGTTTTTGAAACTAAAAATGCTAAGCTTGAAGTTGCTCATGCTAGACTCCTTGAGGATTTTGAGCACCTCGAAAATGGCTCAAGGGTCATCAAGGGTGAGCTCATCAAACTCACCGATTCTCATGATCAACTTGAAGCTTCTTATTTAAAAGAGCTTGCCAAGTTGTCCTCTACTATTGTTGTTAATGATGATGCTTGTGCTACTAACTCTATTACTTGTGAAGCATCCATTTTGAAGGAGAACGTTGAGCTACCGGCTCAACTTGAGTTGCTATCTAGCAATTATGGGAAATTGGAAGAAAGCCATGAAAAGCTCTCGAACTCTCATGATGATCTTCTAGTATCCCATAATGTGCTAAAGATAGCACATGAGGCCATGATTGCTAAGGTAACATCTAGTGAGCCTCATGTGGACACTAGCACTACTTTTAGTCAAAATGCTATATTGCCTTGTGCTAGTCCTCGCGATTCATCCATGCATAACATTGGTACATCTTGTGATGAATTGCTTTCCTTGCCTTGTTGCTCTAACAATGAAGCTTATACTTGTTGGGGAACGTAGTAATTTCAAAAAAATTTCCTACGATCACGCAAGATCATGGTGATGGCATAGCAACGAGAGGGGAGAGTGTCCGTCCACGTACCCTCGTGAGACCGTGGCGAAGCGTTATAACAACGCTGTTGATGTAGTCGTGCGTCTTCACGATCCGACCGATCCAAGTACCGAACGTCGGCACCTCCGTGTTCACTGCGTTCAGCTCGATGGCGATCCCGGACTCGATCCAGCAAAGTGTCGGGGATGAGTTTCGTCAGCACGACGGCGTGGTGACGATGTTGATGCTCCACCGACGCAGAGCTTCGCCTAAGCTCCGCGACGATATGACTTCTCCGGCGCGGGCTTCGCCTAAGCTCGTGACGATATGACCAAGTGGAATATGGTGGAAGGGGCACCGCACACGGCTAAGGAAAGATCCGTAGATCAACTTCGTGTCTTGGGGTGCCCCTGCCCCAGATATAAAGGAGACAAGGGGAGGTGGCGGCCCTATAGGAGGCGCGACAAGGAGGAGTCCTACTCCCACCGGAGTAGGACTCCCCCTTCCTAGTTGGACTAGGATTGGAGGAGGAGAAGGGGAAGGCGCCCCCCCTTCCTTGTCCTATTCGGACTAGAGGGGGAGGGCACGCAGCCCACCTTGGGCTGCCCTTCCTCTTCTCCTATGGCCCATTAAGGCCCATTGACCTCCGGGGTTCCGTAACCTCCGGTACTCAGTAAAATCCCGATTTCACCGGAACACTTCCGATGTCCAAATGTAGGCTTCCAATATATCAATCTTTATGTCTCGACTATTTCGAGACTCCTCGTCATGTCCGTGATCACATCCGGGACTCGAACAACCTTCGTGCATCAATACTTATAAACTCATTATGAACTCGTCATCGAAGCGTTAGCGTGCGGACCCTACGGGTTCGAGAACTATGTAGACATGACCTAGAACCATTCTCGGTCAATAACCAATAGCGGAACCTGGATGCCCATATTGGTTCCTACATATTCTACGAAGATCTTTATCGGTCAAACCGCACAACGACATCGTTGTTCCCTTTGTCATCGGTATGTTACTTACCCGAGATTCGATCGTCGGTATCCAATACCTAGTTCAATCTCGTTACGGTAAGTCTCTTTACTCGTTCCGTAATACATCATCTCACAACTAACTCATTAGTTGTAATGCTTGCAAGGCTTAGGTGATGTGTATTACCGAGAAGGCCTAGAGATACCTCTCCGACGATCGGAGTGACAAAACCTAATCTCAAATCGCCAACCCAACAAGTACCTTTGGAGACACCTGTAGTACTCCTTTATAATCACCCGATTACGTTGTGACGTTTGGTAGTACCAAAGTGTTCCTCCGTAAACGGAGTTGCATAATCTCATAGTTACAGGAACATGTATGGGTCATGAAGAAAGCATTAACATACTAAACGATCAAGTGTTAAGCTAACGGAATGGGTCATGTCAATCAGATCATTCAACCAATGATGTGACCTTGTTAATCAAATAACAACTCCTTGTTCATGGTTAGGAAACATAACCATCTTTGATTAACAAGCTAGTCTAGTAGAGGCATACTAGTGACATACTGTTTGTCTATATATTCACACATGTATTATGTTTCCGGTTAATACAATTCTAGCATGAATAATAAACATTTATCATGATATAAGGAAATAAATAATAACTTTTATTATTGCCTCTAGGGCATATTTCCTTCAGTCTCCCACTTGCACTAGAGTCAATAATCTAGATTACATAGTAATGATCCTAACACCCATGGAGTCTTGGTGCTGATCATGTTTTGCTCGTGGAAGAGGCTTAGTCAACGGGTCTGCAACATTCAGATCCGTATGTATTTTGCAAATCTCTATGTCTCCCACTTGGACTTGGTCCCGAATGGCATTGAAGCGTCTCTTGATGTGCTTGGTCCTCTTGTGAAACCTGGATTCCTTTGCCAAGGCAATTGCACCAATATTGTCACGAAGATCTTCATCGGTCCCGATGAACTAGGTATGACACCTAGATCGGAAATGAACTCTTTCATCCAGACTCCTTCATTCGCTGCTTCCGAAGCAGCTATGTACTCCGCTTCACATGTAGATCCCGCCACGAGCTTTGTTTAGAACTGCACCAACCGACAGCTCCCGTTTAATAAAAATACGTATCCGGTTTGCGATTTAGAATCGTCCGGATCGGTGTCAAAGCTTGCATCGGCGTAACCATTTACGACTAGCTCTTTGTCACCTCCATATACGAGAAACATATCCTTAGTCCTTTTCGGTATTTCAGGATGTTCTTGACCGCTGTCCATGATCCACTCTGGATTACTTTGGTACCTTCCTGCCAAGCTTACAGCTAAGCATACGTCGGTCTGGTACACAGCATTGCATACATGATAGAGCCTATGGCTGAAGCATAGGAACATCTTTCATTTTCTCTCTATCTTCTGCTGTGGTCGGGCATTGAGTCTGACTCAATCTTACACCTTGTAACACAGGCAAAAAGCCTTTCTTTGCCTGATCCATTTTGAACTTTTTCAAAACTTTATCAAGGTATGTGCTTTGTGAAAGTCCAATCAAGCGTCTTGATCTATCTCTATAGATCTTGATGCCCAATATGTAAGCAGCTTCACCGAGGTCTTTCATTGAAAAACTTTTATTCAAGTATCCTTTTATGCTATCCAGAAATTCTATATCATTTCCAATCAATAATATGTCGTCCACATATAATATTAGAAATGCTACTGAGCTCCCACTCACTTTCTTGTAAATCAGGCTTCTCCAAAAGTCCAGTACAAACCCATATGCTTTGATCACACTATCAAAGCGTTTATTCCAACTCCGAGAGGCTTGCACCGACCATAAATTGATCGTTGGAGCTTGCACACTTTGTTAGCACCTTTTGGATCGACAAAACCTTCTGTTTGCATCATATACAACTCTTCTTCTAGAAATCCATTCAAGAATGCGGTTTTACATCCATTTGCCAAATTTCATAATCATAAAATGCGGCAATTGCTAACATGATTCGGACAGACTTAAGCATCGCTTCGGTGAGAAAGTCTCATCGTAGTCAACCCCTTGAACTTGTCGAAAACCTTTCGCAACAAGTCGAGCTTTGTAGACGATTACATTACCATCGGCGTCAGTCTTCTTCTTAAAGATCCATTTATTTTCAATGGCTTGCCGATCATCGGGCAAGTCAACCAAAGTCCATACTTTGTTCTCATACATGGATCCCATCTCAGATTTCATGGCTTCAAGCCATTTTGCGGAATCTGGGCTCACCATTGCTTCTTCATAGTTCGTAGGTTCGCCATGGTCAAGTAACATGACTTCCAGAATAGGATTACCGTACCACTCTGGCGCGGATTTTGTTCTGGTTGATCTACGAAGTTCAGTGACAACTTGATCTGAAGTTTCATGATCTTCATCATTATCTTCCTCACTAACTGGTGTAGGTGTTACGAAACTGATTTACGTGACGAACTACTTTCAATAAGGGAGCTGGTACTATTACCTCATCAAGTTCCACTTTCCTCCCACTCACTTCTTTCGAGAGAAACTCCTTCTCTAGAAAGGATCCATTTTTAGCAACGAATGTCTTGCCTTCGGATCTGTGATAGAAGGTGTACCCAATTGTCTCCTTTGGGTATCCTATGAAGACACATTTCTCGATTTGGGTTCAAGCTTATCAGGTTGAAGTTTCTTCACATAAGCATCGCAACCCCAAACTTTCAGAAACGACAACTTTGGTTTCTTGCTAAACCATAGTTCATAAGGCGTCGTCTCAACGGATTTTGACGGTGTCCTATTTAACGTGAATGCGGCCGTCTCAAGAGCATAACCCCAAAATGATAGCGGTAAATCTGTAAGAGACATCATAGATCGCACCATATCCAGTAAAGTGCGATTACGACGTTCGGACACACCATTGCGCTGTGGTGTTCCGGGTGGCGTGAGTTGCGAAACTATTCCGCTTTGTTTCAAATGTAGACCAAACTCGTAACTCAAATATTCGCCTCCACGATCAGATCGTAGAAACTTTATTTTCTTATTACGATGATTTTCAACTTCACTCTGAAATTCTTTGAACTTTTCAAATGTTTCAGACTTATGTTTCATTAAGTAGATATACCCATATCTGCTCAAATCATCTGTGAAGGTGAGAAAATAACGATATCCGCCACGAGCTTCAACATTCATTGGACCACATACATCCGTATGTATGATTTCCAATAAATCTGTTGCTCTCTCCATAGTACCGGAGAACGGAGTTTTAGTCATCTTGCCCATGAGGCACGGTTCGCAAGTGCCAAGTGATTCATAATCAAGTGACTCCAAAAGTCCATCAGCATGGAGTTTCTTCATGCGTTTTACACCGATATGACCTAAACGGCAGTGCCACAAATAAGTTGCACTATCATTATCAACTCTGCATCTTTTGGTTTCAACATTATGAATATGTGTATCACTACTATCGAGATTCATTAAAATAGACCACTCTTCAAGGGTGCATGACCATAAAAGATATTATTCATATAAATAGAACAACCATTATTCTCTGATTTAAATGAATAACCGTCTCGCATTAAACAAGATCCAGATATAATGTTCATGCTCAACGCGGCACCAAATAACAATTATTCAGGTCTAAAACTAATCCCGAAGGTAGATGTAGAGGTAGCGTGCCGATTGCGATCACATCGACTTTGGAACCGTTCCCACGCGCATCGTCACCTCGTCCTTTGCCGGTGTTAAGCAATCCGTAGTTCTGTTTCGAGTTGCAAATATTAGCAATGAACCGATTATCAAATACCAGTGTACTACTGCGAGCTCTAGTAAGGTACACATCAATAACAAGTATATCACATATACCTTTGTTCACTTTGCCATCCTTCTTATCCGCCAAATACTTGGGGCAGTTCCGCTTCCGGTGACCAGTCGCTTGCGGAGAAGCACTCGATTTCAGGCTTAGGTCCGACTTGGGTTTCTTCTCCCGATCAGCAACTTGTTTGCTGTTCTTCTTGAAGTTCCTTCTTCTTCCCTTTGCCTTTCTTCTTGAAACTAGTGGTCTTATTTGACCATCAACACTTGATGCTCCTTTTGATTTCTACCTCCGCAGCTTTTAGCATTGCGAAGAGCTCGAGCATAGTCTTTACTAACCCTTGCATATTATAGTTCATCACGAAGCCTTTGTAGCTTGGTGGCGGTGATTGAAGAATTCATCAATGACACAATCATCCGGAAGATTAACTCCCAGTTGATTCAAGTGATTGTAATACCCGGACATTTTGAGTATGTGCTCACCGACGAACTATTCTCCTCCATCTTGTAGCTATAGAACTTATTGGAGACTTCATATCTCTCAATCCGGGCATTCTGTTGAAATATCAACTTCAACTCTGGAACATCTCATATGCTCCATGACGTTCAAAACGTCGTTGAAGACCCGGTTCTAAGCCGTAAAGCATGGCACACTGAACTATAGAGTAGTCATCAGCTCGCTTTGCGAGACGTTCACAACTTCGCTCAAGATCTGCAGCAGTTCTGTCACCCAGCGGTGCTTCCAGGCGTAACTTTTACGTGCAGCAATGAGGATTATCCTCAGGTTACGGACCCAGTCCGTGTAATTGCTACCATCATCTTTCAACTTTGCTTTCTCAAGGAACGCATTAAAATTCAACGGAACAACAAAGACGAGCCATCTATCTACAATAAACATAGACAAGCAAAATACTATCGGTACTAAGTTCATGATAAATTTAAGTTCAATTTAATCATATTACTAAAGAACTCCCACTTAGACAGACACATCTCTAGTTATCTAAGTGATCACGTGATCCAAATCAACTAAACCATAACCGATCATCACGTGAGATGGAGTAGTTTTCAACAGTGAACATCTTATGTTTGATCATATCTGCTATATGATTCACGTTCGACCTTTCGGTCTCCGTGTTCGAGGCCATATCTGTATATGCTAGGCTCGTCAAGTATAACTGAGTATTCTGCGTGTGCAAAACTGGCTTGCACCCGTTGTAGATGGACGTGAGCTTATCACACCGATCATCACGTGGTGTCTCGCACGACGAACTTTGGCAACGGTGCATACTCGGGAGAACACTACTTGATAATTTTTAGTGAGAGATCATCTTATAATGCTACCGTCAATCAAAGCAAGATAAGATGCATAAAGGATAAACATCACATGCAATCAATATAAGTGATATGATATGGCCATCATCATCTTGTGCTTGTGATCTCCATCTCCAAAGCACCGTCATGATCACCATCGTCACCGCGCGACACCTTGATCTCCATCGTAGCATCGTTGTCGTCTCGCCAACTATTGCTTCTCGACTATCGCTAACGCTTAGTGATAAAGTAAAGCAATTACATGGCGTTGCATTTCATACAATAAGCGACAACCATATGGCTCCTGCCGATTGCCGATAACTTCGGTTACAAAACATGATCATCTCATACAATAAAATATAGCATCACGTCTTGACCATATCACATCACAACATGCCCTGCAAAAACAAGTTAGACGTCCTCTACTTTGTTGTTGCAAGTTTTACGTGGCTGCTACGGGCTGAGCAAGAACCGTTCTTACCTACGCATCAAAACCACAACGATACTTCGTCAAATAGACTCCGTTTAACCTTCTCAAGGACCGGGCGTAGCCACACTCAGTTCAACTAAAGTGAGAGAGACAGACACCGCCGGTCACCTTTAAGCAACGAGTGCTCGGGCGGTGAAACCAGTCTCGCGTAAGCGTCTGGCGTAATGTCGGTCCGGGCCGCTTCATCTCACAATACCGCTGAACCAAAGTATGACATGCTGGTAGGAAGTATGACTTGTATCGCCCACAACTCACTTGTGTTCTACTCGTGCATATGACATCAACGCATAAAACCAGGCTCGGATGCCATTTGTTGGGGAACGTAGTAATTTCAAAAATTTCCTACGATCACGCAAGATCATGGTGATGGCATAGCAACGAGAGGGAGAGTGTCCGTCCACGTACCCTCGTGACCGTGGCGAAGCGTTATAACAACGCTGTTGATGTAGTCGACGTCTTCACGATCCGACCGATCCAAGTACCGAGCGTCACGGCACCTCCGTGTTCAAAGACACGTTCAGCTCGATGGCGATCCCGGACTCCGATCCAGCAAAGTGTCGGGGATGAGTTTCGTCGACCTGACGGCGTGGTGGCGATGTTGATGCTCCACCGACGCAGAGCTTCGCCTAAGCTCATGACGATATGACTTCTCCGGCGCAGGCTTCGCCTAAGCTCCGTGACGATATGACCGAAGTGGAATATGGTGGAAGGGGCACCGCACGGCTAAGGAAAGATCCGTAGATCAACTTCGTGTCTTGGGGTGCCCCCTGCCCGTATATAAAGGAGACAAGGGGAGGTGGCGGCCCTATAGGAGGCGCACAAGGAGGAGTCCTACTCCCACCGGAGTAGGACTCCCCCTTCCTAGTTGGACTAGGATTGGAGGAGGGAGAAGGGGAAGGCGCGCCCCTTCCTTGTCCTATTCGGACTAGAGGGGAGGGGCGCAGCCCACCTTGGGCTGCCCTTCCTCTTCTCCTATGGCCCATTAAGGCCCATTGACCTCCCGGGGTTCCGGTAACCTCCGGTACTCGATAAAATCGATTTCACCGGAACACTTCCGATGTCCAAATGTAGGCTTCCAATATATCAATCTTTATGTCTCGACTATTTGAGACTCCTCGTCATGTCCGTGATCACATCCGGGACTCCGAACAACCTTCGGTGCATCAATACTTATAAACTCATTATGAACTGTCATCGAAACGTTAAGCGTGCGGACCCTACGGGTTCGAGAACTATGTAGACATGACCTAGAACCATTCTCGGTCAATAACCAATAGCGGAACCTGGATGCCCATATTGGTTCCTACATATTCTATGAAGATCTTTATCGGTCAAACCGCACAACGACATACGTTGTTCCCTTTGTCATCGGTATGTTACTTACCCGAGATTCGATCGTCGGTATCCAATACCTAGTTCAATCTCGTTACGGTAAGTCTCTTTACTCGTTCAGTAATACATCATCTCACAACTAACTCATTAGTTGTAATGCTTGCAAGGCTTAGGTGATGTGTATTACCGAGAAGGCCTAGAGATACCTCTCCGACGATCGGAGTGACAAAACCTAATCTCGAAATCGCCAACCCAACAAGTACCTTTGGAGACACCTGTAGTACTCCTTTATAATCACCCGATTACGTTGTGACGTTTGGTAGTACCAAAGTGTTCCTCCGTAAACGGAGTTGCATAATCTCATAGTTACAGGAACATGTATGGGTCATGAAGAAAGCATTAACATACTAAGCGATCAAGTGTTAAGCTAACGGAATGGGTCATGTCAATCAGATCATTCAACCAATGATGTGACCTTGTTAATCAAATAACAACTCCTTGTTCATGGTTAGGAAACATAACCATCTTTGATTAACAAGCTAGTCTAGTAGAGGCATACTAGTGACATACTGTTTGTCTATATATTCACACATGTATTATGTTTCCGGTTAATACAATTCTAGCATGAATAATAAACATTTATCATGATATAAGGAAATAAATAATAACTTTTATTATTGCCTCTAGGGCATATTTCCTTCAATACTTCCTCTAGTGCTTGTGTTGAGACTAACCATGTAGAGTAAATCAAAGAGCTCAAGGCCCAAGTCACTTTTTGAAGAAAGATTTGGAAAAGTGTCATGAAGGGAAGGCCATACTCAACAATATCTTGAGTGTACAAAAATCCCCCAATGACAAAGGTGGACTTGGATTCAACTCCAATAAGAATAAGAAGTCCAAGAGCAACAAGAAGAAGGGCCAAAAACAAGTCAAGAATTCGGCCAAGATCATTTGCTTCAAGTGCAAAATTGAAGGGCATCATGTTAGATCTTGCCCTTTGAAGAAGAAGGCCATTAGTGACAAGCAACAAGGGAAGCGGCCACAATTTCACTCTCATTCTCAACCTCAATTTTAAGAAAGGCCTCTTCCGAAGAAAACTCAAGCTAATGCTTCTCAAGTTGAGAAATCAAGTGAGAAGAAAGTAAAGAGTAGACGTTGCTACCTATGTCGTGAAAAAGGTCATGTCGCTTCTTCATGCACAAATGGTACCTTACCCAACCCCATTCTAATTGATGATATCTATTCTCTTGGGAAGGATAAGGTTGGCAATGTGTTTGCCAAATTTGTTGGTGCTCAAAGTGGTGTCAAGAAAAGAACCATTTGGGTAGCCAAGCCTATTGTGACTAACCTCTTAGGACCCAACTTGGTTGGGGACCAACTAGCTTATACTTGATCAATAGGTGTTGCTGGAGGTCATTGGATACTTGGCTACATTATGAAGAATTAAGGGGACTTCATCATTCTTATTGTCTCAAGCCAAGTCATTTGGATTATCAAGTTTCTATCTTATATCCAATGTTCCTCCTTGCGGTAACTCATGCTTAAAGTGTTTACATTGATAGTTACTTGCCCATTTGCATGTTTGGTTTCGTTCCTTGCATGTGTTTGTATATGTTGTGCTTCCAACTTGATTATCTTGAGCAATCAAGTATGTGTGTGTTGGTTTGCACATCATGTACGTGTGTGTCATGCGTTGAGCCTTTTGCAACTTGTTTGTATCTTAGTTGGCTCTTGTGAGAGATTAATGGAACATCTCATTTTGGGGGAGTGATGTGCTTTGTGCACCTCACGGTCCCATAAATGTGTGTACATGAGGAATACCACTTAGTATTGATGTTTCAAGCTTATCTAGTCACTATATGGTATGTCTTCTCATGAGAAATTCAAATTCTAAATAGTCCATTAATTATCTCTTATTGGATCCTATTATTGCCTCTTGTTAAGTTTTCTTTAATTGGTATCACATTATGGGGGAGTAATATGCTATGTATATTACTAGCCTAGAAAATGTGTACATTTGAGATATTGTCACCTAGAATTGATATTGTAAATTATCTTGTTCCTAGGTGGCATGTTCACTCTACAAGTTGCAATTTGCTTGTGTTTGGTGTGAAGATGAAGTTGGATATCCTTGCTATCTACCACCGAGAATTATTTCCAAATACTTCTTGTCTTTTCACAATTAGTACTCACTTATGTGTGGTAGAAATTATGGATCATCTTCACGTTGGCGTTTGCCTTTTATTTGCCTTATCTCTTGCCAAGTTTGTGTCAACTCCCTTTGCCTTCCGTGCCACTTGAGGATCTTGTTGTTTTCTTGATCTTGTCTAGTGTTTTCCTTGATATAGTGAACATGGTGATCCTACCTTGTGCATTTTGTATTCAAATGCAAATTCTCTATAATGCACAACTCGTGGGGGAGCTATCCTATTTTCTATAAAACACTAAGCTTGTGATCCATTTTAAGTGTGTGTTGGTGGACGGAAAGCCGTTTCTTTTTGGTACTTGTGCCATCATGAAACTTTGTAGAGAGCTTGGTTTGTTTGGACCATCCTCTCTTTTGGAAGTTTGATATCATTTTGTGGGTTCCAATGGATATCTCATTCCTTGATGTATCTTTTAATGATATCTTCCAAGTGATGATTTCTCCATTTGGTATTCTTTTCACTTGGTATTTCCTTGTATTTTGGTATCGGTTCTTGAAAGTCTTGAGCATGCATATTAACTTCATGTAGTTTCCTTGGCATGCTTACTCTCTTTGACCCAATATATAGGGGAAACTCCACCAAGTCTCAAATTGGATGAGATGTGCATGAATTTCATTTCCATATCTATATGCACATATTTATGTGGAGTTTGTCCTATGTATTGTTGGTGTTTCTAACTCTTTGGTCCCAATGAGTTTGGGTACCATTTTGTTTGTGTTGTTGTTCTAGGAAAAATTGGAGATGCATTGGATGCTCGGCTCACTCACAAGGAAGGTGGTGTAATCACGTGCTTATTGGAGTCAAGCTAGGATGCTCAATGAACTACTATCTATTACCCTCAATTGGTTTCTTCTACATCCTTTCAATAATATCTCGGTAACAAGTATCTATTCATGCATTCTTTTCTTGCATTCAACCTTGTGTAGGTTGCATCTTGGCATGATAGTTATTCCATCTTGTGATACTTGTTTCCTTTCTCAAAGCATCTCAACGATGATCTCATGTTGCTAGTTGTGATGTCTTTGATGGTTGTGTGGTAGGAATTCATCTATATACAATAAGACCATATCTAGCCATGTGTTATGCTTCCAAGCAAATATCTTATTGGTATATATATGACTTTCTTTTGGATATCTTGTTCCTTCGTGTTGTAACTATTCCGGGTGTACATCCTTCTTTGTAGATATATATCATCATGATTTCGTCTACCTAGAATCTTATACACTTGAGAGAAGTTGCATATCTAGATGATATCCTTTCTTTCACGTCCACCTTGTCTTTCTTTTGTTTTTTTTATTTGGTGGCTCTGTGAAAGCTTTTTCCTTGAGTGCGTATCTTATCTCGTTGCATCTTGATGCACTCTTGTGTGGTGAAGATTATTTTCCTCATGCTTATCTCTACGAGGCTTTTGCCATCTTAATTGGTATCCCTCGTCTTGATGAGGCTTTCATCTTCTATCTTCACCATGGGTTGTCACAAGTGTTGGTTATTCATTTTGCATTTTTAGTGTGCTTATGAACCCTTTTGCTTGGTGTGTGTGGGGAGGACATGTCATGCACCTTGTATCTCCACTATCCAAGACTATGTTGATGCTTAATACTCATCCGTACATTAGTCTTCTCAAGTGCTTTGTCATGACTCACACACATAATTTTGGTTGAGCCTACTCTTAAGTTGACTCTTTTATATGTTGCTCAACCATTTGTTTGTTGCAAGTGCTAGGCTTTGTTTCCTACATGCTCACTTGCACTTGTTGTGAGTTTCTATTGATTTTCGGGAAGTGATGATCCTATTTTGTGCACTTGGTATCCTAATGCAAATATTGTGAGGAATGCACAAATCATGGAGAGCTTCACTAGTGTCTTTAGAACACTCTGTTGCTCTCTTGCACTTGTCGTGAGGTTCTATTGATCTTGGGGGAGTGACGATCCTATTTTGTGCTCGTTGTATCCAATTACAAAACTAAAATGTGCACAAATCATGGGGAGCTTCTCTAGTTTCTCTAGAACACTCCTTTGCTCATATCATAATTTATTTCATTCATGTGGCACATAGGATCATTGGTCGAGTTGGCTCAATTGATATCCGTTGATTGCTTGCTTCAATTGGTATCTTTTGATTGCTTAATTGCTTGTTTCTCTCTTTGTTATGTCTTTGTGGCATATCATTCATTTGCAATCTTTGAGCCTAAATATAGTTTGTCTTCCTCCAAGTATTTACCGTTGGACATGTGTATTGCATTCCACTCTCTTGTTGAGAAATACACAATTTATGGAGGAACACTGTTTATATTGGCCTTCTAAGCTTTTCACCCATTTTGGCAATCGATGCCAATGGGGGAGGAGTTTCAGAGAGTTTTGTTCCTAAGCATTTGCATCCCATTCTCGTGCATCATTGGTTGTTGCATTGCATGGTGATGCATAATTCCTTGTTTAAACTCTCTTGAAAGTGATTGTCATCAATTACCAAAATGGGGGAGATTGAAAGAACATGTGGTGCCCCCATGTTTGGTTTTGGTAATTGATGACAATCTCTATGGACTAATGGTTGTCTTGAGTTATATTTGAAGGATTTGTCCATAGGCTTTTCTTGAAGTCCATGTGTTGGTTTCAAGGAGTTTATGAGTTGACCAAGGTGCTATGAAGGAATTATCCAAAGTTTGGTCATGTGAGTGTTGAGCTTATTGCAAGCATGTCTTGAAGAAGAAGATTGTGTGATCATTCATGTTTACCTTCAAGACATCATCCAAATGAAGAGAGTTGGAAATATTCAAGGTTGATCAAGACTAAGTCATGAGTGAATCAAGTTGATCAACTCACAAAGCATAGAAGATGTACCGAGAGGGATCAAGTGATCCCATGGTATGGTAAGCATTTTTCATTGTGCTTTGTGTACTAACCCATGGTCTATGTGAGAGTTCTATGTGGGGTTAGGTACGTGTTCATGGGCTTGGGTCAAGAGGAAGATATCACTCAACCCATGGAGAGGATGACATCAAGTGGTGATCGTTATCAAGATTGCCGTGTGCAAGCTCAAGTGGAGCATGACGAAGAGATCAAGTGCTTGGAGCTTTCCGTCCATTGTAGTGTCAATGGACTTGTGAAGATGTGCCGAAGAGTGGCTCACCCATAGTGGAGTATGGGGGAGCAATCATCTAGTCTTCATCGACCCAATGCAATCAAGAAAGGTGGTCCATCTTGAGGAGGACAAGATCGTTATCATCTATCTCAAGTGAATCATGCGCAAGGCAAAGGTTTGCCCTTGATAGGTTTTCTATTTTTCCGGTCTCATGGTGGTAGTTTGGAGACCGGGTTATAGGATCGATAGCCGTACTATCAAGGGGGGCTCTCAAGTGAGTAGCTTGATCGTATCATTCGTCGAGAGCTCAAACATTGCATCCTTGCATCATCTTTCTTGATTCTTATTTTTTTTATTTTGAGGTTTTAGAGCTTGTGGTTATATTCGTGACAAGCTCTAGTACATCAAAAACGGATTTCATATGCTTCTTCTATCACATTTTTGGTGTTGGAGGTTTTACTGGTCTTTTACGAGGAAGGATTCTCACCATTTTCTCTTGGGCCTTTTCTAATTTGCTTCTTTGTAGCGACCCGACCTCAGATGGTCAAGTCTCTGTGCTTCCGTGTCATCCCTGGATCGGTAATGCTGACACACACAGTACTCGAAGGATTTATAACAGAGTAGCAATCACACACTTATTACATCGAATGTCTCAAAAGAGAACTTATTACAATAATATGGCTTAAGGCCATCTAATGCGATAACAGCGAAGGCTTGGAAGATAAAGTGAGTCCATCAACTCCAACGGCATGGCTGAGCTGCACGGCAACGACCTATCGAACCTTACTCCTCGTCGAAAAGTCTGCAACATAATACGTTGCAGCCCGAGAACGGGTCAGCACATGGAATATCTTGGCAATGTAACACAATAGAGCAACAACAGAATAATGCTAACACTACATGCATGTTTGGCTGGTGGAAAGCTCTCTGATTCTGATTTTTGAAAAGCCAATTTTTCCTACATCAAAGGAATAAGTTTTAAATTTAACTATCATGGTGGTTGAAACATCATTGAGAAGGTATAACCCCAACTCAATCCCAATTAAAATAATTAACAACCCAACAGTATTAACTTAAAGTGATGATATACATGTGAATACTCGAGTACTAGATACTCAGAATTGTCCATAATCGGGGACACGGCTAGCCATGATTAGATTGTACACTCTGCAGAGGTTTGCGCACTTTTCCCCACAAGACTCGATCGCCTCCGTTGATTTCTCGCACTACAAGGCGTTTGAGAAATGGATGACCGAGACACAGTCTTTCGGAAACATTAACTCTCTACTCCGGATAGATCATACCAAACCTATAAAACCCACTACCTGCTGATCTACCTCTTCGAGAGCTTCACGTAACTTACTTAACTATGCTAGAGCCCATAATAGCTTGTGGCTGCACACGGAAGTTTCTAGCATGAATAATCTCAGTTCCCTTTGAGCCTGGGTGGCGGTCCATAGGAAGATCACACGGTACCCAGGATTTCAAAAAAAGCAGACAACACTGGGTTCCCCAGGTGCCTCAATCCACCCAGATGTGTATTTAAGTTGCCACCTTATTGTAAACCATTAATTAACAATCTCACATCTGTCGTGAATAACTCTCAAACCCAAACCACGTCTACGAGCATAGCACAGCAATATAAGCATAACGTAGAAGTAACTCCCAAGGGTTTGATAGTAACAGGACAATAGGTTCCTACCTCATCATCTACCTCCCAACCCACAATTCAATGACATCCTAACCATGCAATGTTTGAGGGTTGAACTAATTCATAAAAACTGGGTAGGAAAAGGGGTATGATCAAAGTGTTACTTGCCTTGCTGACGATCCGTGAATCCTAGAGACTCGTAGTAACACGCTTCGCACTCCGGGAATTCTATCGCAAGCAAACAATACATACATAAGCAACAAGCAAAGATGCACAAGCGAAACTTCAACTGAAAGAGATTGACCGGGAGTTCAACTTAAGAACTCCGGTTTGCAAAAAGAATCAAACCAAACGGAGCAACGAAATTCAAACGGCGAAAGAAACAAGATTCGTTTACTAATTTGAACTAGGGTCAAATTTCACAGAGACAAAAACTGGTTTAAGTTGGTTATTCGGAAAGAGGGTTTCGAGATGAAACTCCGGGCGCTTGAATCGCCTGATTCCGATAAACGAGCGAAAAGTTATACTAATTCGAACATCGGATCAGAAATCGCGATCGGAATAATCGCGAAATAAATCCGATAAAAGAAAACGACGAACGGCTAAACGAACGAACGTTCGTTAGCAGAAACTAAACGACGAACATGTTCGTAAAAACGAACGAACGAGCAAACGCTCGCAAAATAAATAAACCGGAGAAATAAAACCGATCTATATAAAAAAACGGGCTAGGGTTTTTTTAAACCGAAGGTTCTTAAAAAAAGCGACGAGGCTACCTCCGGCGAGGTAGTCCGTGGGGCGGGCGGCTCGGCGGGTCCGGCGAGGGGCGGCTAGGGTGGCGGCTCGACGAGGGGGCGGCGACGGCGCTGGAGGCGGCGACGACGGCCAAGGGCGGCGGCGGCGGCTCTGGCTCGGCCTCGCTCTCGGGTCCGGGCAAGCGGCGGCGGTGGCTAGAGAGGGGCGGCGCTATTTAAAGAGGGGGCGGTGGCTTGGAGGAGGGGCAGGCGGGGAGGAGGAGTCCGCTCGGACTCCGGTCCAGCCTGGCGGCAGCCTTGGCACAAAAGCGGCGGCGGTGGTGGTGGGCCCGGCCGGCTGCTCTCAGGTGGGCCGTTTGCCAAGTCGGGCGCAGTTATTTTTTTTAAATGATCAGACAAAACTTATAAAAATCCTAGAAAAATAAATAAAAATCTAAAAAATGCCAAAACAAGTTTTCTTTGCCTAAATAAAATATTTAGAACAAGATGAACTTTTCTTGGCCCCTAAAATGCAATTTTTAAATTATGCAAAATTTTCTCTAGGCAACTAAAATTCCAAATAAATAAAATAAAAATCCAAATAATGATTTTTAACATTTTTCCATCTGATATTTCAATTATTTTTGAAGAAGTCATATTATCTCCTCTCATTTATTATTAAGCATGAAATATTTTCCGGAGAGAAAAATAATAAAATCCAAAATCCTCGTCTTCATTATTTGATAAAATTCAAATATGAAAATCGGAAAATCCCCAACTCTCTCCGAGGGTCCTTGAGTTGCTTAGGATTTCGAGTATGCAAACGAGAATGCAATAAAATATGATATGCATGGATGACCTATGTATAACATGCCAAATTGAAAATTTGGGATGTTACATTCTTATTGATATTTCTATCAAGATTGTGTTAGCCCATGTCGTTAGCTTTCCAACAAACTTGGTTTCGTTGAATTCGGAGTCCGTTTGCAGAAGTTGTGGCTGTTTTGGTAAAGGCTGCAGTGGTACTACTGCTCCAGAGCGGTACTACCCTGGCTCCTGAGCGGCAGTACCGCTCTAGAGCTATACTACCGCGGCTCCTGAGCGGTAGTACCGCTCCGGACTAAAATCTCGTGTTTTGCTCAGCGGAGGTAGGCACGGAAGTATTTTTTTAGTACCGCTCCCAAGCAGTAGTACCGCTACCATTTGCGGTAGTACCGTTATCCCTAGCGGTAGTACCGTGAGGTCGAGCGGTAGTACCGCTCCGGCGGTTCTACTAGCCTTTTGCCTCCTTGCTGTTGTTTTTCAAAGGGGTACTACCGCCCTAGCGGTAGTACCGCTCTGTGCGGGCTATGAGCATAACAATTGGATTTTTCTCCACCTATAAAAGGGGGTCTTCTTACCCAATGAACTTTATCTCTTGAGCCCGTGTTCTTCCCCCATTGTTGACCTTCTTCGAGCTTGCTAACTCTCAATCCCTTCATGGATTCTTGCTAGTTTTTTAGAGAAAAGAGAGAGGAGATCTAGATCCACATTTCCACCAATCACTTTCTCCTCTATGTGAGGGGAACCCCTTGGATCTAGTTCTTGGAGTTCTTGGTGTTCTCCTTCTTGTTCTTCCTCTCATTTTCCTCCCTAGCATTAGTTGCTTCGTTGGGATTTGAGAGAAAAGGACTTGGGCACTCCGTGTGCCCTTGCCATTGCATTTGGTGCATCGGTTTGAGTTCTCCACAGTGATACGTGGAAGTTACAAGTTGAGAAGCTTATTACTCTTAGGTGCTTGGTACCCTTGAGCTTGTTCCTCTTGGGTGCTTGGGCGCCCTAGACGGTTGGTGATGTTTGGAGCTCAATCATTATGGTGTAAAGCTTCGGGCAAGCGTCAGGTCTCCAATTAGGTTGTGGAGATCGCCCCGAGCAATTTGACGGGTTTCGGTGACCGCCCCCAAGGGTTGCCAAAGTGTACGGGTTCGGAGACCGCCCCCAAGGGTTGCCATTTGTACGGGTTCGGTGACCGCCCTCAAGGGTTCCTTAGTGGAATCACGGCATCTTGCATTGTGCGAGGGCGTGAGGAGATTACGGTGGCTCTAGTGGCTTTTTGGGGAGCATTGTGCCTCCACACCGCTCCAAACGGAGATTAGCATCCGCAAGGGTGTGAACTTCGGGATACATCGTCGTCTCCGCGTGCCTCGGTTATCTCTTACCCGAGCTCTTTAATTATGCACTTTAATTTGTGATAGCGATTTTGTTTCTTGTCATATATCTTGCTATCACCTAGTAGTTTATCTTGCTTAGCATAAGTTGTTGGTGCACATAGATGAGCCTAGTTGTTGTAGGTTTTGTGCTTGACAAATTAACCGCTAGGTTTATTCCGCATTTGTTCAAGCCTAAACCATAATTATTTTAAAGCGTCTATTCACCCCCCCCCCCTCTAGGCGACATCCACAATCTTTCAATACCCTTTACAACAGCCACAACCACTAACTAAAGTTGATGGGCAAAACAATCAACATAAAACGAATGAGGATTTTCATCTAACACCAGTTTTAAGCCATTTAGATGAAAAATTAGGAATCCCCCATAAATGTTACTTGAAAATGTCAATTCTACTAAAAATTATGAACATCTGATAAAACCGCAATTTTGTTGTTCGTAAATTATTTTGTGAGTTTATTGAGTTTCCAGTCTTTTGTTGAATATTTATGTTCATTGACAAGGTTAAGTTGGCTCCGATGGGGAGCCGCGACAACGTCTCGTTCTCAGAATTTCGACGTGATCTTTATTATGTTTGAAACGTACTTTTGACAAACCTTTATAATACATCTGATTCTTTTTGCAATAAAATATATGTATGTTTGGATATAGAGTCGCATGGTTGAATATTTAGGAAAACGTTATTTTTCAACAGGCTGGTTTTCTGGCTGTTTAAACCGCTCGGGACGCACGACACGTGTCCGGCCCCATGCACCGCTTCCTTCCCTTATCTCCCCGAAGTCGCTCGTTCTCTGTTCGTCTTGCTCCCCCGCTCGTCATCTGTTTGTCTTCCTCTCCCAATCCCAATCCCTTAAACGCGCTCTCTCTCTCCACCACCCTCCCCCCCGTCTCACCTTCTTCTCCAATGCCTCCCATGCCACCGCCGCTACCCATGTACCCCCTCCTATCTGGTCCACGCGCTGCCCCCCCCACAATCCATGGGGGTCTCCGCCATTGATGCAAGCAGAGGAGAGCTGCACAAGACACCGAGCTCCGCCGTGGCAGTACCAGTGCTTCGGCGCGTCCGGTGTTGCCCTGCGGTTGCCGTTGCAAGCACGTTAGATGGAACGTCGCCGGTGTTGCCGGGAGGGGTGCTGCAACCGATGGATCTAGTCGGCGGTGGGGGATGCTTCCAATGCAACGCGTGTGTTGTTGCTTCCTCGCAGATCTTGACGGGCGGCGGAGCTGCAGTACACCACGCCGGTGGGTGGCGGAGCTGCTGTTGCGACGGGGCATCTCTCCTCAACTCTGGCTGCAGTGGAGCTTCATCACGCCGCCGGTGCTGCCATGAACATCGGTCATACGTTGCATTGGAGCTTCACTGGAGCCGACGGTGCTGCATTGGAGCTCTGCCGGAGTTGCATTGGATCTTCGCCGGACACCTCGGGGCTATAGTGGAGCTCGTCCGGAGTTACAATGGAGCTTCGCATGAGCATCGGTGCTGCGTTGGAGCTCCGCCGGGGCTGCAATGGAGCTCGCTGGACGTCGTCGGTGCTGCGTTGGAGAACCGCGCGGGGCTACAATGGCGCTGTGAAGCTGTCGCGATGCGTTGTTGCGATCCAACGGCCCCAGGACGCAGATTTGACGGCTGAACAGGCGGATCCGGCTGATTCGTAGCAGGGGCCGAATATTTATGGTTCCAACTTCCAAGTAAAAAAGGCACACAACTCAATAAATAAAACAAAATAAAGGCACATGAAGCACGGGCCGTTACATGCTGCATGCATGTAGAGTGCAGGTGTAGAGACACTGTGGTGCACTAGAGGATTATAATGGGGATCGACGACGAAACTGCGACGCGAGTGGCTGCGCATCCTCCCTGCGTTAACGTCGAGGCCAGCGACTCTACGGCCAGCTAATCCCGGGAGCGCGGCGATCCCGTGTGGGGCGAGCAGCGCGTGAGAGCTACAGCGCGATTTGCCCCGGCCGGCCGACCCGGCCCCCTTTGTTCCCCGATGGAGACGACGGCCGATGGCGTGGTCGATCGATCGTGTGTGCGTACGCCGGTACGCGGCGGACAGCGACGAGCAGAGGCGGACCTGTGTGGTCGTAGGTGAGCGCGCGCGGTTGTAAAGGGGAGGGAGATGCGATGCGAGGAAGGGGAGGGGGAGGGGAGGATTCGCGGGCGGCGCCGGCGCGTGGGGCGGCCGGACGGTTGATCGATCCAGTATGCATATGCATCCAAGATTCCCGGTGTATACGCGGATACGATTCTTGGACATATGCCATAGTCAGTTGCGGTTCCTCTGCATATGATGCGGTTCATCTTTGATGGAATGATGGAAAGGCGCTCGCCTCTTCGACGATGCTAATGTCGTGGAAAGTTCGGAGCTTCTGAACGAGCGCAACGCCAGGGTTATTGTCAAGATTAAAGGGGAGGCTGCGTACTGGAGGCAACGGGCCAAGATTAGGGACTCTGTTCTCGGCGATGAAAACTCGGCCTACCTTCATGTTTGTGCCTCTGTCAGGTATCGCAAAAACCAAATCAAATCTCTGACGGTTGCCGGCTCTTCTTTTTCCGCTCATGCCGATAAAGAGCTGACCCTTCTCAATTTCTTCAAAGGCTTGGTTGGTACGCCATCACCTTGCAACTTCACCTTTGACCTTACCAACCTATTAGCGAACTCTTCCCTCCCTCCGAGCCTTGCTTCGGACCTGATTAAGCCTTTCTCCCTTGATGAGATTAAGGGTGCCCTTTGGGCTATGGACGACAACGCTAGTCCGGGACCTGACGGGTTTGGTCCCGCTTTCTTCAAATATAACTGGGATTTAGTTAAAACGGATCTGTACAACCTCATGTCGGATTTTCATTCTGGTTCCGCTGACATGAGGCGCATCAATAAGGCGTTCATCGTGCTGCTTCCCAAAAAACTGGGAGCCAACCATCCAGAGGATTACCGTCCAATCTTCCTCCAGAACTGTGCGGTCAAAATTGCTTCCAAATGTCTTGCTAACAGGATCCAACCCCTTATGCCATTTTTAATCCACTGCGGCCAGTCGGGCTTTACCCGTGGCCGCGGCATTGCAGACAATTTCCTTCTCGCTGCGGATATCATTCAAACTTGTCATAAGCAAAAAATCTCGGTTATTGTTCTTAAATTAGACTTCAAAAATGCCTTTGACTCGGTTTCCTGGGAAGCCCTATCTCTCATTGTGCGCGCCAAAGGGCTCCCTTCTATTTGAGAACGTTGGATCCATAATTTAATTTCACTGAGAATTCTGCTGTCCTCCTAAATGGGAAGCCGGGGCCTTGGTTTCAGTGCCGGCGTGGCCTTCGCCAAGGGGATTCCATGTCTCCCTATCTATTCATTATTATAGCCGATGTCCTCCAACGCCTTATTATCAAAGCTTCCGATGACGGCTTCCTGTCTCACCCTATTGATCACACGTTGCCTTGCCCGGTGCTTCAGTACACTGACGACACCCTGATTGTCCTAAGAACCTGCTGTCGCAGTTCTCTGAGGCCACGGGCCTTTCGATAAACTTCCACAAAAGTACGTTCGCCCCAATCCATGTTAGTCAGGAGGTTTCTGCTGGATTGGCGGCAATCCTGGGGTGTCCGGTGGCTTCCTTCCCTCAATCTTACCTAGGTCTGCCCTTATCTACGACTAAGCTTAATCTCTCAGCTTTTTTCTTCATCATCGACAAGATTGACCGGCGGCTGGTTGAGTGGCGGGGGTTGCTTTTCTCCTTCGCTGGCAGGGCCATTTTGGTTAGGGCTACCTTACGCGCCCTTCCGGTTTATGCTATGAGTACGCTGTTGCTTCCAATTGGAACTCTGCAGGAGATTGACAAACGATGTCGGGAGTTCTTCTGGTCTGGGGTAGATAAGACTACGGGCGGTCAGTGCAAAGTGGCTTGGGATCTCGTGTGCGCCCCTTTCTCCCATGGGGGTTTAGGTTTCTCCTGTCTTAAACACATGAACCTCTGTTTGCTCCTTAAACATCTATCCAAACTCCATGACTCGGGTATTTCTCCCGCACATTCATACCTCATAAATAATTATGGCTGGTCTCCAGTTCGGAACTTGGGATCGCCATCATTGTCCTCCACCCCGGTCTGGCAGGATATCTTCAAAGGTCTGGATTTCTTTCGATCCATTACCAAGGTCATTATTAGCAATGGTTCCACTACCTCCTTTTGGGCGGATCTTTGGATTCCTAACTCCGAGCAAACTCTAGCTCAACAATTCCCGGCCCTCTTCTCGCACTCTCTTAGTCAGTCGGCCTCTGTTGCTAGGGTTTTGGATTCCCCTCACCTAACCCTCACCCTTGCCCCCAGATTATCTCATGCGGCGGAAAGCGAACTTGCTCAATTATGTGCTATTATGGCTTTGATTAACTTGAATTCACAGGTCACCGACAGGCGAATTGGCAGGCACGATGGCAAGCCATTGACTACCAAATCGGCTTATCAGGCGCTATGGGCAGCAAGGCCAACCGACCCACTTGCCATGGCTATATGGAAGAATTATGTACCCAACAAATGCCGAATCTTCATCTGGCTAGCCCACAAGGACAGGGTTTTCACAAATGATAGGCGTTTCCGACACTCTATCGCTACCTCGGATGCCTGCCCTTTTTGCGGATTTCGCAAATCCATCGATCATCTTCTCTTTCAGTGCTGCCATCTACAACCCCTTTGGGATGAGTTGCAATCACTATATGCTGGGAGGCCTCCAGATTTGCTCTCTATCTGGCTTGGGGCTACATCTAATAAGGTTCGCTCAACTGTGATCATTGCTCTTCTTTGGAACATATGGAATCGCCGAAATGACAAGGTCTTTCGGAACATATCCCAAGGTTTACATCACACTACTCGGGCAGCCGCTGAGGACCTGTTGCTCTGGTCCAATTGATGTAATGGGCAGAGAAGAAGCTTTTACTCCGGGACTGGGGCACCATGTTGTTACACCTTACTGGAAGAATGTAGTCCTATTGTAATTTCTTTTGCTCTCATGTTCCTTCTCTCGAAACCCCCTTGTATCTCTTACATGCATCTCGCATGCTGTAATTGCTTCTGCTTTGATAATATATGGTTCAGCCGGCGTAAGCCCGCCGTTGATGCGTCAAGAAAAAGGGAAGGCTCCATTATGGGCGGCCGGCCGCAGGAGCAAAACATCTGTCTAGTCATACCTTTCACCGCTTTGTGGTTCATATTCATTTATATTAATGAAAAGTGCCAAATCTTTTGCCGTGGATTATTTCTTTGAGCGGCGTAAGGTGTTGTTCTTCTTTTTTTTGCGGGAAAGGTGTACGATGTTGTTCTTGATGGCATGTCATATTGTCATGTCGTGCTCCTGTACAGTGGCTTTGCTAACGTCGCACCTCTGGTCTGATCAGGATTACAAGTACGCTGATGCTAGAAATCAATTACCTGGCGCTGCTGTCCCGCGCGCGCCGGGGTCGGCTTTGGCAAACGCGACCGGCCGATGCCATGTGACGTGCAGGTGCGCGCGCGCGCGCGTGCGTACGGCGCGACGTCGACGCCTCCCTCCACCCGCACCACTCGCTGCCGCTGCCACCCAAAGCCGCGATGCTCTCCTGGTCGCGCACCGGAAGCGATCAGCGATCACATCGGGCTCGCGCGCCGACACGGTCAGTCCTTCGATTGATTCCGGCCCCCTCGGGTTCTAGATGTGTGGTTTGCATGCATGCTGCGTAGGTGATCAACGTGCGTCCGGCCAGCCAGCATGCCCCCGCTGTGTGGCATAGAGTACCTCGTTCTGTTCGGCGCTCCACCATTCGATCCAGCAACTGACGACGTGACAACGGAAGGAAACATCGTCGTACTTCTCCACATATGCAAAGCTGCTTGCTGCCGCACCAGTTGCAAGCACGGCCTTCCGGCGACCGCGGAGAGACATTCACGTGAGTAACTTGGCATTCTTCTTTTTCTTGGGTTAGGGAAAGGCCGTTCCGGCCCACACGGTCCGTCACAACTCCATTGCCACACTGGAGACTCACTCAGGATACTGTTCCTCGTTATTACTGATATTGATGCTACACAAAAAAGAAGCACGCACCACCAATTTTCCAAGTTCCCCTCACAAGGGCATCTCTAAAGCGGACCCTAAATTGCCCGCAAACATCCGGACTGAACTGTTGTACGCAGTTTGTCATTCAATGCCGTCCTCATCGGTTCACGGAGTCCTCCTAATCGGCGTTTCCGCCGCCCGTTCACGGAACTGGCGCTCATGAAGCTATGTACTCGGGCCGGCCCAACGTGTTGGGCGCTCGCCACTTCCTTCACTCGCTCGGCTCGTAGCTTGGTTCCTTTGGTCGCTTATGACTTAATTCGCTCATCAACAGTTTTTGGTCAACCATTGATTGTTTGACTGTTGACCTTTAAAAAGGTAGATCTAAAAAAACCACAAACTTGAAAATAATTCATGAATTTGAAAAAAAAAACATAATTTTTTAAAAAATGTGGGTTTGAAAAAAGTTTGTGGATTGAAAAAATGTCACAGATTTGAAAAAAGGTTCATGAAACTGAGAAAAGTTCGTCAATTTGAAAAAAAGCTCACTGTTTAGAAAGTTTGAGGATTTGAGAAAGGTTCGTTTTTTTTCTAAAAAAATGCAGATTTGGAAACCTTCACGAATTTGAAGAAAGTTCGCGAGTTCAAAAATAGTTTACGTATTTAAGACAAGTTCACAAAACTGAAAAATGCTCGTGTTTGTAAAGTGTTCATGAATTTTAAAAATGCTCGAGAATTTAATAAAAGTTTATGAATTTGAAAATGTTTAAAAAATAAAAAGGATAAAACTGAACAGAAACCAGTAGAAAACTGGAACATGCAAATCGTAGGAAAAAAACACGAACCGAAGCTAGCTGTGACGTTACATGGGTCGGCCCAATGCGATACCAGCAATGAACTAAACCCCCCTGAAAAAGCAATGAACTAAACGGCTCGTTAAGCGTCGAATAGGATCGCGCTGGTCCGCACGTTCGTTTTCCTTGTAAACTGGAAGCAAATTAGAACATATGTATGAGTTGTATTCAAGTTTAAACCATTTTATTTTGAAACTTAGTTCGATTGTAATATTTACAATTCAACTACTGTGGCGTTTATTTTTCACTCCGAACCTTCTCAAAGATTTGATATGCTACTCCCTCCATCCGAAAAAACTTGTCATCAAAATGGACAAAAAGGGGTGTATCTAGAACTAAAATATATCTAGATACATCCCCTTTTATTCATTTTGATGACAAGTATTTCCGGACGAAGGGAGTACTATATTATTTTGAGCGTCACGGATTTAAGAAAGAAACAACTCAAGTTTGAAATATTTTATTTTAAAACTTAGTTGGATTGTGATATTTACAATTGACCTACTGTGGCATTTTAATATCTAAACTCCTCAAAGATTTGATAAAATATATTATTTTCACTGATACGGACTTGAGAACAAAAAAACAAGTGCAGACACTTAGGGGAGATGGTTGGAGGATCGGCTTCCGTATCCATGTCCACTAACAAACAATGTGTCCGTTTTGGGGGTCAGCATTGGCGATGCCCTAAACGAACTGACTTTCAGGTTTCGAACCACCAGTATGACTGAAGACCGGGCTGATCTAATCTGAATGCAAACGAATCACAAATGTCATGCCAGTGCAGGGATTTTACTATCCTTCAGTTTTTCAACATAATTCAGATTTGTTGGCGAAGAATCACAAATGTCATCAGTGCGGCGCTGCACCGTAAGAGGACAAATCGGCACAATCTTCCTGCAGAGCATCAGAGTTTACAATTGAAAGTTCATTTCCAGACGAACCAACACACACAGACACAATGTACAGATCCTTCCGAATAGCAGCAATTATTCGGCGACAATGACCAGCTTGCCTTCTTGGGAGTTTCAGCTTTTCTGCAACACCAAGAAACAGTCAGTAACTGACCATCTCTCTCAGTCTACAAACAACATACGTTATACAGCTTTGAGAGAAATGTGTTCTCTTTCAGTCTAAAAACAACCTGATGTAGTTATACAGTTTTGAAGATATAAATGTATGGTTACTCGAGTGAGTTCTGATGTCTGAACAAGCACGGGGGGATTCTTCATTGTACCATATGATTCAGTGTGCGTGTCATGTGAAAAGATGAGATTTTGCTGTTGGCATACCTTCAATTGGCGACTTATGTGCTTGTACTGCCCAGATCGAAGTCCATAGTGTAATCATACTCAATGGTGGGTATGACAGAAGCCATGAATTTGAGAAATATGAAAAGGTACCTATTCAGGAGAGGAGTCATGGATTAGATACCAGTCAAGAAGAGTGCTCTGCATTCTACCATGGTAGGAAGCAATAACCAAACGGTATATGCATATAGAGAACATTACTTGTCAACTTCTGGTGCACCTCCTTGAGACACTATAACATCAATGATCTTTTTCATCACAGCAGCGTGCTTGCAAGGATGCACTGAAGCGTGCTGTCCCACTAACAAGTGAGGGTGGTCTTCGATAGTCACCTGTATCCACAAATAAAAACTGATGGTTTAGGCACCACCACAATGCCAATTGTAGGAAAAGGGAGCGGGCATGGAAATGATGGATAAACTACGCGAGCAAGAGACAGCCATTTGAAGGCTATTCAACAAAAATATAACCACAAACCTACTATTAAGGAAACTCTTACACTGAAGACGCCTTCATTGGCTTATCATGATTCACAAAAGGCCTACTACCGAACCATATAAACACAGCTTGAATAACAGGATGGAGATAACACAACATGCATGAAACAGAACCGCAAAACCTAATATCTGGACTCTAATGCCGAAATATTGAAAGAAAGCAGAAATTCTGGAACACTATACCATGGAAGAATTACAAATGAATAATTGCCGAGTATTTTCTAAAGCACGCTTTCTGCTTCTTTGGGTTAATATGCAGAGTTTTATATGAAACTGGAGGCTATGTACTACCTCTGTAAAGAAATATAAGAATGGCTATTAATATGTGATCTATTTTTGGTTAATATGCACAATCTTATATTTCTTTACAGAGGGAGTAGAAATTATAAGCATGGCTATTAAGGAAGTCACGGATGCCGACTTACTGATGTGGAATTTAGCTATCTGCGTATTTCACTTGACATGTCGGAAAATCGAGGTAAATATGGCATGCCAGAAAACCGAGGTAAATAAAACAAGATAGCTAGAAATTTACCGTTTTGTGTGCATGGTCTTGACTGATATCTTGAAACACAAGTTCAGGCTTTAATGGCATTCTTGCCTACAATGGCAAACAAATAAAGTTCATCAAGTTTAGCTGCAGCAAGCAAGACAACAATAACTACATATGTAAAATGCAGTCCCTGTGTGCACAAATACTTTACCTCATCATAGCCTGTAAGCCAGACACGTGGAGTTTGGTAGTACTTGTCATATCTGCAGTAGAAGAACTACTTACATACTTTTCCAATAAAAGCGTGAAACACACAATAATGATACGACAAAGCAAACAGAACTAAGTGGGCGATCTAGTTAAGCAATGAACTATGGTAATACTTCAACACAGCAGCATTTAGTTACTTACTAAAAAAATCTTGGAAAATATATGGCAAATCGGTTGTGTTTGTGTATCACGTGAACCGTAACTCGCTGTGCTCCAAGCAGGCCGGCTTTAGAAGAACACATTAAATTTCCACTTATGCATAGTTGTAGCTATGACTAGTACAGAACTACACACCAATCAAACAACTAGGCACTATCACTAACCAATTTATACGGAAGAGTTAAATCAAAATACACAGCTAACATAAAGGAGCTTACGTGATGCTGACATCATATGTTCTTGTGAGAAGAATGTTGTCATCATCAGGCTCTTCTGCGACAAAATATGAAGGCTGAGGGGTAGCCTGAAATGAGATGAGAAAGGCAAAACAGGAATCGTTAACAGTTCTGAACTTTGTCAGCCTTGCTTATAGCATATCAATGATAGGTTCATGGCCTCACTGTGGAATGATCTCCTGTGTCTTCATAGGTGTCCATATCAGGTATATCCTCCTCGTCATCTGGCTTTTCACCAGCACCAAAGTAGGAGGGGATAGATTTGATCTCTTCGACTTTCCCTATGTCCAATGTATCCATAGACGGTATGTCTTCCTCCTCTTTTGACTCTGATGCTAAACATTACCAACAGAAGAAACAAAAAAGAGTTCAGCCCACACAATCCGCAGTGTAAAACAAAGCAGCATCGACACTGAGAAATCAACCTTGCAGCCCATGTGTTGCGAGCCAGCCTTCGCCATCCTCATCATCATCGAGAACAACCTCAGCTCCCGCTGCATCATACTCTTCCTCGACCGCCACAGCTCGTCTTAGACAGGGCACTGCCAACAGAACCAAATTTAGGAGTCCACTTGTAATAAGAACAATGTAATGAGCAACCAACCCAGCTTTTCGGAAGCCACAACCGTTCTACTAACTATATCGCTATCTATCTTTTTCATTCATCAGCCAATTATGTTCGACTAGCAGTACAGAAATATGCCTAGACAAACATGCCTGCTACACTTGTAACTACCCATCGATACATGGGGATAACAACGAATTCTATCCTCCAGCGCAGCATCCACCAAATTGAACGAAATACTAGACAGGAAGTATGGATCGCATCTTGACGCAAATTCAATTCGACAGCAGCATACCGTTCCTGGTGACGAGGAACTGCTTATCGGAGGGGAGATACGGCTTCCTCTTGCTCGGATCGCCCGCCTCCCTGCACAACACAGACACCCACCAAACGATCAGATCAATCAGACGCCCCACCCCCCAAATCCCTGAACCGCGGAGGCGAGGGGACGCACCAGGACCAGGTGGGGCACTTGGACACGAGGTTGTCACCGGCGAGGATGAACTCGGGGACGGAGAGGACGCCCTTCTCGAGGAACGCCGAGACGGTGCGCGGGCCCGTGACCCGCTCCACCGTCCCCTTGTAGAGCTCGTAGACCTTCTGCTTCATCTGCATCGTCGCCGCCTCGCGTCTCCTGGTTGCTTCCCGTCGACGGAGACGAAGGGGGAAGCGTGGGAGAGAGGGGCAGGAGGAGGAGGAGGATGAGTTTCGTTTGCCTCCAGCAGAAGGCACCGGCGAGAAGGAGGAGCAGGGCACAGCCGTCTCTGCTGTTTTCTAGTAGTACGCCACCGGAGTTCTTTTAGTAGAGGAGTACGCTACCGGAGTTGGAACACGCACGATGTAGGAGTTGGAGCCAGGAATGTTTTTTTTTTTTTTTTTTTTTTTTTGTGGTGGTTGCCTTGTTGGGTGGGTCAGGCTCGAGCCAGCCCCTAGTTTATAGGCCCTGGCCAGATCCGACGTAGGTCTGGGCTGGATACCGGATTTATAGCTGGCCAAACGGGCCGTGCTAACTGGGCCCGCGCGGTAGCACGCAGGAACGGCACGGCATGGCCCTGGCTAAACGGGCCAGGCCGGCACGCGGCACGCCATGGGCCATGCCTGGGCCTGGAGGCTGGGCACGCGGGCCTGCACGGCACGACCCGTTATTTTTTGAAATATATAAATATATATGTCCTATATAAATACCTATAATACTATAATATGTTCAATAATTTTGTAGTGCATGCATACTTTTGTAGCGTTTTGCTGTCTTTTCAGTTTTGTCAGGTCAGTTTGTACGTGGCTTATACTATGATCTTTATGATATAAATGAGACACGTATTATCATGTAAAAAATGTAAATTTTTATCTTTTTGTAATACTTCACCATATTTTTTTACAATTTTTGGCCTTTTCCCCTGTTTTTCTGCGTATTTCGTGAAAAAATCAAATTGACACCGGCCGACCCGCTTATATCCCGTGCCGTGCTTAGCCTGCTGCCTGCAACACGTGGGCCGGCACGGCACGGCTCGGCTATTAATCGTGCCCTGGCAGGGCGGGCCTGCCCGTTTGGCCAACTCTAACCGGATCGTGGTTTGATTTTTTTAGAAACACTTATATAAGTTTATTTATAGTCATGACAATTACAGGTACATTGATTTGGACCTAAGATTCAAGAAAATACAAAGTAACTCCTATGACTAGAATTACAACGAAATCTCTTGTAAACACCTTCTTCGCGGCATCAACCTCTGCTCAGAGAAATACTCCACAGACTTCGTTAAAGAGTCTGTAATTAGATTGGAGCAACGATGTTGTCATTCTTTCACCCTCACAAACATCATCAATAATGGTTTTTAAAAGCGTCTTGAGTCGCCCATCTAAAAAAGATGGAAAACCTTAATCGATGAACGTATTTGGTCCGGGGATGATCCCCTAGAAATGCATGTCGTCGAATCACTATATCTTCACCATTGTGTCGATGAAAGATTTCACCTTCACAAAGAATCAAACCAACAGAAAAGCTTGACACAACAACATTAACTCATTGGATCAGAATAATCGAATCTGCGAGGACATAGAACTCGCTAATCTCATGGCACCGCCAAAAGAACGAGAGGAAACTTACTCTCACACAACTCTAATGAGCACTGCATTTTGACGAAGAACATAGAGGTCTTGAAAATCCGAGGTCCCCCCGCCTATCAGCGCCAAGATGGCAGCTGGAGGCGAGGGGACCTACATTTTTCAGATGGCGGCGGCAATGACGGCACGTGGAAAACCCTAGATCGATTTTTTTTTGGGTCAAGGTTTGAGTTCGATCGGGCTAGGGCTGTGCGCAAGGTATAATCTTGGGCTGGGCCACAGGCCTTGACATAAGAGCCTGGCCAGGAGCCCAGCCCAATTCAAGACCACAGCGTCCTTTTCAAGCCAACACACAGCTTGCCGTTGCCGTCCCACGAACCCAAGCCTGGCCAGGAGCCCAGCCCAATTCAAGACCACAGCGTCCTTTTCAAGCCAACCCACAGCTTGCCGTTGTCGTCCCACGAACCCAACACCGAGCCACATCATCATCGCATGACTCGACCCAAGACCTCGACCCGCAACCGTACCCACCAACAGGCGGACACCGTGCACCCTCTGGACCCACAGGTCAGCGAGGTGGTCTAGTTCACTCCGACGCAAAACGGTCGGGGCGAGGGGGAGAGAGCGTGGAGGAAACGCGTTGCCGAGGGCGCCATTTCCGAAATCTTTGAAAGCTCCATTCCAATTTCGGCCCCGTTTCAAATCCTCTCGTGCTCCGCAACGCGCTTCGCCTCGCCTCGCCCCCCAAAATTCCCCACCAAAAACCCTACCGCGTGCGCCCCCTCCGCACGGCGGTGACATGCCGCCGGCGACCGACTCCGCGGCCGGCCTCGCGGCGGCCGTCCTCGCCGCGTCCACGCCCCGGGGCGCGGCGGAGGCTGTCTCGTCGGTCGCCGACTTCCTCCGCCGCCACCACTCCGGTGCGGACCAGCCGCGCGCCTTCTTCGCCGACGCGCTTCCGGCGCTCCTCTTCCGCCTGTTCGTCTCCTACTCCCCCGCCTCGCCGTGCTTCCTCGACCTCGCCGCTGGCGACGCCGCCCTCGCCGACCTCATCGCGTCGCTCCTCGCCCCCTCCGGGCCGCTCCTCGTCGCCATCTCCGCCGCGGATCGCCACTCCCTCGCTCGGTTCACGTTCCCAGGCGAGCGGCTCCCCGATTGGCTCGGTTTCGCGCTATCGTCCACCGCGGCCTCCTCCGATAAGGTGATCTCGCCGCTCCTTGCCGGCCGCGTCGGCTCCAAGCTCCATCTCTCAGTGCTCGAGTACTACCTTTTCTGGTTCGCGTACTACCCCATCTCCGCCGCCACGGCCAAGGCAGCCACCGGCGCCTCGAAAGGATCGACCTCCACTTCGAAACCCTCGCTTAAGCCACGCGTTCTCCTCGAGAGTTTGGTGTCCACCCTCGCATCCACGGCTGGCCGCAATCCCGATCGGAAGCCCGATAGATCGCTATACCTGAAGCTTCTGTACGCCTACCTTAAGGAGTTCGTGCCCAGCGACTGCGCCCCGCCCCGCGGTGGTTTCGGCACATTGCTGCACCGGAATGTCAGAGATGGTGTGGACGCTGCTGGATCCTTCAGGCGAGCCGAGTTCTTCGTGCACACACTCGTACAGTTCTGGCTTGTTGGGGACGATTTCTCGCCGCTGCCTGTTCGGACATGCCGTTCCTATGGGTTGCCTTTACTGTCACTTCTGTCTCGTTCAAATCCTACACTTTCCGAGAGACTACCAGCTCCAGGACTTGGCGATGCAGTGAAGCTGTTGGTGACGTATTTGAACAGGAGCAGTGTTTGCAAACTCGCTGATGCAGGCAATGTGTTTGATGGAATGCTCTTAAGGAAGGAGTCATGTGACAGTCCCGCTGGCTACTGGAATCCATTGATGCAGAGACCATTGTATCGGTTTGTGCTAAGGACGTTCATGTTCTGCTCCAGGGATGCAGATATCAAGAACATTGCTCAGGTTTTTTCTGCATGGATGGTCTATATGGAAGCATGGAAGGCTCAGCAGGATGACTTGAATGAGTACGATCTGCCACCTCCTGGTGGGCGAAATGTGAATTGCGTTAATGATGGAAAGATGCAAAGGTGTGACGTACGGTACTCTCCAGCATGGCAGGGCTTCGTGCTGTCCAACTATTTGTTCTATAGTTCACTGGTAGTCCATTTCTTGGGGTTTGCTCATAAGTTTATTCATTCTGATGTCGCTTCAGTGCTGCAAATGGTATCAAAGGTTAGTACAGACTTATTGGGTCATATTTTCCAGAAGTATGCCCAACTTTGAATCACATTGGTGTAATATTGCATTTCTTAGACATCATGCATATTACTATTACCCGGACAGGTTTGAATTTTGCTATATGTGCTAATCAGTAGTTTTACTCAAATCATGACAGGAGTTTCAATAGAACTAAGCCTTTCAGTACTTGATATTTGTTGAGCTAATGTCCATTTGCTGTTTTGCTGCTGTTTTGATTGTTCAGGTATTGGAAGTTTTGGGTTCCTCGGAATTATTGGGGCTTATCTACAAAGTTGATGCTGCTTATCATTCTAGAGTTTCTGATTCTCAGTCATGTTGTTTAGATGATGTGCTCAAGTATGTGCCAACTATCCGTGAGCAGCTACAGGTAGGAAGTTGGATACATGAGATTATCATTGGCTGTTTCCTTTGGAATGCAAGCACCTATTTTTGGGATTTTAGTGCACTCCGTGACTTGATTTTATGTAAATCTACAGAAGTACAATGGTACTAATAATGCTGAGAAGTGTTTCTAATTCTAATCTAAGGGCATCTCCAGCCGCGCCCCAACAGCCCCCCCCAGGACACTTTTTGGCGCCGGCGCCAAAAACGCCCAATCGCGCCCAGACGCCAAAAATCGCCGTTCGGACCTTTTTCCGCCCGGCGGTCACAGGTCAACCAGGCGCTGGGGAGCCGTTAGGGCTCGGCGCTAGGGAAAAGCACGCCTGGCCCACACCAGCAGGGGAAAAGTCAAGGTTTTCTTTCCCCGACTCGCCTCGCACCCCCCGCGCCCTCGGCCACCACTAGCTATATCCCGGCGACGGCCGCCGGCCTACTCCGCTAGATAGCCATTCCCCGCCGGAAAATAGCAGCGCTTCGCCACGGCAGCCCCTCCCGCAGCAGCTAGGCGTTTCCGGCCGCGGAGGCGCGGTTTAACGGCGGGTACACGCCCACCGAGCGCAAGGTGTTCGGCGTTTTGACTGTCTCGGCGATGGACTCGGATGAGGAGGAAGAGCTCGCCGCGCTGCTGGAGGAGGAAGCCGCGGCCGACGTCCAGGAAGAAGAGCATCTGATGGTGCTCGCCGCCCTCGCCAGCTCTTGGCGAGCAATGAAAAGCCGCGTCGAGGTGGCTCGGCGCCGGGGCGGGTGAAAGCAAAGAACCGGCATCGTCTGCAAGGCTACTGCATGCTCTACTCCGACTACTTCGCCGATGCTCCACTTCATGGCGAGAGAACATTTCGGCGCCGTTATCGGATGAGCCGAAAGCTCTTCCTCAAGATTGTGAATTCCATCCGGGAGTTCGACAACTACTTCAAGTGCAAGATGGATTGCACTGGCGCTCTTGGATTCACCTCCATCTAGAAGTGCACGACAGCGATGAGGATGCTTGCATATGGAGCTCCCAGTGATTCACTCGACGACTATGGGCGCATGGCCGAGTCCACCAGCATAGAGTGTTTCTACAAGTTCTGTCGGGCAGTGGTGGCAGTGTTTGGGCCACAATACTTGAGAACACCCAATGCGGAAGACACTGCTCGGATCCTAGCCCAGAATTCAGCAAGAGGATTTCTGGGATGCTTGGAAGCATCGACGCATGCATTGAAATGGAAGAACTGCCCATTTGGTTGGCAGGGGATTTACAAAGGCGCCAAAGGCGGTTGCGAGTGTGGTGCTTGAGGCGGTAGCCACACAGGACCTCTGGATTTGGCACTCCTTCTTTGGTATGCCAGAACTCACAATGACATCAACGTGCTGCAGTGCTCTCCTGTTTTGCCAAGCTCGTTGAGGGCCATTCTCCTCCGTGAACTTCGAGATCAATGGGCACCAATACAACAAGGGTACTATCTAGCTGACGGCATCTATCCGAGATGGTCGACATTTGTGAAGACGATCTCAAACCCCGTGGCAGGAGGCAAGAACGCTGGTTTGCGAAGCTTCAGGAGGCTTGCGGGAAGGATGTCGGCGGGCATTTGGTGTGCTCCAATCTCGATTCGCTGTTGTTCGGTACCCCGCTCAGACCTGGTCGAAAGATCAAATGTGGGAGATCATGACTTGCTGTGTCATCTTGCACAACATGATCATCGAGAGCGAGCAAGAAGACCCAGTGTTTGACACTGAACCATACTACAGGCAGGGCCGAAGTTGATCACCACCTACCGGCAACTTGGACTGCCTATCTCAGTATGCGTCAAGAGATCCGAGACCCACAGGTGCATCATCAACTGCAGAAAGATCTGATTGAGCACCTATGGAGGCTCAAGGGGGACGCCGCGTGATGAAATACGAGTTTTTATTTGTTGAACTATATAATTTGTATTGAACTATTTGTTGTTGTAGTATTCTGTTGAAGTATTTGATTTTTCTGTGATGAAATATGTGATAAGGAATAATTGTGTTGATAATTGAACGCCGAGACACGGCGAAACCACGCCGAATATGGGCCTATTCTCGCCCATATGGGCGTTTATTCGCCAAATTGGGCTGCAAAGTGGGCCAATTCGGCGCTGAGGCGAGCTGGGGCGACGACTGGGCGCAAAACCGCCCCCAGCGCCGAGTGTATCGCCGGCTCGCCCCCAGGGGGCGATTTGTATGCGTCCTGGGGGGGCCAACGGCTGGAGATGCCCTAACTTTGATATGCATGTATGGTTTCAGGACTGGGAGGATGGGTTGTCAAAACATAGCACTGATGGATCTTTCTTGCATATGGCGAAGAACTCTAACCTAAGGCTTTTCAGTTTTGATGATGACGGGGCCTACAACTTGCTTCAGGTGCATATATTACTATGCAATTATAATTAATAGAATAGTAGTCTATAATTATGCTTACTTACACCAAGGTCTGTTTCTATAACCATAAGCAGTTTTTGAAGCTGAAAATTCTCCACATGTTGAACAAAAGATTGTTAGTGATCACCTATTGATTTGGCAAACAACATTACTGGCTCTGTTATTCTATGGTTGATTATTAATTTGCTTCTTTTTTCTCCTTAATTCTGCTCCTGTCATTACACATTTTCCTGAATACTAACTTATCGTTATATTCCATTTTGTCCAGTTACTGTTGCTAAGAGCTGAGACTGAGATTCAACGTTTACCAGGTGATGCTATGCGAACTCGCCATACTTTGGATGTAATCAAATCTAATATGAGAAAGGTATTCTACAAGCATGTGGAAAGCTTCCAGGCGAAGAATCTTCCAGAGGGAGAACACAAGCAGCATCATGGACGTGGTGATCTATTCGTACCTAAGCATCCAAGTCCAGGGAAAAACAAAGTGGCTGATATGAAATATAGCGGTGACTGGATGTTGAGGCCCATCTCAGACACTGAAGTGGCCTGGCTTGCAAGGCCGCTGATATGTTTTTCAGCTCGGCTTAATGAAACCCTTCGACTTGTACATGCTGATGCAGATACTGGCCCGACAGGCCCAACCATCATAAAGATCGATCAAAATGAACCAAGCAGAGTTGGAGGCCCAAAGGATGCTGCCAGAATGGTGCTTGTCGGTGTCTTTACGTTGCTCACTGTGGCGGCGCAATGGATCCTGCAGTTCATGAGGACGCACAAGATTAGGATCAATCTCAGAATTCTTGCATCCAAAAAGCTCCTTGCAGTTGCTGCTATGCTGTGCATGGTGTACGGTATAGCAAAGAATATGTTGTCTTGAGCTTGGCATCTCATCCTGCTGCTGCTGCTGGTTCAGTAATTGCTCAAACCTCCAAATTTGCCTTGAGTAGAGGTGTTACATACGCTGTACAGTAAATCGTACGAGAAAAAAACTGAAGGAAATTTCGGCAGCTCTTCCAAACTTGTTCCGCTATTTTGTGCATATCATCGAGGTCCTACTGTAAGGTGTGCATGAGTGGTTTCTTCATGCGCTCCTGTAGTACAAATTTCTGCCAGACATAACTTTGGTGCAAGGAAAGTTTTGGATTATAGTGGATATCGCATTTTCAGAGATATTGTAATGACCTACTATTGTCTGTCAGTTGTTTTTCTAGCAGAGAATTGATGTACATCATCTGGTTCCTTTCCTAAGTGGCAATGTCCTCTGTTTTTTTTTCCCGATAATGATGCTCCGTGCTGTTTTTTCCCTGGTGAGGGTGCTCTGTGCTGTTGCCGGCTGGAGAATGTTTCATGCTTGCTGGTGAAAGACTGACTACCCTAGGAGTGTTCCATACATGCATGGCTGGGATCCAGCTTCCGTTCTCGTGTCAAGCTAAATCAAAATAGGTATGACTCTTAGTCTGTGCCACTCTTTTTTTTTTCTTTTGGTAAAATAGATCTTGAAACCACTTAAAATTTTCAACCGCAAGGTATTCTCATTTTGTTTTTAATGCAGCGAATGATTCGAGTAGTTAAATTGCTTGAACTTTTGCAGCCTTCTAGATTTACACAGGGGAATGGTTTCACTTACTGCTAGTAGTTAACACCTGTAGCCCTGGATACACTCAACGTAAAAGAACACTCATCCTGCACATCCTGTAGCCATATGTGCATAGGATATCTGCTCCATCTGGGCCTGCATTTAGAATGTGCAACTCGATGTACTATAGCATATTATGGAAATGCTTTTTTTAGTTGAGGCCGCACCAAAATATTCATTTGGTGTTTGGTGAAGGATGTTTTTCAGTTGCAACATTTTGTCTCCATGGGCGGCGATCGCCTTTACAGGCTATGCCGATAGATTTGAATGGCATAAACAAAAGCTGACCAAAAACAAAAATCGATTTGCCAATAGAGAAGGCGCACCTACCCCTTCTCTAACTGTGCTAGGATCTGATGTTGATATCTTCATCATTCAATTAACAATTCCTTAGGTTAGGTGCTGCATTCCTTTCGCTGGAACACGTACGTCTCGAGCTGAAACCACACATGATCACCCCCTCAGAGCCACCACACAAACGAACAAGAGAACCAAGTGGACCGTTCGTTGTGAATCGTTTTCACCGGTAAGCCACACATGCAACGTTGCCAGGAAGAAAGCACACCCATCAGATCATTTGCTCTCTCCACGCACAGGCTCATCCTCATAAACTGTTTGTACCCTGGAGGTTTCTCGTCAGAGGCTTGTCAATGATTTGCCTGCACTGCTTAGCAAGGACCAGGAGACACCAGGAGGTGGAGAGGCATCAATATGTACTCAGGACAGTACTACCCTGTACTCTGAAGGACTTGATAATCAGTGTTCACCAGTGTGTCGTGCCTCAGACCCGGGCCTAATCTCCCACTAGGTGTTAGGGTCGATGCCCCTACTGCTTTAATTTTGCCTAGTGTGCTAAGATGGAGGGCTGCTACCTCCTAAATCCTGCCAATCACAGTGCTGATTGAGAAATACCCCTTTATTAGTGCGAAAGCGTCCGACCTGTCTCCTCCACACTTCCTATTCTTCTGAATCCAAAGGACTTGTTGGAGGCAAAACTGAATGATGAACCGTACCACGCATACAGGCGGGCCTCCTGCATCATTGGGCCGTATGTTTTGTTCGTATCTGCCCATGAACATACTTAACATAACCTACCAAAGATCTGGACCCTACTACTACTCTATTGCACCAATTTACTACTCCATATTGCCCATGCTCTCCATCTTAAGTTGCTGCCTTCACACAAAATATCCTGCATGCATACCCAGCTCGAATAATTAGTTAGCTCCCCTGTCACTTTGCGCACCACCAATTGTGTACACATATAAGAATATCTCAGGTCTGCATGATCTGCTATTTCCCCCTTTTGCAATAATTCTATTATTGTGCACATATATGTATACTTGTATGATTGCTTTGCTTTCACCAAGCTTGGTCTTCCTTTGTCCCCTCAAAAGGAATAAAGTAATGGAATGTGAAGCATGTGTGGTCTATTGTTTTCACCACCTCTCCACTTTTCAGCCTACAGCTTCATTAAGCACTAGTGTAATGCATGCTACACCTTCACGTTGCATATATCCATGCATGATTAACGACTAGCTAGGTTTGTTACGGCAAAGGGAAAGTATCAGATGCTCACGACGTATTGCTTTGTCTCTTTACGAAAGGAGAAAAGTAAGATTAAGGTGGGGGCAAGTGATTGAAGAGATGCATCTTTTCGTAGGATAAAAAGCGCATGCATGCAACACGATGGTGTGAGCTAGGGCGAGCAGTTAGTTAAGCTCTTGGTGCCAGTGACTTGGTAGGTACAGTAGGTCTCTATTTGTCCTCCACTTCCATGCATGGATGTGAAGTGAAACGGCAACAAAAGAGACAAAGGGCAGTGACAAAACACCTTGTCTCCATTGTAAACAACCGCATAGTGTTGCTCAGAGATGGCTGACCAGTTCCTAACGATAACCGTCAGCATCGGAGAAATAAGATATGTGCAATGTGCCCACCATCATGATCTTTGAAGACTAATATATTCCTCAAATTTATGTTATCAAGATGAATTAACTAGGTCACACACGTTGAGTATAAATGATGCAAGTGTAAAAAAGGATTGCGCCAAGGGGACTCTTTGTCGCCTTACCTTTTCTTGATAGTTGCAGACCTCCTTCGCCAGTTGATTGCCAAGGATACCTCCCCCTCCAAGTTGCTACACCCGCTTGTCGACGACCTGCCATGTCCTGTTATTCAGTATGCAGACGACACCCTCCTCTTGATCCGTGCTGAACATGAACAACTCTCGCGACTGAAATCTATTCTGGATGCATTCTCTGCCGCCACGGGGCTTTCTATCAACTTCCACAAGAGCACTTTTGTTCTGATGGGCATTGACCCCGTCCATGCTGCCTCCTTGGCTGCTGAGCTTGGCTGTCCACTGTCGACGTTCCCCCAGACATACCTCGGCTTACCTCTCTCCGATGTGAAGCTCCCAGCTAGCGCCCTGGAATTCTTGCCGATCAAGATTGAACGACGTATCCCCGGATGGCGCACACGTGGCCTCGACCCTGGGGGGCGTTTGACACTTACTTCTGCGGTGCTCTCTGCCATCCCTACTCATGCCATGTCCGTACTCCCCCTCTCCAAGGGCACTATGGCCAGGATGGACCGCCCCCGTAGGGCCATGTTCTGGAAAGGGGCAAGTGAATGCTCTGGGGGAGATTGCCAGGTGGCCTGGCATGATGCTTGTCGTCTCCGCTCAGAAGGGGGGCTTGGCTTGGTGGACATTGGGGTCCAGAATACATGCCTCCTTCTGAAAATGGTTCATAAAATCTTCAGTGGCGTGCGTAACCCGTGGACTGTCTGGGTTCGACGTTGGTACTTAGGTGGTCATCTGGCTCCCTCGACCCCCACCTGGAAAGTTTTTGCCTCGCTTTTCCCGCTCTATCGTTCGCTCACATCGACGAGGGTTGGCAACGATGAGCGCACCTTCATCTGGCATGACAACTGGACCTCGTTGGGTCATTTGGCGGCTGCTCTCCCCGCGGCGTATTCCCATTGTCTCCGGCCCGATTCAACCCTAGGGGACTTTAATATGCTTGGTGCCGGTGCGATACCTGTTCATGACCGTCTATCTAGGACCGCCGATTTGGAACTTTGTTTGCTCCGGTCAGCGCTTGATCGAGTTCACTTCTCTGAGGTGAACGACGGACGGGTCCTGGCATGGGGTGAGTGTCTTCAGTTCAAGACGCGCGCGGTGTATCGCATGATGAAGCTCTTCGGGCGTGGGCTCCCCCTGCATGGGCTCAACTGGGATGGGTTCATGCCTGTTAAGGTCAAGGTGTTCACCTGGATTCTGCGGCATGGCAACACGCGTACGCGGGAGTTTCTCCATCGGATCGGCTTCCTCGAGCGTGACGACTGCCCTTTTTGCCCAGGGCGGTCGAAGACGATCGTGCACCTCTTCCTCGAGTGCCCTTGTTTACGTCCACTGTGGGCGCGCGTCCTCGGTCATTCTAGTGTACTTATGGATAGCAGTGTCGAAAGTGTTTGGCAGGTATTCTCTACATGTCACGCCTCCCTAAGCCCTCCTCTCCTCAGCACGGCGATGTGTTGTGTCCTTTGGGTCATCTGGAAGACCAGGAACCGGATGGTGTTCGATAACATCCATACCCCTGACCTTGACTTGCGGCGTTTGATCCAAGAGCATCTTGTGTTGTGGGTGGTCCGGGCTCCCTCCCGTGTGGATTGTAACCCGTTGCTCCGGTGGTGCGTAGCTGTCTGTAGCTAACCCTTAGCCCCCCACCTTATCCCGCTCATTGAGCTCTGCAGAGCTATGTACTGACCGACCCATGTCCTTTGATTAAATAAATAATGTTCAGGTGGGCGATCGCCCCCCGTTGATTGTTCAAAAAGTATAAATGATGAATTTACTAGCTGTTGCTCATTTGTGTTGTTTTGGGGGAATTCAGTCTAATTTATCCGTCTTTTGTTCAATATTTTTTGTGTGAATTCTTGTTATATTTCTAATCTTTGGATGTGCTTGGACCTTTTTTTTGAAAAATATATTAGAAGCAACCGATACAATTATAGATAGCTTTCAAGGCCTCCTGCATAGTAGTACTACGACTTAACAGAGTCTGCATCAGTTGCTGGCCGCTGTACTCTTGTCCAATTCTGAAAACTGCATTGAAATAGCAGATCGTGATGAGATGCCAGCTTAATTGATACGTAGAATGGTCCATACCTAGTATAGCATCAGTTTATATCAACTAACCGCCTGTCTACATAAAATGGACGGTACCAATCAACCAACGCCATCAGTTTTAATTGCTGCATACGAATACATAAACATATGAATATGATACGTTGCATCTCATGCATATACTGTGTGACTTGGTGGTCGGTCGATGATCAGAGAGCAATGGCCTACCAACACAATCTAACCTCCAACTAAGCTCTTCTTTTTTCGACGAGTAGCAGTCTACTTTATGGCCGGCCTGTGAATGCATAATTGCACACACGCGCGCACACACACATGCTGGTAAGCAGAAATTGAACACAGCCCATACGTTTTTAACTTGTTTGGTATGTCTAGATGTGGTCATGTGAATTAGTTGCGGATTTTTGGAGAGAGGTGAGATGTACATTCATACATACATGGATGTTCACTTATGTACATTCATAGTATTTCTTTGGTATGTCTAGTTGTGATTATGTGGTTCATTTTTTTGCACAGTATACTTTGGCTTGGTTCATAATTTGCATTTGTTGGTTGTGTTGAATGGTAGCTAGCTATCTTGTTCTCTTGCACATGAATCCGTTGCTGGACTGGACCAGCAGCAGCGGCTCTTCTCTCATGATGTGCTGTAACAGTTGCAATATTGCTTGGCCGTCGTCTACCGCGATAGTACTCCCTCCGTTCCATAATGTAGCGCATATAGATTTTCTACAAAGTCAAACTTTATAAACTTTGACCAAGTTTATAGAGAAAACTATTTATATCTACAATACAAGATGTATATAATATGAAAGTATGTCTTGTGATGTATTTAAGCACATGTATTTGGTATTCTAAATGTATATGATTTTCTCTATAAACTTGGTCAAAGTTTATAAAGTTTGACTTTTAGAAAAATCTATATGCGCTACATTGTGGAACGGAGGGAGTATATGTGGTACGGATGGTAGGTAGCCTAGCTGCGTTTAGGTGCCCTCTAGCCAGGGGAAACTATACCTATATAAGGAAAGGTAGGGTATGTGTATGATGCATGTGTAAATGTGTGGTCTCTCTCTGTGATTTTAGTCATCTTTTTTCTCGGTAGGTACTGGCACAGTTCAGGTATGTATGGTGTCATCCATGCACTGTGGCTAGACAGTAGACATGCTTAACATATACGGAAATTGTATGATAGACCAAAGGGGAAACGCTTTTGTAGAAATGAGCTGGCCAAATTAACCTACCTTTGTTACACTTTTTAGTTGCATCAAGTATTCATCATCTTTGTTAACCCTGAGCAGCATCAAGTGTCATGGTAAACCGACGAGATCTTCCCCAGGGTTAAGACGTTAAGTGGCTCAAAAGCTATTAACTCGTTATATTTTTCACCCGAATATCCAGTGGCAGATTTTTAGACATGGCAAATTGAACATTTTCATGAAAAAGTATGTTTGCTGATGGTGGTAAGTTTAGTTGATGAGCATGGCAAATCCGTCTCAGTTTATTTTTTGCCAGAAAATTACCATGCCCACCAACTAAATTTACCGCCCTCGCACCAACATAAATTACCATGAAAAATGTTTGATTTGCCCTGCATAAAAATTTGACGTCGGATTTCAGCATTTTTGATATTTTTTGGGCAGTTTGCTTGTGTGATCGCTCTGTCAATTCGCAATCACCGTGAACACAAAAGTTAAATAAAACGAGCGTAGCTACAGTTACTGAGCCTACAATCTAGAGGGATTTTAAACTTGGACGTGTCATGGGCAGCAACGAGTTGACGTTCATCAGTTGGGTGTGATGTTCTTTTCTACAACCAGCTGTTAGAAAGGAAGTAAACAAAATGCCCCCATCGATAGTTTAGCGCCTAGCTAGTAGTTGAAATGTACGCAGCACTTTGCAAACAACAACAATAACAACACCTTTAGTCCCAAACAAGTTGAGATAAACTAGAGGTGAAATCTATAAGATCTCGCAACCAACTCATGGCTCTGGCACATGGATAGCAAGCTTCCACGCATCCCTGTTCATAACTAGCTCTTTAGTGAGACTCCAATCCTTCAGGTCCCTCTTAACGGACTCCTCCCATGTCAAATTCGGTCTACCCCGCCCTCTCTTGATATTCTCCGCACGCTTTAGCCGTCCGCTATGCAATGGAGCTTCTGGAGGCCTGCGCTGAATATGCCCAAACCATCTCAGACGATGTTGGACAAGCTTCTCTTCAATTGGTGCTACCCCAACTCTATCTCGTATATCATCATTCCGGACTCGATCCTTCCTCGTGTGGCCACACATCCATCTCAACGTACGCACCTCCGCCACACCTAACTGTTGAACATGTCGCCTTTTAGTCGGCCAACACTCAGCGCCATACAAAATTGCGGGTCAAACCGCCGTCCTGTACAACTTGCCTTTTAGCTTTTGTGGCACTCTCTTGTCACAGAAAATACCAGAAGCTTGGCGCCACTTCATCCATCCGGCTTTGATTCGACGGTTCACATCTTCATCAATATCCCCATCCCCCTGTAGCATTGACCCCAAATACCGAAAGGTGTCCTTCTGGGGAACCACCTGGTCATCAAGGCTAACCTCCTCATTCTCACACCTAGTAGTACTGAAACCGCACATCATGTACTCGGTTTTAGTTGTACTAAGCCTAAACCCTTTCGGTTCGAAGGTTTGTATCCGTAACTCTAACTTCCTATTTACCCCCGTCCGACTATCGTCAACTAGCACCACATCATCCGTAAAGAGCATACACCATGGGATATCTCCTTGTTGGTCTCACCAACGATACGCAACCTCAAGGTGAACAAGATGTTGGTTGACGGCGGGGCCGGCCTGAACTTGATCTCGCCCGTCGTGATCAAAAGGCTGCAAATTCCTGATGAAGACCTCGAGGAAACGGGCACGTTTCAAGGGGTCAATCCTGGGAGGAGCCAGCCGAAGGGGAAGGTCACACTGCCCGTGACGTTTGGAGGAGAGTTGAACTACAGGACGTAGAGGATCATCTTCGACGTGGCCGAGATCCCCTTGCCCTACAACGGGATCCTCGGCCGCCCGGCGCTAGCCAAGTTCATGGCGGCATCACACTACACCTACAACATGCTAAAGATGCTCGGGCCGTTGACCATCATCTTCGTTCCCTCCGACAAGAAGGACGCGCTGATTTGCGCCGACCAACTCTACCGGGAAGCTATTGCAGCAGCTGCTGTCAAGGCACCTGCTCCTGCCGCTGAAGGCCCGGGAGGGAAGAAGAAGCTCGGCAAGACCTCTCGCACCCACTCCAGCAAGCGCACCTCCTCGGAGTGTTGTGCTACCGCCGAGGACATGCCAGAGAGCTCTACCGGCAAGAGCAAGAAATCCAGAGCTGAGCCGCCGCAGACCAAGAAGGTGTCCGTCGGGGAGGATGGCACGGGAGGGGCCTTCACCATAGGCTCCACCCTCGACAGCAAATAGGAAGGCACGCTCGTCACCTTCCTGCAGGCGAATGTCGACGTGTTTGCGTGGCAAGCATCCGACATCCCCGGTGTTCCGAGGTAGGTGATTGAGCACCACCTAGCTGTCTGCCCTCATGCGTGGCCCGTCAAGCAGAAGGTCAGAAAGCAGGCTCTGGAGAGGCAGGATTTCATCACAGAGGAGATCAGGAAGTTGGAAGCAACAGGTTTGGTGAGAGGAGTGCTCCACCCGACGTGGTTGGCCAATCCAGTAGTGGTGCGCAAGGCAAATGGGAAGTGGAGGCTGTGTATTGACTACACAAATATCAAAAAGGCTTGTCCTAAGGACCCCTTCCTGTTGCCGCGCATCGACCAGATTGTCGACTCCACGGTCGGGTGTGATCTGTTGTCATTCCTCGACGCCTACTCGGGCTACCACCAAATCTTCATGACAAGAGAAGATGAAGAGAAGACATCATTCATCACCCCATGTGGTACATATTGCTTTTTGCGGATGCCTTTCGGGTTGAAGAGTGCTGGCTCGACGTTTGCAAGAGCAGTCCAAATTGGTTTTGAACCCCAGCTCCATAGAAATATGGAAGCATACATGGATGACATAGTGGTCAAGACCAAAGACGGGGCAACTCTTGTGCAAGATCTGGAAGAAACATTTGCCAACCTGCGCAAGATCAACCTCAAGCTGAACCCTGAGAAGTGTTTCTTCGACGTTCCGTCCGGCAAGCTTCTCGGGTTCTTTGTGTCGCAGCGCGGGATCGAGGCAAACCCAGACAAAATAAAGGCTATTGAGCGGCACCCAAGCGGATCAAGGATGTGCGTCGGCTCACCGGCTGTGTTGCTGCCATGAGCCGATTCATCTCCAAGTCCGTCGAGCGCGCCCTTCCTTTCTTCAAAATCTTGAAGAAGGCATGCCCAATGGAGTGGACCCCAGAAGCCGAGGCAGCATTGAAGGATCTGAAGAAATACCTTTCCTCCACGCCAATACTGGTTGCGCCTAAACCACAAGATCCGTTGCTGCTGTATCTGGCAGCAACGAATCAAGTGGTCAGCGCCGCACTGGTGGCACAGAGGGAGGTTGACGAGGAGGCAGTGATGGCGACAGAACCAACGGATGGCAAGCCAAAGATTCCCCCGGCAGGGCCTGGTGCCGGCAAGGCGAGGCCCCCGGCAGAGTCTGATGCCACCGAGGCAGTGCCCGCGCAGTCAAGTGAGGTGGTGCAGAAGAAGAAGATGATGCAGCACCTGGTTTACTTTGTCAGCTCCCTCTTGCAGGGAGCTAGATCGAGGTACTCCGGTGTGCAGAAATTGCTCTTCGGCCTCCTTATGGCCTCGAGGAAGCCGCGTCATTACTTCCAAGCCCACGAGATCACTGTCGTCACCCGCCTCCCGTTGCAACGGATGCTGCATAACCCAGATGCAACCAGAAGGATTGTGGAATGGGCCTTGGAGTTATCAAGTTTTGGTTTGAAGTTTGAAAGTACCTCAACAATCCATAGCAGAGTCTTGGCGGAGTTCATTGCAGAATGGACCTCAACGCCCGACGAAGAAATCTAGGAGACCACTCTCCCCGGCAAGGAAGCAGACCGCGTCTGGATCATGTACTTTGATGGGGCTTTCTCGCTGCAAGGCGCCGGTGCCGGTGTGCTGCTCATCGCACCCACCGGAGAGCACCTCAAGTACGTGATCCAGATGCACTTCCCCAGGAAGATGTCCACCAACAACACTGCGGAATACGAAGGGCTGCTTGCTGGTCTCAGGATCGCGGCAGACCTCGGGGTTAAGAAGCTCATCGTCAGGGGTGACTCGCAGCTCGTTGTCAGACAGGTCAACAAGGATTATCAGAGCCCATTGATGGAGGCCTACATGGATGAGGTAAGGAAGCTGGAGGAACGCTTTGACGATATCCAAGCGGAGCACGTCCCCCGAATGGAGAACGACATCGCCGATTACGTGTCAAAGCGTGCTGCATTCAAGCTACCTGTGGAACCAGGTAACTTTTTGCTCCGATTAACTCAACCATCCGTCGAACAATCAACGGGGCAGAACAAGCGGAGGAAGTCAGGTCCCGGCAAGTACTTTCCTACCGAGCCCCCTGGGGCTGCCGGCAAGGGTGCTGCCGCGAACGCTTAGCCTGTCAAAGGGCGTTTGGCTCCGGCAGGGCGTCAAGCCCTGGCCGTGGAGACAGCCGCGCCCATGGCTGAGGAAATGCCTTTGGTCCTTGCCGTCGAGCCCTAGGCTCCGGCATGGGCACAGCATACTGTCCGATTCCTCCAAACAAGGGAACTTCCTGAGGAGCAGGAGGAAGCGGAAAGAGTAACCCGCCGGTCCACCCTGTACTAGTTCGTCGACGACGTCCTATACAAGAGAAGGCCGAACGGCGTGAAATTGAAGTGCATCCCCCGGGAGGAAGGACTGGAGCTGTTGGCAGAGATACATGGAGGCATATGTGGCTCCCACATAGGGTCGAGGCCCTTCCGGAAAAGCGTTCCCAAAGGTTTCTTCGCCCCACCGCCTCCGTGATGCGACGGCACTAGTAACCAAGTATGAAGCGTGTCGGCCCATTCAAAGAAGCTTCATCAACCAGCTCAAGCCCTTCAAACAATCCTCTCTCTGGCCATTCTCGCCTGGGGCTCGATATATCGGGCCCTTTCCCCATGTTGTCGGGGCTTTGAGTACTTGTACATTGCAATCGACAAGTTCACAAAGTGGCCGGAGGTGGAAGCAGTGAGAAAGGTGACTGCTCAGTCAGCTGTCAAGTTTTTCAAGGGACTGGTTGTAACATCCCAAATTTCCTATTTGGAATGTTTTACAATTATAGCTAAGCATCCTATGCATCCTGTTTGATTTGAATGCCATTTGAAGTTTCAGAGGATTTGGAGTTTTGAATTTGAATTCAAACTTTGGCAAGTGGGAATCATTTCAAAACTAAGCTCGATAAATACTTGATCAAAAGTATGAGAGGAGTAAACATGACACTCCAAAATATCGAGGAAAACATTGCCAAAAGTTTTGGATTCAAATCAATTTTGTTTGAATTTGAAAAAATGGATTTTTATAAAGTTTGGATTTTGCCTTTGAAAATGTTCAAATGATAGGAATATTCCCCATCATTTTGGTATATATATGTCCTATATAAAATATTTATAGATTTTGTTTTATTTCTGTTTTGTTTTATTAAAAAATAAATTCAAAAAAGAGAAACCCCCAGCGCCACCAGTTCCCCCTGCCCAGCCAGCCGGAGCCACCCACCAACCAGCCCACCGAGCCGCCCAGCCATGCTGCCAGCCCAAAGAAGCCGCCTCACCTCCCCCTCGCCTGAAACCCTTTGGCGCCGGCCGCCGCCTCGCCCTCTCTCTCTCTCTCTCGCAAGCAGCCCCACCCCGCCTTCAACCCCGCCCCACGCCACACCACAGCCCACGATCGCGGATCTCATGAGATCCGGATGTCGATCCTCCCGATCGCCCCACAGTTACGCCGAGGCCCCGCCTATATAAGCCGGGCCCCGCACCCCATTTCTAGCCCCTCGCCGGAGACCCGAGTCCCCGCCGCCGCCATTTTCATCACCGTCGCCGCCCTAGCCCACCCCAGCCTCCCCCGACTCCACCAAGAGCCTCCCCGAGCTCGTCCGCACCCGCCGAGCCACTCCCCCGACCTCCCCGACGACCGGAGAGGCCAACGCACTCGTCGTCGCCGCCGCCGCCGCCGAGCTCCGGTAAGTCACCGGAGAACACCCCCGTCGTCGGATCTCCCATCTACGGCGTAGATTAGACCACCCCCGAAGGGGTATTTCTTTTAAATAAAACCGCCCGGTCCGGCCGGTTCGTCCGGTTTAGTTTTTAAGTTAGGGTTTTATTTTTAGCCGGCCCGATTCAGTTTAACCCTAGGCCCGTTTAGGTTATTTTACGCTCAGTGCGTAGTTTAGGCCCATTAGGCCCTTTTTCATTTAATTTTGTTTTCTGTTTTAACAGAATAGTTCCTGTTTTGAAAAAATTCATATCTTTTATTCTGTTTAATATTTTTAGGTGATTCTTTTTTTGTTGGGTTGCAAATTTTCTATAGTTTCTGTAGAAAATATATTTAGCTATGATAAAATTAATTAAAATTGCTTTATTTTAGTTTTAGCCAGTATAGTAAATCTGTTATAACTTGAGTTAGAAAAATTATTTTTGGATGATTCTTTTGTACCAACTTTATTTTGACATTGCCAAACCATAGGAATTAATTTGGGTATTTTAGGATTAATAAAAAATAGTTTTAAGCAGAATCTTGTTAATTCTAATTAATTAACTAGCTACTGTTTTTCTATTATTTTAATTAGTAAATAAATTTATTTTTAACATGTGATTGATTATTCTAGGATAGTTTCTGTTACTTTAAGGGATGAACTTTTATTTATAATAAATAAAAGTTTTATTTTATTCTTCTTAATAGAAATTGAATTAGGCCTAATAAGAGTTTCACAATAGGTTTTAAATTAATTCTTTTTGCTCCTAGTTGCTTAATGAAATCTTTTCTGTTAAGTTAACATAAAACCATGATTTGGTTATGTTGAGAAAATTTTATTATATAAAACTATTTTTAGTTGTTGTTTGAAGTAGGAAAAACTTTGAGTTGGTTTTCTTTGAGTTTTCCCTTTGGGTTTGCTTTGTTGGTTTTGGTGTGTTACTTTGTTATGCTATTGTATTATGTGAACCTATGCTATATACTTATTGTGATCATTGTTTGTCTTGGTAGAGTTTCCGGAGTGCGAAGCTTGCTACTACGAATCTTTAGCTTACGAGGATCATCAGCAAGGCAAGTTTTGATCATGTTATTTTCTATACCTATGTTTTTGTGCATTAGAAATTGTCACCACCCCACCATGCATGCAGTAGTTGAAATTTGGAGTTATTAAACTTGAGTAGTATCATGTGGTAGGATGAACCAATCCCCTTGTTACCATGACCCCGGGACGAAGTAGTTTATTTTGCTATGCTCGTAGACGGGTTTTGGCTGAGTGAAATTCATAAGCAAGATGTGAGAGTCAATGATGATGACAACCCCATGAACTACAAGAATCAATATGGACTTCGGAATTCACTACTGGGTGGAGGACGGTTGACGGGCACCCTGGAGAACCCAATGGTTGGCCGGGATGCATGGAGAAGTGCCATGACATCTTGCGGAAAGCTTCACCCAGCCACGAAGAGACGGATGGATGCCCCATGACCGAAGCTTACATGCAGCCGCAAGCCATTATGGGCTCTGCTGGGTTAACCTTAGTAGTGATGCTGGTTGGACAAGACTACGAGATGTAGAAGAACGGTAGGATTGATGGGTACCGCAGAGCTGAAGAACTCTTTGGAAGACCCTGTTTATTCGTCCCCGCCTTCAAACACCATGAAGTGCGAAGACTTAAAAGGAGGGAATGATTCTTGCGGAAAAGTCGCAAACCTCTGCAGAGTTTAAAGATCTAATCGATTAGCCGTGTCCCGATTCACGGACAAATTGAGCCTCTGGAACTTGGAAGTATTCGAAATCTCAACACTAAAACTAATGAATTAATTTGAGGGTTTATGACTTAATAATTTGGGAATGAGATATTGGTTGGCGGAACCATCTCAATAACTACCAACAATTGTAGTAATTTTGCAAGCAAGTCCACTGTAGTAGGAGAAAACCGGCTTTTCGCAAAATGATGAAACTTAGAGCTCCACACCAAAATGCATATAGTGTTAGTAACTTTATTATTGTTATTCTTCATGACTTGCCACTTATTCAAAAGCTGACCTACATGGCTGCAACGCCTTATGTTGCGAGGTATATTCCGATCGGGGAGTGAGGCTACGCCCGCGCTTGGCGATTGCCCTTTGAGTCGGATGGACTCGCTTTATCTTCTACGCTTCCGCAACATTAGTAGTTTATTTCTCATGAGTTGGCCTTGAGCCGAATTTATTCTATTGTAATAAAGACTCTATATGAGAACCGTGTAATAATATTCAGGTGTGATTGAACTTTGATTACTTTATCGATGTACTGTGAGTACCAGCATGATCTTGGGATGGTACAGACACAGAGATTTGACCGATTTTGGGTCAGGTCGCTACACTGGTCTGCCGTTTTGGTGTGCCAAACAGAGTCATCACCGACAACGACACGCAGTTCACAAGCCACACCTTCATGCAATACATTCAAGACCTCGGCAGCAAGGTTTGTTTTGCTTCCGTGGCACACCCACGGAGCAACAGCCAAGCGGAGAGGGCGGATGCTGAAGTGTTGCGAGGCCTAAGAACAAAGACTGTTGACAAGCTGCGCAAGAGCGGAAGGCGCTGGATTGATGAATTGCCGGCGGTTCTTTGGTCGATCAGGACGACGCAAAATCCAGCCACCAGCCAGACACCTTTTGCCCTGGTATAGGGGGCAGAAGCAGTTCTCCCCACGGAACTCATATACGGGTCACCTCGAGTGCTCGCTTATGATGAGCTTGAGCAAGAGCAGTTGCGCCAAGATGACGCGATGCTCCTTGAGGAAGATCGTCTTCGGGCGGCTGTGAGAGCAGCACGCTACCAGCAAGCCTTGCGCCGCTACCATAGCCACAAGGTTCATGCCCGAAGCTTTGAGGAAGGCAACCTTGTTCTTCGGCGCGTTCAGTCAGCCAAGAATTCCAACAAGTTGACGCCAAAGTGGGAAGGCCCTTATCGGGTAATACAAGTCACCAGGCCCGGCGCAGTCCGCCTGGAGACCGAAGATGCTGTCCCAGTGAGCAACTCCTAGAACATCGAGCATCTTCGCAAGTTTTACCCATAAGGCGCGGCTTGCCGGGCCTCCCGGCAAGCCACCTTTTGTACAAGCTTTGCCGGCGAGGCATGTGACCCTTTGTACAAAGCCAGGCGCAGACCCTGAGCATAAATAAATGAAGTGATGGCGCCCTAAGTTATAGCATGCATGCTAGGTCGAGTCTCTTCCTTGGTTAGGGTTGATAGTGCTTAGCAGCGACTAACCCCTAGCCTAGAGGTCGAGTGCGCGTCTATCTGTTTCTTTTCTGTCCTCCTTTGGTTCATAGGGCACATGAGAACTTCTGCTGAGCTACTTGGAAGAAAGGAAACGGACCGGCGTCCCGATCCCGAGAAATCAGAGTTGCCGGGAGCTGCAAGCACAAGGATCCAACCGCGGCAAGACAAGGTTGCCGGGGACTGCAGATCCAGATAAGTCTTTCATCCTCTATCATGCATTTCGGAACGGAACTGGGAAATGTGAAACCTCATTTTATTTCTAGGCCACCGTGCTCCTCTTTTCTATACCCAAGGATTATCTCCTAGGCCCGGATTTGGTTGTAGTCGCGGTGGCAAGGAAGTAGAACGAGGAGCCTAAGCCCGCTTCATCCCTGGCTCCGCCAAGGGCGCGAGAATGGTCGAGGGAAGTGGGGGGACGGCAAGGCCTGTTGCCGGGTGAAAACGTTTATCTTAAATTGTAACAAGGATTCGCTCCTTGTCGCGGGGTCTACCCATGAACGAAAAACCCGGCAAACATCCCTTTTTCATTAAAAGCATCCCACACAGGTACAGTCTGTACGGAATGAAAAACATGAACAAGGGGGATTACAAGCTTTAAATTTAACAAGGCCCGAAGGCTTACAGATTAAAAAAGAGATAAGATGCCCGTGATCCCTTTCTTGTCCCTCTCCTCAGGAGGCAGGTCAAGGAGGCGAAAGGGCAAAAGGGGCGCCTAGGCGAGCTACGAGCAGCAGAAAGCACCAACAGAACACCTCGGTGGCCACCCACGGGTGGGCCGGTGATGACGGTGCCGGGAAAGGAGCTGGAAGACGAGGCGGGAGGACCGGCAATACGTGATGAAGGTGTCGGTGCCCGCGTACTCTTCCTCTTCTGCAGCCTCCCGATGCCAGCCGGCCAAGGAGACGGCCCGGAGAAGTTCAAGGAGCTGGCCCCACCCCGGCAAAACTCTGCCGGAGGAGCGGCCAGGTGTAGATGTGCTACCTCTTGAGCACTGTGGTGGGTTTCCTTGAAGAGGAAAGGTGATGCAGCACAGTAGCGTAAGCATTTCCCTCAGTTTTTGAGAACCAAGGTATCAATCCAGTAGGATGCTATGTGCGAGTCCCTCGTACCTACACAAAGCAAATAACTCCTCGCAACCAACGTGATTAGGGGTTGTTAATCCCTTCACGGTCACTTACGAGAGTGAGATCTGATAGAGATGATAGATAATATTTTTGGTATTTTTTATGATAAAGATGCAAAGTAAAATAAAAGAAAAGTAAAAGCAAACGCAACAAATAAAGTAATGGAAGATTAATATGATAGAGATAGACCCGGGGGCCATAGGTTTCACTAGTGGCTTCTATCAAGAGCATAAGTATTCTACGGTGGGTGAACAAATTACTGTTGAGCAATTGACAGAATTGAGCATAGTTATGAGAATATCTAGGTATGATCATGTATATAGGCATCACGTCTGAGACAAGTAGACTGACTCCTGCCTGCATCTACTACTATTACTCCACTCATCGACAACTATCCAGCATGCATCTAGAGTATTAAGTTCAAGAAAACAGAGCAATGCCTTAAGCAAGATGACATGATGTAGAGGGATAAATTCATGCAATATGATAAAAACCCCATCTTGTTATCCTCGATGGCAACAATACAATACGTGCCTTGCTGCCCCATCACACCGGGAAAGGACACCGCAAGATTGAACCCAAAGCTAAGAACTTCTCCCATTGCAAGAAAAACCAATCTAGTAGGCCAAACCAAACTGATAATTCGAAGAGACTTGCAAAGATAACCAATCATACATAAAAGAATTCAGAGAAGATTCAAATATTGTTCATAGATAATCTTGATTATAAACCCACAATTCATCGGTCTCAACAAACACACCGCAAAAAGAAGATTACATCGAATAGATCTCCACGAGAGAGGGGGAGAACATTGTATTGAGATCCAAAAAGAGAGAAGAAGCCATCTAGCTACTAACTATGGACCCAAAGGTCTGAGGTACCCACACTTCATCGGAGGGGCTATGGTGATGATGTAGAAGCCCTCCATGGTGGATGCCCCTCCCATGAGCTCAAACAGGCCCCAAGATGGGATCTCGTGGGTGTAAGGTTGCGGCGGTGGAATTAGGTTTTGGCTCCAGATCTGGTCGCTTGGGGTACGTGGGGTATATATAGGAGGAAGAAGTACGTCGGTGGAGCAACGTGGGGCCCATGAGGGTGGAGGGCGCGCACAGGGGTAGGCGCCTCTACCTCGTGCCCTCTTTGAAGCTTCCTTGACTTAGGGTCCAAGTCTCCGGATCACGCTCGGTGAGAAAATCACATTCCGAAGGTTTCATTCCGCTTGGACTCCGCTTCGATATTCCGCTTTCTTGAACTCAAATAGGCAAAAACAGCAATTCAGGTTGGGCCTCCGATTAATAGGTTAGTCCCAAAATAATATAGAAGTGGAAAATAAAGCCCAATATTGTCCAAAACAGTAGATAATATAGCATGGAGCAATCAAAAATTATAGATACATTGGAGACGTATCAGGCATCCCCAAGCTTAATTCCTGCTCATCCTCGAGTAGGTAAATGATAAAAACAGAATTTTTGATGCGGAGTGCTACTTAGCATATTTTCAATGTAATTCTTCTTGATTGTGGTATGAATATTCAGATCTGAAAGATTCAAGACAAAAGTTCATATTGACATAAAAATAATAATACTTCAAGCATACTAACTAAGCAATTATGTCTTCTCAAAATAACATGGCCAAAGAAAGTTCATCCCTACAAAATCATATAGTTCAGAAATGCTCCATTTTCGTCACACAAGAATGCTATCATCATGCACAACCCCGATGACAAGCCAAGCAATTGTTTCATACTTTAGTAATCTCAAACCTATAAACTTTCACACAATATATGAGCGTGAGCCATGGACATAGCACTATGGGTGGAATAGAATATGATGATGGGGTTTATGTGGAGAAGACAAAAAAGGAGAAAGTCTCACATCAACGAGGCTAATCAATGAGCTATGGAGATGCCCATCGATTGATGTTAATGCAAGGAGTAGGGATTGCCATGCAACGGATGCACTAGAGCTATAAATGTATGAAAGCTCAACAAAAGAAAACTAAGTGAGTGTGCATCCAACTTGCTTGCTCACGAAGACCTAGGTCACTTGAGGAGGCCCATTGTTGGAATATACAAGCCAAGTTCTATAATGAAAAATTCCCACTAGTATATGAAAATGATAACTCAAGAGACTCTCTATATGAAGAACATGGTGCTACTTTGAAGCACAAGTGTGGTAAAAAAGGATAGTAGCATTGCCCCTTTTTTTGGGACAATGCTCTATTAAATGATGATCATCACACTTCTATTTATTTACAACTTAATGATTACAACTCGATACTAGAACAAAGTATGACTCTATATGAATGCCTCCGGCGGTGTACCGGGATATGCAATGAACCAAGAGTGACATGTATGAAAGAATTATGAATGGTGGCTTTGCCACAAATACTATGTCAACTACATGATCATGCTAGCAATATGACAATAATGAATGTGTCATGCTGGTGGAAAGTTGCATGGCAATATATCTCGGAATGGCTCTGGAAATGCCATAATAGGTAGGTATGGTGGATGTTTTGAGGAAGATATAAGGAGGTTTATGTGTGAAAGAGCGATCATATCACGGGTTTGGGCCTTGCCAAGTTTGCACCAACTCTCAAGGTGAGAAAGGGCAATGCACGGCATCAAGAGGCTAGCAATGATGGAAGGGTGAGAGTGCGTATAATCCATGGACTCAATATTAGTCATAAAGAACTCACATACTTACTGCAAAAATCTACAAGCCATCAAAAACCAAAGCACTAGCGCATGCTCCCTAGGGGGATAGATTGGTAGGAAAAGACCATCGCTCGTCCCCGACCGCCACTCATAAGGAGGACAATCAAAAAACACCTCATGTTTCAAATAACGTTTACCATACGTGCATGCTACGGGACTTGCAAACTTCAACACAAGAATTTCTCAAATTCACAACTACTCAACTAGCACGACTTTAATATTATTACCTCCATATCTCAAAACAATCATCAAGCATCAAACTTCTCTTAGCATTCAATACACTCATAAGAAAGTTTTTACTATTTTTACATACCTAGCATATTAGGAATTTTTTAAGCAAATTACCATGCTATTTAAGACTCTAAGTGAAGCATGAGATATCAATAGTTTCTTTAAAACAAATCCACCACCGTGCTCTAAAAGATATAAGTGAAGTACTAGAGCAAAACTATATAACTCAAAAGATATAAGTGAAGCACAAAGAGTATTCTAATAATTTCCAAATCATGTATGGCTCTCTCAAAAGGTGTGTACAACAAGGATGATTGTGGTAAACTAAAAAACAAAGACTCAAATCATACAAGACCCTCCAAGCAAAACACATATCATGTGGTGAATAAAAATATAGCTCCAAGTAAAGTTACCGATGGAAGTAGACGAAAGAGGGGATGCCTTCCGGGGCATCCCCAAGCTTTGACTTTTTGGTGTCCTTAGATTATCTTGGGGGTGCCATGGGCATCCCCAGTCTTTGGCTCTTGCCACTCCTTGTTCCATAACCCATCAAAAGATTTCATCTAAAACTTGAAAACTTCACAACACAAAACCCAATAGAAATCTCGTGAGCTCCGTTAACGAAAGAAAACAAAAGACCACTTCAAGGTACTGTAATGAACTCATTATTTATTTATATTGGTATTAAATGTACTGTATTCCAACTTCTCTATGGTTTATAAACTATTTTACTAGCCATAGATTCATCAAAATAAGCAAACAACACACGAAAAACAGAATCTGTCAAAAACAGAACAGTCTGTAGTAACTTGTAACTAACGCAAACTTATGGAACTCCAAAAATTCAGCAAAAATAGGAAGACCTAGGAAATTTGTTTATTGATCAGCAGAAATTGGAATCAGTATTTTATCACGTTCTGGTGATTTTTAACAATTGTTTTAGTGAACCGAAAGTTTCTGGAAATTACAGCAAGATCAAATAACTATCATCCAAGAAGATCCTATAGGTTTAACTTGGCACAAACACTAATTAAAACATAAAAACACATCTAACCAGAGGCTAGATCTAAGATTTATTCCTAGACAGAATCAAAAGCAAAAAAAAAAACTAAAAATAAAATTGGGCTGCCTCCCAACAAGCGCAATCGTTTAACGCCCCTAGCTAGGCATAAAAGCAAGGATAGATCTAGGTATTGTCATCTTGATTCTTAATTTTTTTAGCGGAGTTATGTTCGAATCCGGGAGGTTCTTTATGTTTCCCTTCATATTCAGAAATCTTGAGATCTAAAGAGTCCAACCGCTTATTGCAAAGGGTAATCAACATATTCATGCGGTGGAGATTCCCACTAACACTCTTAAGAGGTTCAAGAGACTTTTGTAAAATCTTAGTTACTTCGCAAACTTTCTCAAGAACTTGCTTTCCTCTTGGGTATGATGAGGCACCTTTTGTTGAGGTAGAGTTCCTACTATACCTTCTATAATTTCATGCGCAATACTGGGATCAATTTCAATAAAATTGCCTTCAACAACACAATCCAAAAGTTGTATATGAGACATATTTAGTCCAACATAAAAGTTGCGAAGCAAAATTCTAAAATTCACCTCTAAGGTACAATTACGATAAGATTCCATCATTCTAAACCAAGCGTCTTTTAAGTTTTCTCCTTGCCTTTGTTTGAAGTGAAGAACCTCAAACTCGGGGGACAAAGGAGCAGATAAGGTACTAGCCATAACGACAAGCAAGCGAAAAAGAGGCGAACGGAAAAGAGAGGGCGAATAAAACGGCAAGGGTGAAGTGGGGGAGAGGAAAACGAGAGGAAAATGGCAAATAATGTAATGCGAGAGATAAGGGATTGTGATCGGTACTTGGTATGTTGACTTTTGTGTAGAATCCCCGGCAACGGCGCCAGAAATTCTTCTTGCTACCTCTTGAGCACTAGCACTGGGTTGGATTTCCTTGAAGAGGAAAGGTGATGCAACACAGTAGCGTAAGTATTTCCCTCAGTTTTTGAGAACCAAGGTATCAATCCAGCAGGAGGCTACGTGCGAGTCCCTCGTACCTACACAAAGCAAATAACTCCTCGCAACCAACACGATTAGGGGTTGTCAATCCCTTCACGGTCACTTACGAGAGTGAGATCTGATAGAGATGATAGATAATATTTTTGGTATTTTTTATGATAAAGATGCAAAGTAAAATAAAAGAAAAGTAAAAGCAAAGGCAACAAATAAAGTAATGGAAGATTAATATGATAGAGATAGACCCGGGGGCCATAGGTTTCACTAGTGGCTTCTATCAAGAGCATAAGTATTCTACGGTGGGTGAACAAATTACTGTTGAGCAATGTGATGAATTGAGCATAGTTATGAGAATATCTAGGTATGATCATGTATATAGGCATCACGTCCGAGACAAGTAGACCGACTCCTGCCTGCATCTACTACTATTACTCCACTCATCGACAACTATCCAGCATGCATCTAGAGTATTAAGTTCAAGAAAACAGAGTAACACCTTAAGCAAGATGACATGATGTAGAGGATAAATTCATGCAATATGATAAAACCCCATCTTGTTATCCTCGATGGCAACAATACAATACGTGCCTTGCTGCCCCTCATCACACCGGGAAAGGACACCTCAGATTGAACCCAAAGCTAAGCACGTCTCCCATTGCAAGAAAAACCAATCTAGTAGGCCAAACCAAACTGATAATTCGAAGAGACTTGCAAAGATAACCAATCATACATAAAAGAATTCAGAGAAGATTCAAATATTGTTCATAGATAATCTTGATCATAAACCCACAATTCATCGGTCTCAACAAACACACCGCAAAAATAAGATTACATCGAATAGATCTCCACGAGAGGGGAGAACATTGTATTGAGATCCAAAAGAGAGAAGAAGCCATCTAGCTACTAACTATGGACCCAAGGTCTGAGGTAAACTACTCACACTTCATCGGAGGGGCTATGGTGATGATGTAGAAGCCCTCCATGGTGGATGCCCCCCCGCGGAGCTTCTAACAGGCCCCAAGATGGGATCTCGTGGGTACAGAAGGTTGCGGCGGTGGAATTAGGTTTTTGGCTCCGTATCTGATCGTTTGGGGGTATGTAGGTATATATAGGAGGAAGAAGTACGTCGGTGGAGCAACATGGGGCCCACGAGGGTGGAGGGCACGCCCTGGGGGGTAGGCGCGCGCCCCTACCTCGTGCCCTCCTCGAAGCTTCCTTGACTTAGGGTCCAAGTCTCCTGGATCACGTTCAGTAAGAAAATCACGTTCCCGAAGGTTTCATTCCATTTGGACTCTGTTTGATATTCCGTTTCTTCGAAACTCTGAAATAGGCAAAAAACAACAATTCTGGATTGGGCCTCTGGTTAATAGGTTAGTCCCAAAAATAATATAAAAGTAGAAAATAAAGCCCAATATTGTCCAAAACAGTAGATAATATAGCATGGAGCAATAAAAAATTATAGATACGTTGGAGACGTATCAAGATGCTGCTGCTGCCGCACCCGCCCAGGCGCGGGGCGTCCGACACCTAGTCGGACTCGTCCCCGTCATCTGCCCCACTGTCCTCCTCGTCACTTTCGCTCGAGGAAGAGCTTCCATCGTCGGAATCTCCGCCGGAGGAGCTCTCCACGCAGCACTTTAGGCGAGTCCCGAAGTCTCCGAAGAACTTGACGGAGAGCAGGTCGTCCTCCATTAATTTGAAGCAGAGGACGAGCCCCGCCGCCATGCTGTGGATGCGAGCGAACGTCTTCCATCCGTGACGGAGGTACATGACCCGAGGAGCCGGGAAATCGACGTCGACCCGCGTGCCCCCATTCCCACTGCCCCTCATATGCAATCTAAGGGATTGGGGCGGGTCACGCTCCATCTCCCGATCAAACGGGGCGGGAAGACGAAGACGGCGACGCGGAGGCCGGCGCAACTTGATGAAGAACTCGCGGGGCTGGTCTCCGACATGGCCTTCCATCGGAAAAGGCATCATTGGCGGGGGCGAAGCCGCTGCGTCGCCTCGTCCTCCTCTTCCCCGAGCACTACGACCTCTGCCCCGGCCTCGCCCACGGCCTCGCCCCCTCCCCCTTCCCCTCGCGGCCGGCTCCACCACCGCGGGCTCAGGAGGAGGGGGGGACGTGTTGTCGAGCAGCGACCCTCGCCGCCACCGACGAAGGACCATGATTCCCTTTCTCCATGACGAGTGAAAGGAAGAAGCGGAAGCAGGAGGAGATAGATGATGGAAGAGTGTGGGATGCCATCCCCCTTCCCCCTCCTTATAAAGGGGCGGGGTCGGGGATCGGCTGCCCCGCTCGGCTAATCCAGCCACCAGAGGCGCAGGGAATCGAGACCGACCTGCTGCCCCAACCAGCGACGGCCCGGTTTCCCCCCTCCACCGATTGCCACCCAAAGCGCATGGAGGACGCGTGGCAAACGGGCAGAATCGAGGGGACGGGTGAAGCGACTCTCCCCACCCCATGATCGTGGGGTGTGGACGCCCTGAAGACCACCATGCAATAAATAAGCCGCGGCTCCACGCCTTCCTACTTTCATGGGGAAGGCGCGAGCTGCCCGTTTACTGCGGTGTGACGCATGCATGCAGGAACCGCCCCATGCATGCCACCCATGTCACGCACACCTATATCTGGCCATGGGCCAGGCCGGGCCGGGCTTGGGCCGGGCTTGAAAAAGCCCATGACAGAAAACTAAGGCCCAGGCCCTCCCAGGCCCTATCACTGGGCCTACTTTTCAAGCCCAAGCCCGTCCCATCTGGTAAAAAGCCCTAAAAAGCCCTTAGGGCTTAGGGCCGTGGGCCGTGCCTCTTCCTTAAAATGCCAATATGCCAAGCCCAAGCCCGTCCAGGCCCCATTGGTGGGCTCAAAACTTAGTCCCAAGCCCGGCCCATGGGCAAGCCCATTGGGCCTAGGCCCTGGATTTTAGGGCCCGGCCTGAGATGCCCAGGACTACGCACACCCTCCGCACTGCTGCCTTGGCCATGTGGTCGTGGAAGCGCAGCTGTGAAAAGTTTTACTGCTGGTAAAACCGCCCGCCTACCCGTGCACCGTTTTGGGCCTGGCCCAACAACGTGTCACGCTTATGTGTGGCCCAGCCCGAGGCTCTGTCGATGTACAAAAGGAGGGCAGACTTTGTACCCCTTTACCCGCACGCACGGCAATGGAGCCGCGCCCACGGTCACACCAAGCGAGCAGGGAGGTGAGCCAAGGTAAGACCGGCCCAAGATAACCAGAGCAACGCCAAGGCCAAGACCACAAAGAGCAGAGGGACGAAGCTGGTTCCCCCGGCAAGACCCTTGCCGAGGCAACCTCAGCAGCCCCGGCAAGACCCTTGCTGGGGCAGCTCGCCCCACACCAACAGAGCGAGCCACCCTTGATCCCACGGTCTCCAACATCACGTTGGGCCAGTGCTCATGAGGCACCTCCATGGTGGCATGTAGATCTTTGTGAAGACAAGGAACACTCAAGATCAGATGAGGATTAGAAGACGACGATCCTCGGCAGTATCCTTGCCGAGGACACCAGACCCCCGACAAGGTCCTTGATGGGGACGACAGCGCGCCACGGCAAGACCCTTGCCGAGCCACCCGACAAGGCCCTCACCGAGGACGCCAGTAGGGCCACTACCAGGCCCGCACCAACCAAGTCTCCACCACCGTTCACATGCAGCTGCCAGCCCAACGAGCTGGGCGGGCACCTGCGTGGCAACATGCAGCTCCCAGGCCAACACATCAAACGCCTGCGTGGCGGCATGCAGATCTTCGTGGAGGCTCCACCACCGCGCCACCTCAGCTGCCTGCCTGCCTACGTGGCACCCCATGCGCCGCTAGCCAGGGCGCGTGTCGAAGCAAGGAGGAGCAGCGACGGACGGGACGGGCCTCGCCCTCGTCCCCGATAAAGCAAGGGGACACCTAAGCTCCGCATTAAATGCGTCTTATCCTGTAATATGAGCGATAAGCTCATAATACTGTACGCCCTTCCACCTCCTGTATGCCACTGTGGCAGCCCCTTTCGCCTATAAAAGGAGGCCCATGGCATACTGGAGAAGGATTCGGCTCTTTCAAACCGCACACTCACCACAACTAGTTTGAGAGCTCAAGAACTCTCTTAAATACACCAACCAAAGCAGGACTAGGGTTTTACGCATCCTCGCGGCCCGAACCTGGGTAAACGATCCTCGTGCTGGTTACTAATCCTGCTCTTCTTGCAACCCTGCGCCCCGGCAACCGTAGTAGGGATTCTTGTGATCCCATAGGTGTCGTTCCACACCGATACCCAGTAATGTGTTCTTGGAGCATCTCCACTCACCGTCAGTTCAATAAGATCCCTTTATGGAAGAGCCCCCGCAACCGATAAGTTCAACCAACCCGACTGATATTGAAGTTCCAGCAGTAGTCAACTTGATCATGGAGGTCTTAGTGATTACTCCTGATTGGACGGTGCCATATATTGCATATCTGCTCAGGCAGGAGCTCCCGGAGGATGAAGATGAGGCCCACCAAATCGTCCACAGACCCAAAGCCTTCACGATGATAAGTGGATAGCTTTACATAGAAAGTGTTACCGGAGTAGCTCAACGTTGCATCTCTCCAGAAGAAGGTCGACTGATCTTAAATGAGATTCACTTGGGGACCTGTGGTCACCACGCGTCCTCTCAGATCATTGTGGCCAGAGCATACCGAGCGGGATTCTACTGGCCACGAGCGAATGAGATGGCTAAAGATATAGTCGACAAGTGCGAAGGCTGCCAGTTTTACTCAAACATGTCTCACAAGCCTGCATCCGCCTTGAAGACTATTCCACTCATCTGGCCATTTGCAGTTTGGGGGTTGGATATGGTTGGAACTTTCAAGACCGGCAGAAGTGGCTTCACTCATTTACTCATAGCAGTCGACAAGTTCACCAAATGGATCGAGGCCAAGCCTATCAAAAATCTTGACTCAAGCACGACCATTAGTTTCATCAGAGAGCTGATATTCGGATATGGAGTCCCTCACAACATTATCACAGATAAAGGCTCCATCTTTGATTCTGATGTCATAGTCTCGGGGACTACACCCAGTGGGTGCACTTGGCATGCCCCCACTGTTTCGATTTCCCACTCGACATGTTCCGCCTAGCACGAGTGGAAGGGATATAAAAAAAGAAGAGATTGGACAGTTCTAAGACCACCGTCGACTGCCAGTAGTCAACAGCGGTCTTGGGGACTACACCCAGTGGGTGCACTCAGCGTGCCCCCACTGGACCAAAACTTCACTCGACACGACCTGTTTAATTCGAGTGAAAAGAGCTACATACAACTACATGACACACCCAGCGGGTGTACAGATGCAGAATAGATTGACATCTTACGAATAATAAAGCAACAGTTTTCAAGTAGCATATCCTAACAAAGCAAAGGTCAAGCTAAAAGCCAATCGGAAATCAACTTACAATCCTACTTACTCGGACGTTGGTTTGGAGGGCAGAGCTGGCATCATAGGTAGACTTGCTGGTGTCATACACCACCTTCATTCGGTCCAACATTAGGCCTACCTGGATCATGGCCTCCTTGGCAGCTCCTACTTGGTCCTCCGGGATGTGATGAGCAACAAAAAGTGGGTCTGTTGGAACAGATGATGTAGCCAGTGGAGCTGAAGCTTGAAGTTGCATAGTCGGAGCAGGGACCTGAGCAGTCGACACCGAGGGCCGGTCAGTAAACAAAGGATCAACAAAAGAAACAGAAGTCCAAACTGGATCACCAAGTTGCTGAACGACTAGTTCGGATGCTGATGTCGAGTGAGATGCTTTGCTGGCAGACACCCTCTTGCTCAGAGTCGTACCCCTTCTCCCTGTATTCCTTTGTAGCACTTCTTCATCATTGTCATCGTCTGGAAGTTGGGTAACATTTGTTGGCGCTGCAAAACACTCGATCATAAGAATTCAGTCGACCATCAAAACAATTGGCGGAGTAAGAGCATGACTGGGGAATCGTACCTGCCCGAGAAGTGGCCACATCTGCAGTTTCCACGTCACCCCGCTCCTCATCAATGTCCATAGAAGTCCCAGAAGTAGCAACACTGAAAGTTCCCAATTTCATTCGGTCAAACAAGAAAAGAAGTTCATGATCAAAACAAAAACAAAGAGAAGAAATACTCACGCTGAGGCGACAGGCACAACCACCTTGATCCTAGGCAGGGCCTTCCGAGGTTTGGGCGCGACAACTTTGGCCTACTTCGGGGCCTTTTCTGATGGCTCAGGAGTGAACGTCCGAGTGCGTTTGGAAACCATTGCACTCGACGCGACCGCCTTGCCACGTCCCCCTGCAGGATCTTGCAACTAGTTGGAACGACGCTCCGAGCGGGGCGGTGAGTCGACTTCCTCGCTGCTGGTTATTGATAACCGTAATAAAAATCCAGCCATGTTGGTTATTTAAATATTTGAATAATATAACCTGGTTTGAAAAACCAATTCCTGCCATATAAACCAATATATCCATGCACATATGATGCATGCTATGATGATGTAATGATGATGCAATGTATGAAGCAATATATGATGATGTATGATGCAATATATGATGATGTATGTGTATGATGACAAAATACTTCAATGAAACTAGCATGATAGCCACTGGAGTATCCTCGCTTTCTGTAAGCCGGCTCTCACATGACCCAATCGATGTTTGAACCTGGATAAGTTTAGATATGACTTATCGAGAGTACACGAGGTCAGAGTAGCATCAAGCAAACAGACAGGTTTAACCAAGTTTCAATGAAGGCGGCTTAGTAGCCTGGGTTCATCCTCGCTATCTGTAAGTCGTGCCCTCACATGACAATCCAACGTTTTAACCTTAACGAGTTTAGATATGAATGTTAAGAGTTCGATGGGTCAATCAGGATTACCTGATGGAGAAGCAGCTGACCTATAGGCAGGATGACCCGAAAGGGTTATGTCCTCTTTGGTGAATACACCTATGTTTGAACAAGATAACCCATTCAAGAGGGTAGTAAAGCTATGTTCTCTTTGGTGAATACACCTATGTTTGAATAGGAAGCCCCCAAGTGACCATAAGTGTGGCATTGAGCCGATCAAGAGGGATATTCACAGCTATGCTTCAAATATGAGCAGGAAGCCCCCAAGTGACCATAAGTGTGGCATTGCGCCGATCAAGAGGGATATTCACAGCTATGCTTCAAATATGAGCAGGAAGCCCCCAAGTGACCATAAGTGTGGCATTGCGCCGATCAAGAGGGATATTCACAGCTATGCTTTGAATATGAGCAGGAAGCCCCCAAGTGACCATAAGTGTGGCATTGCGCCGATCAAGAGGGATATTCACAGCTATGCTTCAAATATGAGTAGGAAGCCCCCAAGTGACCATAAGATAAGCCCATAAGGCAGGATAACCATGTTTGAATCGCGCATCATGGCAGCAAGTTCTCTTTGAGAACTCAAACTTCGCGAGAGACAAATTCTTCTTGAGCTGGAATTTTATACCGGATATTGAGAGCTTCAAAGATTTGTGAGAAACAGATTTCCCTTGAGCCAGATTTTAAACCGGAATCTTCATTTTGAACTGGAAATTTTCTGATGGCCTTTAAATTTTCATCAATATGGCAGCAGCCTCCGGGACCGGGTTATCTTCCCCTTCAACGTCCTGGGGTTCTTGAATTTGCTGAAATTGGCAAGGCTTGCTGAGTGATATCATTGTAGCCCCCGAGTCTTAAGACGACTCGAGGAGTTGGCTTGAGATTCTCCATATTTGACCGTGATGTAAACCGCCATATAGTTGATTAACTGAACACTGGAATTCATGTAAACCAGAAGTTTGAGGCGAGTTGATGATCCTCTTGATATTTGTTTGTATATCTCCGGCATATATTATGAAACAAACTCCGTGACAAGACGGTCATCATTGCAGTAGACGATTGTCCTTCATTTGAAGATTTTGCAAGAAAGAGTAATTTCCCTTAAATATTTTAACATGTACTGAAAAGTAGATGAGGCGGATAGCACCTGGTACTTTCGTCAGATGAAGATGCACTAGTACTTGAAGCATCCGTTAGACGTCACTCTTCGTCGAGAGCAAAGGCCCTGATAATTTTGGTACGTAATTGAAGGGGCGGCCGTACCACAGCGACAGAGGCGGCGGCTCCGAGTCACGCAGGGCCGGCTTGCGAGAGGCGCGGAAGAGACGATGATTCGCGGGCGGCTCAAGGCCGCGTAGTGACACAACGGCTCAGAGATGCACCGGCGACAGGCGTAGAAATGGCCAGGCAGCTCGAAGCAAAGCTGTGATCATGGTAGAGACACCAGGGCGGCGGCGATTTAAAAGCGCAGCGGCAGGGGCGACTCACGCAAGGTGCGGGCAGGGACTCGGAGGCAAGCGGTTTGGCAATGGAGGGGTGCAAGGACGAGGAGGCGCTCAGAGGCGGAGGACCTGGCCGGGCAGCTCAAGCCCATGGCAGCAGGGCGACCTGGGAGGCCCAGCGAAGCTGGCAGGGGTCGTCAAAGGTGGCTTGCGGTGTGCTGGCAGCGAGTAGAGTAGGGGCGAGGCAGAGGCGAACGCGGCAACAACTCGGTACGCCGATGAGGGAGGAGGCCCAGCGGAGGGGCGGTTTATTGCGGCAAAAGAGGCCGCATATATGGCGGGTCAAGCGACATGAAGCCGGCTCGAGACGCGCCTGCAGGAGCGGCGGGTCGAGGTGCAGCCGCAGATGCTGACCACAGAAGCGGGCAGGGCGGCTCGTGATACGTGTCCAACGTATCTATAATTTTTTATTGTTCCATGCTATATTATATTCTGTTTTGGACATTATTGGGCTTTATTATACACTTTTATATTATTTTTGGGACTAACCTATTAACCGGAGGCCCAACCCGGAATTGCTGTTTTTGCCTATTTCGGAGTTTCGCAGAAAAAGAATATCAAATGGAGTCCAAACGGAATGAGACCTTCGGGAACGTGATTTTTGGAACGAACGTGATCCAGAGGACTTGGACCCTACGTCAAGACATCAACCAGGAAGGCACTAGGTAGGGGGCGCACCTACCCCCCTTGGGCGCGCCCTCCACCCTCGTGGGGCCCATGTTGCTCCACCGACGTACTTCTTCCTCCTATATATACCTCGCACTTCAAACTACCAGACACGGAGCCAAAACCTAATTCCACCGCCGCAACCTTCTCGTACCGTGAGATCCCATCTTGGGGCCTTTTCTCGAGCTTCACGAGGGGGCATCGATCACGGAGGGCTTCTACATCAACACCATAGCCTCTCCGATGATGTGTGAGTAGTTTACCTCAGACCTTCGGGTCCATAGTTATTAGCTAGATGGCTTATTCTCTCTTTTTGGATCTCAATACAATGTTCTCCCCCTCTCTTGTGGAGATCTATTCGATGTAATCTTCTTTTGCGGTGTGTTTATTGAGACCGATGAATTGTGGGTTTATGATCAAGTTTATCTATGAACAATATTTGAATCTTCCCTGAATTCTTTTATGTATGATTGGTTATCTTTACAAGTCTCTTCGAATTATCAGTTTGGTTTGGCCTACTAGATTGATCTTTCTTGCAATGGGAGAAGTGCTTAGCTTTGGGTTCAATCTTGCGGTGTCCTTTTCGAAGAATGATGAGGGGCAGCAAGGCACGATTGTATTGTTGCCATCGAGGATAACAAGATGGGGTTTATTTCATATTGCATGAGTTTATCCCTCTACATCATGTCATCTTACTTAAAGCGTTACTCTGTTCTTTTGAACTTAATACTCTAGATGCATGCTGGATAGCGGTCGATGTGTGGAGTAATAGTAGTAGATGCAGTCAGAAGTCGGTCTACTTGTCGCGGACGTGATGCCTATATACATGATCATACCTAGATATTCTCATAACTATGCTCAATTCTGTCAATTGCTCAACAGTAATTTGTTTACCCACCGTAATACTTATGCTCTCGAGAGAAGCCACTAGTGAAACTTATGCGCCCCGGGTCTATTTTCCATCATATTAATCTTCCAACACTTAGCTATTTTCATTGCCTTTTATTTTACTTTGCATCTTTATTATAAAAATACCAAAAATATTATCTTATCATATCTACCAGATCTCACTTTTGTAAGTGACCGTGAAGGGGTTGACAACCCCTTTATTGTGTCGGTTGCGAGGATTTTATTTGTTTGTGTAGGTGCGAGGGACTCGTGCGTGGCCTCCTACTGGATTGATACCTTGGTTCTCAAAAACTGAGGGAAATACTTACGCTGCTTTACTGCATCACCCTTTCCTCTTCAAGGGAAAACCAACGCAATGCTCAAGAGGTAGCATCTCGATGTGGCTCGGGACTGGGCGACAGAGGGGGAGGCCGAGGCAGTGACTCGGACCCGGCAGAGGCAGCGGCTCGAGGGTACGTGCATGTAGCGGCTCAAGGCAAAGGTGAGCCCGACCCGGTGGGCTCCTACGGGGCGGCTCTACTGGGTCGCGGCCGGCTCATAGGCGCGACGGAGGACGCGATAGTGGTGATCCGGCGAGGTATAGCCGTGGCTTGGCGGAAGGTGACCGGCCAGCGAGGTTGCGGCCGTGGTCGCGACATGGTAGCTCTCGCGAAGGGGGATGAGGCGAATCCGTGCAACGGCGACCTAAGCAGGCACGAGGGCGCTCCGGCGGTTCAATAACGGTGCGAGGCAGAAAATGGGGCGGTGCCCCATCAACGGCGACAAAGTGAGGGGCCTCAGGGGCGGGTCTCTTGCAGCTCGAGAGGCCAACATGCGACTCAAGGCCGTAGACAGGTAGCTCATTACCCGCGGCGGAGGCAAAGGTGGTGTTCTAGCAGGAGCTCTAGCGAATTTTGAAGGCCACGACGAAGAGAACTCAGCAGCTCGGGGCTGCACGCACGGCGGCTCAAGAGCTCGGCGGCGGCCGACTTAGCGCAACGTTGGTGAAGCTGCGGATAAAGGAAGTGGGACCATCAAGGAAAAAGGGCGATTGTCCAGGCCGGGTCACCACGCGGATGACATCCGGTGGTGGTTCGTCGAGGAGAGCCGGTGGGATTAGAGGCGAGGCGAGGTGGGACCATCACCAGTCGCGGGAGGAGGTGCCCCGGCAGGGGGCGGCTCAATGCGACAATCAGCGGAGGCAGCTCACGAGCGCGGCGGCTCGAGCAGCAAAATTAGAGATGGCCAGCGCGCAGATGGGTCGGAGCAGGTAAGTCCGTGCAGATAGCGGCTCAGCCTCGGTGGCTTAGCGGCTGCAGGTGAGGAGGCACAAGGCCAAGGCAGGCCGTGGTGGAGTCGAGGAATAGCTCGGGCGCGAGAGAGGCCTGGCGAGGGTGACACCGAGGCTGCTTGGTGGCGAAGGGACGAGGCGGCGGCTCATCGGCGATGGGGCGAACCCACTCGGAGGCATTAAGATTTTGTGCATCCAAATAAAAAGCGCATGACAACCTCTGCTTCCCTCCGCAAAGGGCCTATCTTTTACCTTTAAATTGCCTACCCTTATGCAAGAGTCATGGTGATTGATACGTCTCAAACGTATCTATAATTTATGAAATATTCATGCCATGTTTACAACAATTTTATATGGTTTTGGTATGATTTGGTTAGAGCTAACCGGGCTGGCGCTGTTTTCAGCAAAACTACCATGTTGTCGTTCTTTGTGCAGATATAGAAGTTCTCGGAATGGTCTGAAAATTTATGGTGATTTTTTATGGACCAAAAGAGACCCCCTAAGCATCGGAGCTGGGCCAGGAAGTGGACGAGGGAGCCACAAGCTTGGGGGCGCGCCTCCCGAGCTTGTGGTCCCCTCGGGCACCCCCCTGGCATGAGGCCAACTCCAAAAATTCCTATAAATACCAAACCCCCCAAAAGAACCCTAGATGAGAAGTTCTACACCCGCAAGCCTTTGTAGCCACGAAAAACCAATCGGGACCCCGTTCCCGCACCCTGTCGGAGGGGGAAATCATCATCGGAGGCCATCTTCATCATCCCGGTGACCACCATGATGAGAGAGAGAGTAGTTCACCCTTAGGGCTGAGGGTATGTACTAGAAGCTATGTCTTTGATCTCCCTCTCTCCTGTTCTTGATTTGGCATGATCTTGATGTACCGAGAGCTTTGTCAATATATTTGGATCTTATGGTGTTCTTCCCTCTATACCTTCTTGTGATGAATTGTTTCTTGCTCTTTGAGGATTCGTTATGTTGGATCGAATATTGGATTTGTGAACACTTGATGTATGTCTTGCATATGGACATCCGTGGTGACAATGGGGTATTTTATTGACTTGATGTATGTTTTGGCACTCAACTCGGGGATTCCCGAGGTGACATTGGGGTAATCTATGCATAGGGGTTGATGCATGTTTTCGCCCTACGTTCTCCAATAGAACCTTTGGAGTGATTCTTTGTTGCATGTTGAGGGATTGTTACATGATCCTGTTATGTTATCATTGTTGAGAGATTTTTCACTAGTAAAAGTACGAACCCTAGGCCTTGTTTTTAAGCATTGCAATACTGTTTTTACTCACTTTTGTTACTAGTTACCTTGTTGTTTTTATATTTTTTGATTACAAAAACCTATACCTACTATCCATATTACACTTGTATCACCATCTCTTCACCGAACTAGTGCACCTATACAATTTGCCATTGTATTGGGTGTGTTGGGGACACAAGAGACTCTTTGTTATTTGGTTGCAGGGTTGTTTGAGAGAGACCATCTTCATCCTATGCCTCCCACAGATTGATAAACCTTAGGTCATCCACTTGAGGTTAATTTGCTATTTGTCCTACAGAACTCTTCGCTTGGAGGCCCAACACGAGTCTACAAGAAGAAAGGTTGCATAGTAGACATCAAGCTCTTTTTGACACCGTTGCCGGGGAGGTGAGTGCTTGAAGGTATATCTTTAGATCTTGCAACTGAATCTTTTAGTTTCTTATTTTATCACTAGTTTAGTTTATAAAAGAAAACTACAAAAAATGGAATTGAGGTTGCTCCATATTATTCATCTTTATAATGTCTTTCTCGAAAACGATGGATCGGAACATTGTGCCAAAGTGTTAGAAGAAGAATTCAATAAAATGTTTGGCATAAAAACTTTGAATGATGAGCATGATTGCAATGTTGTTAGTATGAATTCTTTTAATATCCATGATGCTAATGATATGCAAAACCATAAGCCTGGGGATGCTATGTTGGATGACGATGATATTTTTTGTCCCCCTATTTTTGATGAGCAAATTTATTATGATGATAGCATACCTCCTATTTATGATGATTATATTGATGAAACTGGGTTTGGAGGAGTGTAAACTCTAGTTAATGATCCCACTATTTTGGAGGGTGTTGAATCTTGTTACAATATTGATAAAAGTAGATTTGGAGAGGTCATGACTTTATTTAATGATGATTCCACAATTTTGGAAGAGGTTCTAATTGATTTTGATGAGAGAAAAGTTGCTATCTATGATGATTATTGTGATCACACCTATGTTACAAAGAATACTAATAACCATGAAACTTGTCATCATGATTTTAATCAAGTGTCATATGATAGTTATTTCATTGAATTTGCTCCCACCATTATGAATGAGAAGAAATTTGCTTATGTGGAGAGTAATAAATTTTCTATGCACATGGATCTTGAAAAGAATGCTTTATGTGATATTTATATTGTTGAATTCATTAATGATGGTACTAAAAATTATTATGAGAGAGGAATATATGCTTTTACATATTGCAATAGTATCAAGTTTCCTCTCTATGTGTTGAAAGTTTTGAAGTCATGCTTGTTTTGCCTTCCTATGCTAGTTGATTCTTGTTCTCATAAATTGTTTGCTCACAAAATCCCTATGCATAGGAAGTGGGTTAGACTTAAATGTGCTAGTCATATGCTTCATGATGCTCCCATTATGTTTCAATTCTTATCTTCTATGTGAGCATCATTGAAATCATCATGCCTAGCTAAAAAGGCATTAAAGAAAAGCACTTGTTGGGACATAACCCAATATTTATACCTACCACGTCTGCATGTTCACATGATTAAGCTACTGTAGTAATCATGTTGTATAGCTTTTGTTTCAATAAAGTGCCTTTTACAACCTTTGGGATAGAGTGGATGATAGTTGACTTGATTCTATGCAAAAACAGAAACTTTTGCGCCCAGTAACAGAATTGCTTAAATTCACTGGAATGTGATAAAATTCTGATTTTTTACACATGATTGATATACAATTATTTTTACGTTGTATTATTTTTTCATAATTTTTGGAGTAACAGAAGCATGGTCGTTGTTCAGACCATTACAGACAATTCTGTTTTTGACACATTCTGTTTTCAATGCATAGTTTGCTTGTTTTAGTGTTTCCATAACTTATATTAAGTGATAAAAAATGTGGAAATGATAAGGTACAGTAGGCATTGTGTGAGAAAAATTATGAATCTTGTCTTTGACCGTACCCAAGTGAATGATTGCTTTATTATACTAACGCATCTCATGAAGTTCCGTTAAGTTTTGTGTGATTGAAGTTTTCAAGTTTTGGGTGAGATATCGATATGAGGAGAATAAGGAGTGGAAAGACCCGGAAGGTCCAAGCAACTAAGCTTGGGGATGCCCCGGAAGGAATGCCCTCTTTTGTCTCCAACATTATCAGTAACCTTACTTGGTGTTATATTTTTATTCATCACATGATATGTGTTTTTCTCGGAGCGTCATTTTATTTTATTACGCAAAATTTTTGGAGTTAGATAAGTATGGATCTTCTTGCATCCTTTACAGACTGTCCAGGTTTGACATATTGCTGTTATGTTTGCATTGTTTGCATATGTTTGCTTGTTTAATGATCCTGTTTGAGGATAGGAGTATTAAATATGAAGAGGCATTTAGTATTAGTAATTTGCTATAGTAGAGAATGATAATGTTTTGCATTGATTTATACTAAGTTATCTCACGAGTTCTTGTTGAGTTTTGTGTGGATGAAGTTTTTAAGAATTAGGGAAATCGTGATATGAGAGGAATTAAGGAGATACAAAATCTCAAGCTTGGGTATGCCCAAGGCATCCCAAGTTAATATTTCAAGAAGTCTCAAGCATCTAAGCTTGGGGATGCGCCGGTTGGCATCCCACCTTTCTTCTTCAACAATGATCAGTCAGTTTTGGTTGAGCCTAAGATTTTGCTTCTTCACATGATATGTGCTACCCTTGGAATGTCATTTTATTTTGTTTTGCTTGCTGTTTGAGTAAAATACTTAAGATCTATTTTTTTATGAGAGAGAGTCTTCACATAGCTACTTAATTATTTCACTACTCATTGATCTTCACTTATATCTTTTTGGAGTAGTTTGTCATTTACTCTCGTGCTTCACTTATATCCTATGAGTAAATGGTTGAATGAATTGAATATCATAAATCTCAAATTATATATGTTTCATATGCTTGTCCCATGGGGAGTAATGACTTCACATATAAGAAGTATAGGTGGTTAAATTTATTGAAAGTTAGCAAACACAACATTGGTCACTTGAACAATTCATGAAATAATGTTGAAGGAAGAGAGATTTCACATATAAATATACTATCTTGGACATCTTCTATGTTTGTGAGGTCCATTCATTATTTTCAAACTTGAGCGAATTAGTTGAAGTTGTACAAGGAAGACAACATAATGATTTATGTTTAGGTATATTAGTATAGAAGTTATATTTCTATGGATATTCCAACATGTGGTGCTTGCTTATGATCTTTTGCTAGCCTTCACGTGTACTAAGCGGGAATACTGCTTGTGCATCCACTTCCTTAAACCCAAAGTTATTCCATATGAGTCCACCATACCTACCTATATGCGTTATTTACCTGTCGTTCCAAGTAAAGTTGCATGTGCTAAATTCTAAATCTTCAAATAATAATATGTTTTGTATGCCCAAATCGCTCATGAAGCGACAGGGGGCGGTCAGTATCTTCCATGCTAGGTGATTTATTCTCACGATGAGTGTTTACTCGCTTGTCATTCACGAGAAAGTGGCTGGTAATTGGGATGCCCAGTCCTATGATCAAAATCAAAATCAAAATATAATAATGAAACAAAACTCCCCTGGATTGTTGTTGGTATGGAGGGCACCCGAGGATTCGGTTCGCCATGGCTTGTGTTTGTTGGCGGATGGGGAGTAGAAACTTTACCTTTCTGTTTGGGAACCGCCTATAATGTGTCTAGGATTGAAGATATAGGGAACTCTTTGTCATTACGTTCACAATGAAAGCATATCTGTCAAACTTATATTCCTCTCTGTTTTAAAAGCTTTGAGCTCTGGCACCTCTGCAAATCCCTAGTTCCCTCCGTGAAGGGCCTATCTTTTACTTTTATGCAAGATTCAGTAACATTCCTTCTCATTTCAACCTCAATTATTCTCTAGTTGGCAATTATCATGTGGTGGGGAAAGATTCAAGCATATATGGCCATTCAAATATATTTGATCATGAATTATTATCGTTAACAATTATCTATATTATAAATAAGTTGGGAGGCAAAACATTAAGCCCCTATCTTTCTTTGTGTTCGATGGATGCTATTTGTTCTAAAAATATGCTTTGAGTGTCAGCAATCATGGAAGACTATATGATAGTTGAGTATGTGGAATTTGCTAAATCAAAGCTCTTACATAGACCCTTCCTAAAAATAAGATGAATTGCAATTGTTTGATGACTGAGAACATAGTTTGATTAGTTTTCAAGAAATTTTATGGTCTATGCTTTAACATGTGAATAGCTTGTTACTTGATCATGAGAAGTTTTATGAGATGAGCTATAGTTTATGATATATAATGATGCTAGAAAAAGTGTTTGGAACTATCATTGATCAATTTTATGCACTATGCTAGCATTCACACTTCACAAATTATTTCTTTGATCATTTACGTACTCGAGGACGAGCAGGAATTAAGCTTGGGGATGCTGATACATCTCCAACGTATCTATAATTTATGAAGTATTCATGCCATGTTTACAACAATTTTATATGGTTTTGGTACGATTTGATTAGAACTAACCCAGGCTGACGCTGTTTTCAGCAGAACTACCGTGGTGTCATTTTTGTGCAGAAATAGAAGTTCTTGGAATGAGATAAATATTTCAGCGATTTTTTATGGACCAAAAGAGACCCCCGAAGCACCAGAGCTGGGCCAGGAAGTGGACGAGGGAGCCACAAGCCCAGGGGGGCGCGCCTCTCGAGCTTGTGGGCCCCTCAGGCACCCCCCTGGCATGAGACCATTGCCAAAAATTCCTATAAATACAAAAACCCCAAAAGAACCATAGATAAGAAGTTTCTCCGCCGCAAGCCTCTGTAGCCACGAAAAACCAATCGGGACCCCGTTCTGGCACCCTGCCGGAGGGGGAAATCATCACTCGAAGCCATCTTCATCGTCCCGACGCCCACCATGATGAGGAGGGAGTAGTTCACCTTCGGGGCTGAGGGTATGTACTAGTAGCTATGTGTTTGATCTCCCTCTCTCGTGTTCTTAATTTGGCATGATCTTGATATACCGCGAGCTTTGTCAATATATTTGGACCTTATGGTGTTCTTCCCTCTCTACCTTCTTGTGATGAATTGAGCCTTGCTCTTGAGGCTCCGTTATGTTAGATTGAATATTGGATTTGAGAACACTTGATGTATGTCTTGCATATGGATACCCGTGGTGACAATGGGGTATTATATTGATTCACTTGATGTATGTTTTGGCACTCAACTCGCGGATTCCCGAGGTGACATTGGGATAATCTATGAATAGGGGTTGATGCATGTTTTCGTCCTACGTTCTCCGATAGAAACTTTGGAGTGATTCTTTGTTGATCGTTGAGGGATTGTTATATGATCCAATTATGTTATCATTGTTGAGATATTTTGTACTAGTGAAAGTATGAACCCTAGGCCTTATTTTCAAGCATTGCAATACCCTTTTTGCTCACTTTTGTTACTAGTTACCTTGCTGTTTTTATATTTTCAGATTACAAAAACCTATATCTACTATCCATATTACACTTGTATCACCATCTCTTCACCGAATTAGTGCACCTATACAATTTGCCATTGTATTGGGTGTGTTGGGGACATGAGAGACTCTTTGTTATTTGGTTGCAGGGTTGTTTGAGAGAGATCATCTTCATTCTACGCCTCCCATGGATTGATAAACCTTAGGTAATCCACTTGAGGGAAATTTGCTACTGTCCTACAAAACTCTGCGCTTGGAGGCCCAACACAAGTCTACAAGAAGAAAGGTTGCATAGTAGACATCAGTGATCTTCACCATTCCTTTTATTTTTATCTTTTTGGCAAGCATCATGTGTTGGGGAAAGATCTAGACACACATATCCAGTGAAATATAGGTGATCATGAGTTATTAGCATTGACATTACCCTTGAGGTAAATGGTTGGGAGGCGAAGTTATAAGCCCCTATCTTTCTATGTGTCTGACTAAAGCATTGATCTCATAAGTATCATGTGAGTGTTAGCAATTGTGAAAGACTAAATGATGGTTGAGTATGTGAACTTGCTAAATAAAAGTTCTTACATTGATTCTTTCTGACATTATGACAAATTGCAATTGCATCAATGACTGAGATCATAGTTTGTTAGTTTCCAATGAAGTTTATGGTTCATACTTTACCTTGTGAACGAATTATCACTTTAGCATGAGAAGTTATATGACAAAATATATTGTTGTTCTAATGATGATCATGATGCCTTCATGTCCGTATTTTGTTATATCGACACCTGTATCTATAAACATGTGGTCCTGATTATCGATTTCGGCTTTAGCTTGAGGACAAGTGATACGTCTCCAACACATCTATAATTTCTTATTGTTTCGTGCTATTATATTATCATTCTTGGATGTTTTATAATCATTTTATAGCAACTTTATATCATTTCTTGGGACTAACTGTTGGGGAACGTTGCAGAAAATAAAAATTTTCCTACGGTTTCACCAAGATCCATCTATGAGTTCATCTAGCAACGAGTGATTGGAGTGCATCTACATACCTTTGTAGATCGCGAGCGGAAGCGTTCAAGTGAACGGGGTTGAGGAAATCGTACTCGTCGTGCTCCAAATCATTGATGACCAAGTGCCGAACGGAAAACACCTCCGCGTTCAACACACGTACGGAGCGGATGACGTCTCCCACGCCTTGATCCAGCAAGGAGGAGGGAGAGGTTGATGAAGATCCAGCAGCACGACGGCGTGGTGGTGGATGCAGCAGAGTTCCGGCAGGGCTTCGCCAAGCGACTACGGGAGGAGGAGGTGTAGCAGGGGAGAGGGAGGTGCCAAGACTTCAGGGTGCGGCTGCCCTCCCTCCCCCCTTTATATAGGCCCCCTGGGGGGGCGCCGGACCTGGAGGTGAGATCTCCCAAGGGGGGGCGGCGGCCAAGGGGGGAGGCTTGCCCCCCAAGGCAAGTGGGGCGCCCTCCACCCCTAGGGTTTCCAACCCTAGGCGCAGGGGGCCAAGGGGCGCACCAGCCCACCAGGCTGGTTCCTCCCACTTCAGCCCACGGGCCCTCGGGATAGGTGGCCCCACCGGTGGACCCGGGACCCTTCCGGTGGTCCCAGACAATACCATGACCCCAAACTCTCCCGATGGTCAAACAACACTTCCTATATATAATTCTTTACCTCCGGACCATTCCGAACTCTTCGTGACGTCCGGATCTCATCCGGACTCGAACAACTTTCGGTTTGCTGCATACTCATATTCATACAACCCTAAGCGCCACCGAACCTTAAGTGTGTAGACCCTACGTGTTCGGAGACACGAGACATGACCGAGACGGCTCTCGGTCAATAACCAACAGCGGGATCTGGATACCCATGTTGGCTCCCACATGCTCCTCGATGATCTCATCGGATGAACCACGATGTCGAGGATTCAAGCAACCCGTATACAATTCTCTTTGTCAATCGGTATATTACTTGCCCGAGATTCGATCGTCGGTATCCCAATACCTCGCTCAATCTCGTTATCGCAAGTCACTTTACTCATCAGTAATGCATGATCCCGTGACCAAACACTTGGTCACTTTGAGCTCATTATGATGATGCATTACCGAGTGGGCCCATGATACCTCTCCGTAATACGGAGTGACAAATCCCGCCTCGATCCGTGTCAACCCAATGTACACTTTCGGAGATACCTGTAGTGTACCTTTATAGTCACCCGATTACGCCAGTGACGCTTGGTACACCCAAAGCACTCCTACGGTATCCGGAGTTAAATGATCTCATGGTCTAAGGAAAAGACACTTGACATTGGAAAAGCTCTAGCAAAACAAACTACACGATCTTGTGCTATGCTTAGGATTGGGTCTTGTCCATCACATCATTCTCCTAATGATGTGATCCCGTTATCAATGACATCCGATGTCCATAGTCAGGAAACCATGACTATCCATTGATCAACGAGCTAGTCAACTAGAGGCTCACTAGGGACATATTGTAGTCTATGTATTCGCACGTGTATAACGATTTCCAGATAATACAATTATAGCATGAATAAAAGACAATTATCACGAACAAGGAAATATAATAATAATCCTTTTATTATTGCCTCTAGGGCATATTTCCAACAGTCTCCCACTTGCACTAGAGTCAATAATCTAGTTACATTGTGATGAATCGAACACCCATAGAGTTCTGGTGTTGATCATGTTTTGCTCGCGGAAGAGGTTTAGTCAACGGATCTGCGACATTCAGATCCGTATGCACTTTGCAAATTTCTATGTTTCCATCTTGAACATTTTCACGAATGGAGTTGAAGCGACGCTTGATGTTCCTGGTCTTCTTGTGAAACCTGGGCTCCTTGGCAAGAGCAATGGCTCCAGTGTTGTCACAGAAGAGTTTGATTGGCCCCGACGCATTGGGTATGACTCCTAGGTCGGTGATGAACTCCTTCACCCAAATTGCTTCATGCGCTGCCTCCGAGGCTGCCATGTACTCCGCTTCACATGTAGATCCCGCCACGACGCTTCGCTTGCAAATGCACCAGCTTACTACTCCACCATTCAACATATACACGTATCCGGTTTGTGACTTAGAGTCATCGGATCGTGTCGAAGCTAGCGCCGACGTAACCCTTCTGACGAGCTCTTCGTCACCTCCATAAACGAAACATGTCCTTAGTCCTTTTCGGTACTTCAGGATATTCTTGACCGCTGTCCAGTGTTCCTTGCGGGATTACTTTGGTACCTTCCTACCAAACTTACGGCAAGGTTTACATCAGTCCGGTACACAAGATGGCATACATAATAGATCCTATGGCTGAAGCATAGGTGTAGCGACCAGACCGAATGGATCAAGTCTCTGTGCTCGGTGTCATCCTGGATCAATAATGCCGACACCACACAAGATTTCAAGGATTTATAGCGAGTAGCAATCACACACTTATTACATCGTTGTCCACAAGGGAACTTAATACAATAATATGGCTTAAGGCCATCTAATAATAACAGCGAAGGCTTGGAAGAAAAGTGAGTCCATCAACTCCATCGGCATCACCGAGTATAGAACCACGACCTAACACCTTACTTGTCGTGCGAAAAGTCTCGCAACGTGAAAGTTGCAGCCCAAAACGGGTCAGACATGGAATATGCCGCAATGTAACACATAAAGAGCAATGAAGGAATAAGCCTATACTACATGCATATATGGCTGGTGGTAAGGCTCTCTGATTACATTTTGCATAAAGCTAGTTTTTCCCTACAACAAAGGAATAATTTTTATTTAACTATCATGGTGGTTGTTAAACATTGAGAATGGTTGACAGCATCCTCAATCCCAATTAAAAAGGTACTCATCAAAACCCAATAACTTTTATTAGAAGTAACATGTTGAGATTCACATGATATTCAATTACCAGATACTCAAAACGTCCATAACCGGGGACACGGCTAATCATGATTAGTTTATACACTCTGCAGAGGTTTGCGCACTTTTCCCCACAAGACTCGATCGCCTCCGCTTGGTTCTCGCACTACATGGTGTTTGAGAAACGGATGACCGAGACATAGTCTTTCAGAAGGGCTAGCACCTTACATGTGGGTAGACCGTACCAACCTACATCCCCTACATCAGCTAGCCTACCCGTAAGAGTTCGCACAACTTAGTCAACTACGCCAGAGCCCATAATTGGCTTGTGGCTGCACACGAAGTTTCAGTTTGAATAATCTTATGATCCCTTAGAGCACAGGTGGCGGTCCAAGAAATACAGCAAGTCTGATGGAAACCAGTGCCTCAATCCACCCAGATGTGTGTTTAGGTTGCCACCTTAGATAAACCATTAATTAACAATCTCACATCTGTCATGGATATTCACTCACCCAATCCACGTCTACTAGCATAGCATGGCTTAAGCAAACGTAGAAGTAACTCCCAAGGTTTCATAAGTAAAACAGGTAATAGGTACTACCTCAATCTACTTCCCAATCCCACAATTTAATTAGATCCTAAACATGCAAGTGTTTGAGGGTTTGATCTAATGCATAAAAACTGGGTAGTAGAAAAGGTATGATCAAGTGTTACTTGCCTTGCCGATGATCCGAGAGACCTAGAGATTCAAGTAACAAGCGGCGCTTTGTGGTGATCTAACGAGACAAACAACAAGCATACAATAAGTACTCATCTAATGCACGGGAAATCTCGAATAAAAGATCTAACCAGAGAGTTCAACTTAAGAACCCTGGTTGCAAAAGAATCGAATCGAAATAAAACATCGAAAGTCGAAACTTCGAGAGAAACGACTCGGTTTAGCAATCTGAAACTAGGTCAAAATTTCACAGTAGCAAAACTTCGTGTAAGTAGGTTAGTCGGAACGGCGGTTTCGTAACGAAACTCCAGGCGCTTGAATCACCTGATTCCGATAAACGAGCGAGAAATTAAACAGATTTGAAAATCGAATTGGAAATCGAAATCAGAAATAACGGTTTTAAATCTGATTAAAAGAAAACGACGAACGGATTAAACAGCGGACGTTCGTTAACAGAACTAATCCAACGAACACGTTCATTGAAACGAACGGATCGGTGAACGTTCACTAAATAAGAAAACCGAAGAAAAATAATAAAACCATCTAGGGTTTTAATAAAAAACTGAACATCACGAGAAAAACCGGATCGGGTTTTTCTAAAAAAAACCGGATCGGGGCGGCGGCGAGGTACTACCTCCGGTGAGGCTCCGGCGGGCTCGGGCGGCGGTGGGGTCCGCGGGTCGGGAGGGGTCGGGAGGGCGGCGAGGGGCGGCGGGGCGGCGAGGGGCGGCGAGGGTCTCCGACAACGACGGAGGCGGCGGCGTCCCCGGCGGCGCAAGGGCTCGGGTGAGGGAGGGGCGGCGGGATGAGGAGAGAGGGGGGGCGGCGGTTAAATAGGAGGGGGGTTGGCGCCTTGGGGAGGGGGCAAGCCGGCGGCGGGCGGCACGTGTCCGAGCGGACACGGCGGCGGAGTCCAGCGTCTTGAGGAGAGGGAGGTGGGCAGGGCAGCTGGTGGCAGGCCGGGCCTTGGCCCAAAGCGGTCAGCGCAGATTTTTTAAACAAAATAAACGAATTTAAAAATAAACCAAACGAACTCCGAATTTAATAAAATTAATTTTCCCGACTCCTAAAATGAGTCGAACAAAATGAACTTTAAAACGGGCAAATATGCATATTTTTTAAAATGCTCATTTTGCCTAAAGCAAATAAATCTTTAAAACCAAAATTTGATTTATTTATAATATCTTCATTTTTCCTAAATGTTGGGAAAGTCATATTATTCCCTCTCTTAAATTTTTTTATCGGAAAAACTTTATGAAGATAATTAAATAAATCCAATGATCTTATTTTCATAATTTGAGAAATCTCAAATATGAAAATAATGAAATCTCCAACTCTCTCCGAGGGTCCTTGAGTTGCGTGAAATTTTCTAGGATCGGAAAACGCGAGAAAATATGATATGCATGATGACCTAATGTATAACATTCCAAATTGAAAATTTGGGATGTTACAATAGGGGATGACACTCATCTCTTCTTTATCTTCTGCCGTGGTCGGGCATTGAGCCGAGCTCAATTTCACACCTTGTAATACAGGCAAGAACCCTTTCTTGGACTGATCCATTTTGAACTTCTTCAATATCTTATCAAGGTATGTGCTTTGTGAAAGACCTATGAGGCGTCTCGATCTATCTCTATAGATATTGATGCCTAATATATAAGCAGCTTCTCCAAGGTCCTTCATTAAAAAACTCTTATTCAAGTAGGCCTTAATGTTGTCCAAAAGTTCTATATCATTTCCCATCAAAAGTATGTCATCTACATATAATATGAGAAATGCTACAGAGCTCCCACTCACTTTCTTGTAAACGCAGGCTTCTCCATAAGTCTGCATAAACCCAAACGCTTTGATCATCTCATCAAAGCGAATGTTCCAACTCCGAGATGCTTGCACCAGCCCATAAATGGATCGCTGGAGCTTGCATACCTTGTTAGCATTCTTAGGGTAGAAAAAACCTTCCGGCTGTATCATATACAGTTCTTCCTTAAGATAGCCGTTAAGGAATGCCGTTTTGACGTCCATTTGCCATATCTCATAATCATAGTATGCGGCAATTGCTAACATCATTCGGACGGACTTCAGCTTCGCTACAGGAGAGAAAGTCTCATCGTAGTCAACCCCTTGAACTTGCCGATAACCTTTAGCGACAAGTCGAGCTTTATAGATGGTAACATTACCATCCGCGTCCGTCTGCTTCTTAAAGATCCATTTGTTTTCTATCGCTCGCCGATCATCGGGCAAGTCTATCAAAGTCCATACTTTGTTTTCATACATGGATCCTATCTCGGATTGCATGGCTTCAAGCCATTTGTTGGAATCTGTGCCCACCATCGCTTCTTCATAGTTCAAGGTTCACCGTTGTCTAACAACATGATTTCCGTGACAGGGTTGCCATACCACTGGTGTGGAACGTGTCCTTGTGGACCTCTGAAGTTCAGTAGCAACTTGATCCGAAGTACCTTGATCGTCATCATTAATTTCCTCTCCGATCGGTGTAGGCACCACAGAACATTTTCCCGTCTGCACTACTTTCCGTTCAAGAGGTAGTACTTCATCGAGTTCTACTTTCCTCCCACTTACTCCTTTCGAGAGAAACTCTTTTTCCAGAAAGGATCCTTTCTTGGCAACAAAGATCTTGCCTTCGGATCTAAGGTAGAAAGTATACCCAATGGTTTCCTTGGGGTATCCTATGAAGACGCATTTTTCCGACTTGGGTTCGAGCTTTTCAGGTTGAAGTTTCTTGACATAAGCATCGCATCCCCAAATTTTTAGAAACGACAACTTAGGTTTCTTCCCAAACCATAATTCATATGGTGTCGTCTCAACGGATTTAGACGGTGCCCTATTTAAAGTGAATGTAGCTGTCTCTAGAGCGTATCCCCAAAATGATGGCGGTAAATCAGTAAGAGACATCATAGATCGCACCATATCCAATAGAGTGCGATTCGACGTTCGGACACACCGTTCTGTTGAGGTGTTCGGCGGCGTGAGTTGTGAAACGATTCCACATTTCCTTAAGTGTGTACCAAATTCGTGACTTAAATATTCTCCTCCACGATCTGATTGTAAGAACTTTATTTTTCGGTCACGTTGATTCTCTACCTCATTCTAAAATTCCTTGAACTTTTCAAATGTCTCAGACTTGTGTTTCATCAAGTAGACATACCCATATCTACTTAATCGTCCGTGAGAGTGAGAACATAACGATATCCTCCCCGAGCCTCAACGCTCATTGGACCGCACACATCAGTATGTATGATTTCCAATAAGTTGGTTGCTCACTCCATTGTTCCGGAGAACCGAGTCTTGGTAATTTTGCCCATGAGGCATGGTTCGCATGTGTCAAATGATTCATAATCGAGAGACTCTAAAAGTACATCAGCATGGAACTTCTTCATGCGCTTGACACCAATGTGACCAAGGCGGCAGTGCCACAAGTATGTGGGACTATCGTTATCAACTTTACATCTTTTGGTATTCACACTATGAATATGTGTAACATCACGTTCGAGATTCATTAAGAATAAACCATTAACCATCGGATCATGACCATAAAACATATCTCTCATATAAATAGAACAACCATTATTCTCGGATTTAAATGAGTAGCCATCTCGCATTAAACGAGATCCTGATACAATGTTCATGCTCAAACTTGGCACTAAATAACAATTATTGAGGTTTAAAACTAATCCCGTAGGTAAATGTAGAGGTAGCATGCCGACGACGATCAAATCGACCTTGGAACCATTCCCGACGCGCATCGTCACCTCGTCCTTCGCCAGTCTCCGCTTATTCCGCAGCTCTGCTGTGAGTTACATATATGAGCAACGGCACCAGATCAAATACCGGGAGTTACTACGAGTCTTGGTAAGGTACACATCAATTACATGTATATCAAATATACCTTTAGTGTTGCGGCCTTCTTATGCGCTAAGTATTTGGGGCAGTTCCGCTTCGGTGACCCTTCCTTTGCAATAAAAGCACTCAGGTCTCGGGCTTGGGTCCATTCTTTGACTTCTTCCCGCAAGCTGGCTTACGGGCGCGGCAACATCCTTGCCGTCCTTCTTGAAGTTCTTCTTACCCTTGCCCTTCTTGAACTTAGTGGTTTTATTGACCATCAACACTTGATGTTCTTTCTTGATTTCTACCTCTGCGACTTCAGCATTGAAAATACTTCAGAATAGTTTTCACCATCCCCTGCATATTGTAGTTCATCACAAAGCTCTTGTAGCTCGGTGGGAGCGAATGAAGGATTCTGTCAATGACCGCCTCGTCCGGAGGTTAATGTCCAGTGGGACAAAGGTGGTTGTGCAACCCAGACATTTTGAGTATGTGCTCACCGATGTAAATATTTTCCTCCATCTTACAACTATAGAACTTTTCGGAGACTTCATATCTCTCGACCCGGGCATGAGCTTGGAAAACCATTTTCAGCTCCTCGAACATCTCATATGCTCCGTGTTGCTCAAAACGCTTTTGGAGCCCGGTTCTAAGCTGTAAAGCATGCCGCCTTGAACGAGGGAGTAATCATCAAGACGAGACTGCCAAGCGTTCATAACGTCTTGGTTCTCTGGGATGGGTGCTTCACCTAGAGGTGCTTCTAGGACATATTGTTTCTTGGCTGCTATGAGGATGATCCTTAGGTTCCGGACCCAGTCCGAATAGTTGCTGCCATCATCTTTCAGCTTGGTTTTCTCTAGGAACGTTGAAGTTCATGGTGACATGAGCGTTGGCCATTTGATCTACAAGACATTTTGCAAAGATTTTAGACTAATGTTCATGATAATTAAGTTCATCTAATCAAATTATTTAATGAACTCCCACTCAGATTTGACATCCCTCTAGTCATCTAAGTGTTACATGATCCGAGTCGACTAGGCGTGTCCGATCATCACGTGAGACGGACTAGTCATCGTCGGTGAACATCTCCATGTTGATCGTATCTTCCATACGACTCATGTTCGACCTTTCGGTCTCTTGTGTTCCGAGGCCATGTCTGTACATGCTAGGCTCGTCAAGGTAACCTAAGTGTTTTGCATGTGTAAAACTATCTTACACCCGTTGTATGTGAGCGTAGGAATCTATCACACCCGATCATCACGTGGTGCTTGAAACGACGAACTTTAGCAACGGTGCACGATTAGGAGAACACTTTCTTGAAATTATTATAAGGGATCATCTTATTTACTACCGTCGATATAAGTAAACAAGATGCATAAACATAATAAACATCACATGCAATTATATAGTAGTGACATGATATGGCCAATATCATATAGCTCCTTTGATCTCCATCTTCGGGCTCCATGATCATCTTGTCACCGCATGACACCATGATCTCCATCATCGTGTCTCCATGAAGTTGCTCGCCAACTATTACTTCTACTACTATAGCTAACGGTTTAGCGATAAAGCAAAGTAATTACATGGCGTTGAATCAATGACACGCAGGTCATACAATAATTAAGACAACTCCTGTGGCTCCTGCCGTTGTCATACTCATCGACATGCAAGTCGTGATTCCTATTACAAGAACATGATCTCATACATCACAATATATCATTCATCATTCATCACAACTTTTGGCCATATCACATCACAAGGCAATTGCTGCAAAAACAAGTTAGACGTCCTCTAATTGTTGTTGCATCTTTTACGTGGCTGCAATAGGGTTCTAGCAAGAACGTTTTCTTACCTATGAAAAAGCCACAACGTGATTTGTCAACTTCTATTTACCCTTCATAAGGACTGAGGGAGTCCTGGACTAGGGGATGTCCGGATAGCCGAACTATCATCACGGCCGGACTCCAAGACTATGAAGATACAAGATTGAAGACTTCGTCCCGTGTCCAGATGGGACTTTCCTTGGCGTGGAAGGCAAGCTTGGCGATACGGATATGTAGATCTCCTACCATTGTAACCGACTGTGTGTAACCCTAACCTATCCGGTGTCTATATAAACCGGAGGGTTTTAGTCCGTAGGACGAACAACAATCATACCATAGGCTAGCTTCTAGGGTTTAGCCTCCTTGATCTCGTGGTAGATCTACTCTTGTACTACCCATATCATCAATATTAATCAAGAAGGAGTAGGGTATTACCTCCATCGAGAGGGCCCGAACCTGTGTAAAAACATCGTGTCCCTTGTCTCCTGTTACCATCCGCCTAGACGCACAGTTCGGGACCCTCTACCCGAGATCCGCCGGTTTTGACACCGACATTGGTGCTTTCATTGAGAGTTCCTCTGTGTCGTCGCCGATAGGCCCGATGGCTCCTTCGATCATCAACAACGACGCGGTCCAGGATGAGACTTTCGTCCCCGGACAGATCTTCGTATTCGGTGGCTTTGCACTGCGGGCCAATTCGCTTGGCCATCTGGAGCAGATCGAAAGTCAGCCAACATCCGCGGAGACTTGATCTTCGACGGATCCGAGCCACATCCAAGCGCGCCATACTGTCTAGATGGGCATGACCTAACTCTACCGCCGAACAGTGTCCTGGAGGCCGCACTAGTGTCCGCTCCGAACATTGATTCGGAGCCGATCTCGCCGATCGAGGATGGTTGGTTGGACGCCACCTCGGAGGCTGAAATCTTTACGGCGGTTAAGCCGAACATAATCCCTGTCCTTTGCGAAGACCATGACTCCCAGGTGCCGGACTCCGAACCCTCCGTGCCCCTGCCAATCGAATCCGGTCGGGCGCCGATCATGGAGTTCACCGCCGCGGACATCTTTCAGCACTCGCCCTTTGGCGACATCCTGAATTCACTAAAGTCTCTCTCTTTATCCGGAGAGCCATGGCCGGACTACGGTCAGGAAGGTTGGGATGCGGACGACGAAGAAATTCAACGCCCACCCACTTCGTAGCCACTGTCGAAAGCTTACACGAGGTGCTCGATTTAGACTCTGAAGACATCGACGGTATGGACGACGATGTAGGAGACAACCATGAACCGGCGCCTATAGGATGCTGGACAACCACCTCATCCCATGATGTATACATGGTGGATACACCTAAAGGAAATGAAGACGAGGAACAACGGGATGCTACGAAGGATAAATCCCTCGAAAAGCATTCAAAACGGCAACGTAAACGCCGAACCAAGTCCCACCTCAACAAAGACCCAGCCATAGAGCAGGGCGAACCGGTGGACGACGAACAAGCTATCGAGCAATCGTTCGAACAAGACAACTTGGGTAAACAACCCGTCCCCGGCGAAGAGAACAGTCCGGACGATCTCACACCGGACAAACTGTTGGAGCAAAATAACCTCCAGAAAAGGCTCGTCGCCACTGTGCGTAGCCTGAAAAAGCAGAAGCGGAAGCTCAAAACAGCGGAAGATGCACTCAGGATCAGATGGAGCAAAGTATTCAACACCGCAGACAAATCGGCGACGATCGCGAACAAAGAGCTACCCAAAAAGAAAGCTACGCCCGAATTGGCGAGGAGGCCTTAGAGCCCCACAATCAAAAAGTAAGAAGGCCACCGGTCGGATGGACGACCCCACGGCAAAAAGAGAGCGGCAAATGGCGCCAAGACACAAGCCGATATGCGATCCGCATAAGGATTCACATCAAAAGGATGGCCCATTAGGTCCATCTATGGGCCAAGAAAGCAAGCTCTTCAAAGCAATGCAACACGCCAAATATCCGAACATCACGGCACACCCAAATGCAGGGCGCGCATATCCTCTATGTTTCACCGATGAGGTCTTCGGATCACAATTTTCAGCGGATTCAAACCCGTAAACATAGAGGCATACGACGGAACAACAGACCACAGTCTGCGGATTGAGGATTACATCCTCCACATACATATGGCTAGAGGAGATGATCTCCACGCCATAAAATACTTACCCCTCAAACTCAAAGGGCCAGCTCGGCATTGGCTTAAAAGCCTCCCCAAAAATACCATTGGAAGCTGGGAAGAGCTCGAGGATGCGTTTCGGGCAAATTTTCAGGGGACCTATGTCCGCCCTCCGGATTCAGACGATCTAAGTCACATAACTCAACAGCCCGGAGAGTCAGCCCGGAAATTCTGGAACAAGTTCCTTACTAAAAAGAACCAAATAGTCGACTGTCCGGACACCGAAGCCTTAGAAGCCTTCAAACACAACGTCCGAGACGAATGGCTCGCCAGACACCTCTGCCAAGAAAAGCCAAGAACAATGGCTGCATTAACAAGCCTCATGACCCGCTTTTGTGCAGGAGAGGATAGCTGGCTAGCAAGATGCAGCACCAGCGACCCAAGTACATCCGAAGTCAGGGATGGAAATGGGAAACCACGGCACAACAAGGACCAGCGCCGGATTAAAGGGAACGGTCCAAAGAGCGCAGAAGTCAACGCCGGATTCAAAAGCTCACGGCAGAACAATAAAAAACTGCCCCTTAAGGACAATAGCGATGAGCTATCCAACTTAAACAAAATCTTGGACAAGATATGTCAAATCCACAAGACTCCGGGAGGCCTGCAAACCATACCCACGAAATTGCTGGGTCTTCAAACAGTCCGGCAGACTCAACGCCGAACACAAGGGCTCGACACACCAAGTGAAGATGATGACGAGCACCACAAGCGAGCCCCGAAAACAAAAGAATTTCCCACAAGAGGTTAAAACAGTAAACTCACTTCACGTGATCAAAGGGAAAAAGAGGCGGCGCCCACTAGAATGCGCGCCGCACAAACTACCCTAGCGGAGTACCAACACCGGTTGTCAAAACCAATCACCTTCGACCATTAGGACTATTCCGAAGCATCCGGAGCAGGATGGACTGCCTTGATATTGGATCCTATAATCGACGGATTCCAATTTACACAAGTCCTCATGGATGGTGGCGATGACATAAACCGATATATCGAGGACACAATCCGCAGGATGGGGATAGACCCAAACAAAATTAGCCGTAGCAACACCTCCTTTAAAGGAGTAATGCCAGCCCATATGCCCATTATACGGGCTCCATACTGCTAGAAGTTGTGTTCGTTCATCGACAACTTCCGTCGCGAAAATTTAATCTTCCATGTCGCCCGTTTAAAAGTAGCCATCAAGCACTATTGGGACGCCAAGCTTTCGCCCGCTTTAACGCAATACCTCATTATGCATCTCTTACACTTAAAATGCCGGTCCACGCTGCATCATCTCATTAAAAGGAGTATTAAGTGTTACTTGAGCACGGAGGAACGTGAGACTGCCTTGACAGCCCCACACCTATCCGGCTCCGCTAGTCAAAGAACCTGAATTGGTCATTCAAACCCCGGACACGGCTAGACGAGTCCGGCACCTACTAGCGGCATACCCCCATACAAGGGCTGCATGCATGTATCGGAAGAGACAATAAAGCTCAATTTTATTCACTTCTTGAATCGTACTCTATTTATTTAATATAAAGTACATCTTTCGCACGATCCTTTTCTTTTAAACTAAGTTCCTCTCTTTACGGATGAACAACGTGCTACACCCGTCGAGACACGGCACAACGGAGACACAGCGCAGAGGCGTGCGGTAGGGACCCGTTGCAAGGATTCTTTTGATTAAGACCCTGCGTAAACCTTTTTACTGTCTCTTGTTGATATACATCCCCGATTTCTTACTATAACCGAGGAGGAGGCTGGCGTTTTGGCATTGGCGCACCAGAATTTTTGCGCGTGCACGGACACGGGGGCTTAGGGCATTATTCTGCCTGTTTTATAAAGACCGAATACCCTAGGGAGTATTCGGCGTCTCGAATTAGGCCTTACATGCATCAGATCTGAATCATGTCTTTGGTCAAATGTTGGGTTTGCCGGCTCCTGTGTTTTGCTGCCTTACGTTCCGGTCCATCGGCTAACGCGCACCGGAGAACTCTGCGATCGTGCCCGGTTCGGTAGGCGAGCACCTCGATGAAAGCGGCTGACCGTCATGATATAGCGAGAGACTGGTCAACCACTCGATGACTCATCGGAATGTTTAGAATTCCTCCGCATTAACGAAGGACGGTTTTCGGTCGAGCACATCGCACTCGAATTCGGAGAGTGCGGTGCCCCGAGGGCTATATAGTAGCCCCACCCTCGAACTCCTATGGCTAAGTGAAAGTGATAAAGCATTATAGTCCGGTTGCCTAGTTTGCTACGCTACCACCTCCTTAACAGGACCAAGGCGTTGGATTAAGTGTGAAAAAGCGCCTTCTTTGCAAACACCCCGCACTATGTGCGTGGGAGCTGAAACCAAGGACTGCCATCTTTCGAGTTATATATACATATACATAAGCGGCCGCACAGGAGTAGTTTACTACTTGAACGCACAAGTATAAAAAGCTCTTATATCATATTGAAACATTGTTTTCACAAATCATACATGTCATTTAAACATAATATCCTTGAGCACTGCGTCTCTATTAAGCAGCGCCTGCAGACTTCCTCAAAGTAGTGCTCGGCGGTACTAAACTTCGTCCGAAACTTGGGATGCAACGTCGGTGGCCTTCATATCTGCCCGGTATGTCTTGACACGGGCCAGAGCCATCCGCGCTCCCTCAATACACGCCGACCGCTTCATTGCGCCGATACGCGGTACCGCACCAAGGAACTGCTGCACTAAACCAAAATAACTCTTCGGCTGGGGTCCGCCCGGCCACAAATGAGTCATGACATGCTTCATGGCAAGTCCGGATAATCGATTCAGCTCGGCCCATTCGGCCAACCGATCGGTCAACGGAAGAAGACGCTTCGGACTATGGAATTGCGACCAATATAGCTCTTCCCTTATGTGCCCCTTCTGGCCTTGGAAGTGCTCAATCGCGTCCGCAGCGCTCGCCGCTAAGTCTAGATAAGCATCCTCCGAACTCCACAACTTGTCCAATTGAGCATACTTTGGATCCGTATATTTCCTTCGCAGCAGAAACGGTTTTCCAGCCGCAATTGCCCCGGCCTGACTCAGCTCCTCCTTGGCAGCTCTCAAGGCCGAACGGGCATCCTTGGATTCGGCGGCGGCCTTTTCAGTTCCTCTTGCTCCGCTTTGCGTTCTTTTCAAGAACCTCGCAGCGATCGGTAGTATTCTTCAACTTTCGGCCATATCGGCCATTTCCTCTTCTTGGCGATGAGCAGCCCGTTCGACTTTTAGCTCTTGGCCGCCCTTAAAGCGCCGATTACTATTTCTGGCTTGCTCTTTCGCTCGGGCGAGTTCCGCCCGCAGCTCCTCCACATTAGCGGCACCATCTACATTAAGCATACAAATAGTAAGACATGGGCGTCAAGCTCCCTTACCAGGTGTCCGCGTAGAAGTCGCATACCTTGTGACTCGTCAAACCGTTTATTGACCAGCGCGATGTCCGCATCCGCCTCGTCAAGTTGCCGCTTTAGTTCGGCATATTCATCAGTCCGGCCAGCCACCGGACGCCTCGCCACCTGTTTAGGAGCGGTGATATGTTATAACTGAGATTTTGATCCTCGGCACGCTGTCAATTTTGACAACATACCGAGTCTCAGGGGCTACTATCTATACAGGGCGCATCCTATATGCATAACTGTTAGAAGGTACATCATTTTTTGCGTACCTCGAACCCCGTCAGTAAGCTTCTAACGGCTTCATGCAATCCGCTCTCCGCGGATGCAATTCTTTCAATCACCATACCCATTAGAGCACGGTGATCTTCTGAGATAGCCGCTCGCCCGAACAGATCCTTCAGCTCCTCCGACCGCACACCACTTGGCGCCGGACCTTCCGGCCCCACCGGACTTGGGGGAACCCTCCGCGACGACACCTCAGGGTAGTCCGCCTCGCATGAGGGTGCGACAGGTGGAGGCGTTTCGCTCTCCATCATCTCTGGAAGAAGATCCCCCGAAGACGAGCTCTGCTGAGAAGGGCTGATGTCCGAACTACAAGGTACAATTTCGGTTATCTTCATAAATAAATGCAGGGATGTTCCTTATTTACAAGACCCCTCCTTTTTACTTACGGCTCATTTGGAGGCTGATCCCTTGGGGAAATAGTGCGGCTGGGTTACTTCCTGCGGGACTCTCCGACGAATTCCTTTCCCTCTTTGAGGCCTTGACCTCCGGATATTCCGAAGCGGTCCTCTTCTCTCCTCGAAAGATGGGACTTTTAATCCCTCCTTCCTTGATAGCCTCCTTCATAGAGGCAGTTTCTTCCCTGCTCCCCCCTTCACCTTCTTCAAAAGGCACGACCTTCAACATCTTGGTCAGCATGGGATCCGGCGTGGTCTCCGGGAGGGGAGCCGGACACCTTATTAACTTTGCCTTGGCTATCCACTCCTGTTCAAGAAACGACTCCTTTAAAGGGCATATATATATATATGATAAATGAATGAATAGCTTGTCCGTTCTGGGACTACTTACTTGAGTATCTGGCGATTGCAGCTTAGTCCTGCGTCCTCGGTCAGGTCGGACACCTCTCTTGTGATCCGAAGAACAGTTTATACATCTCCACAGGCGTCGTGCCCATAAATTTTGGAGAGCTAGAGGTCCCTCGGATTAAATTCCCACAGGCGGAGGGGCGGCGTTTGCAGGCGAAGGCGCGGATCAGCATAACTGCGCCATTGCAGCAGATTGATCTCCCTTTCTTGGAGGTCTCGAATCGGCCCTGCAGCAAAGGCGTCCTTGGGCGGCCCCAGGCGAGCCTTGTTGACCCATGGCGCTAGCCGCTGTGGTGGACTGGCGAAAGGCGGGGCGCCACCCATTTGGTGCCCACAGGGAGCGGTGATATAAAACCACTCCCGTTGCCACAAACCAAGCTCCTCTTGAAAAGAGCCCTCGGGCCACGGAGCATCAACACATTTGCTTATGACCGCCCCTCCTCACTCTGCTTGTTGCCCCTCGATCATCTTTGGCTCCACCTTGAAGGTCTTGAGCCACAATCCAAAGTGAGGGGTAATATGGAGGAAGGCCTCACATACGATAATGAATGACGAGATATGGAGGATGAACTCCGGATTCAAGTCATGGAAATCCAGCCCATAATAAAACATGAGCCCCCGCACAAAGGGATCCGTCGGGAAGCGTAAACCCCGAAGGAAGTGAGACACGAACACTACGTTCTCGTCGGGCTCAGGAGTGGGAATGACCTGCCCTGGAGCAGGCAGCCTATGCGAAATCTCGCCGGTTAGATACCTGGCGTCTCGCAGCTTTAGCACATCTTCTTCCGTGACGGAAGAAGACATCCATCGGCCGTGCTGGTGGAGCCGACATCTTGAGGTCGAAGCGCCTAAATCGGAAGCTTTGGGTGTTAGAACTCGAGCGAGGCGAACTTCGATGGAGGTGTAAAAATAAGAGGGCCTTGGTATCATTATAAAGAGGTTGAATACCAAGAGCCCACCCGTGGTCGATTAGGACTCGCCTTTGATAGAGGCGTGCCAGCGAACGCACGTTGGGTTACCCACGTCCGTATTGATGGGAATCCCGGAATAAGGGGCACGATCTATGCTCGATAAGGCGTGCGGAAACCGCCTCGCTAAGCGTGCTAAGGTGGAATAATAAAAATGATTCATATAAAGACCTGGCCGTGGTGTGATGTCACGGCGCTGAATCGTCGGCAGATCGTGCAAAGTTATTCTCTCTACGGTGGTATGTGGAACTTATTTTGCGAGCGGACACTATCCTTGTGTTGAAACCTTCTATGAAGTATTCGGAGGAGGAACCCGCCTTGCAATGCCGAAGACAATATGCGCGGGACTCGTCATCATTGAAGCCTGGTTCAGGGGCTCTTGAGGAGTCTGGACTAGGGGTGTCCGGATAGCGAACTATCATCACGGCGGACTCCAAGACTATGAAGATACAAGATTGAAGACTTCGTCCCGTATCCACATGGGACTTTCCTTGGCGTGGAAGGCAAGCTTGGCGATCTGGATATGTAGATCTCCTACCACCGTAACCGACTACTGTGTAACCCTAGCCTATCCGGTGTCTATATAAACCGGAGGGTTTTAGTCCGTGGGGCGAACAACAATCATACCATAGGCTAGCTTCTAGGGTTTAGCCTCCTTGATCTCGTGGTAGATCTACTCTTGTACTACCCATATCATCAATATTAATCAAGCAGGAGTAGGGTATTACCTCCATCGAGAGGGCCCAAACCTGGGTAAAAACATCGTGTCCCTTGTCTCCTGTTACCATCCGCCTAGACGCACAGTTCGGGACCCCCTACCCGAGATCCGCCGGTTTTGACACCGACAAGAACCCTTTTCGTCGAATCCGCTCCAACTAAAGTGGGAGAGACAGACACCCGCTAGCCACCTTATGCAACTAGTGCATGTCAGTCGGTGGAACCTGTCTCACGTAAGCGTACGTGTAAGGTCGGTCCGGGCCGCTTCATCCCACAATACCGCTGAAGCAAAATAAGACTAGTAACGGCAAGAAAGTTGAAAACATCTACGCCCACAACAAATTGTGTTCTACTCGTGCAATAGAGAACTACGCATAGACCTAGCTCTGATACCACTGTTGGGGAACGTTGCAGAAAATAAAAATTTTCCTACGGTTTCACCAAGATCCATCTATGAGTTCATCTAGCAACGAGTGATTGGAGTGCATCTACATACCTTTGTAGTTCGCGAGAAGAAGCGTTCAAGTGAACGGGGTTGAGGGAGTCGTACTCGTCGTGATCCAAATCACCGATGGCCAAGTGCCGAACGGACAGCACCTCCGCGTTCAACACACGTACGGAGCGGATGACGTCTCCCACGCCTTGATCCAGCAAGGAGGAGGGAGAGGTTGATGAAGATCCAACAGCACGACGGCGTGGTGGTGGATGCAGCAGAGTTCCGGCAGGGCTTCGCCAAGCGACTACAGGAGGAGAAGGTGTAGCGGGGAGAGGAGGCTCGGGACTTGAGTGCGGCTGCCTCCCTCCCCTTTATATAGGCCCCAGGGGCCGCCCAGAGATGAGATCTCCCAAGGGGGGGCGGCGGCCAAGGGGGGAGGCTTGCCCCCCAAGGCAAGTGGGGCGCCCCCACCCCTAGGGTTTCCAACCTTAGGCGCAGGGGGGGGGGGCACCAGCCCACCAGGGGCTGGTTCCCTCCCCACTTCAGCCCACGGAGCCCTCCGGGATAGGTGGCCCCACCCGGTGGACCCCCGGGACCCTTCCGTGGTCCCGGTACAATACCGGTGACCCCCGAAACTCTCCCGATGGCCGAAACAGCACTTCCTATATATAATTCTTTACCTCCGGACCATTCCGGGACTCCTCGTGACATCCAGGATCTCATCCGGGACTCCGAACAACTTTCGGTTTGCTGCATACTCATATTCATACAACCCTAGCGTCACCGAACTTTAAGTGTGTAGACCCTACGGGTTCGGGAGACACGTAGACATGACCGAGACGGCTCTCCGGTCAATAACTTACAGCGGGATCTGGATACCCATGTTGGCTCCCACATGCTCCTCGATGATCTCATCGGATGAACCACGATGTCAAGGATTCAAGCAACCACGTATACAATTCCCTTTGTCAATCGGTATGTTACTTGCCCGAGATTAGATCGTCGGTATCCCAATACCTCGTTCAATCTCGTTACCGGCAAGTCACTTTACTCGTACCGTAATGCATGATCCCGTGACCAAACACTTGGTCACTTTGAGCTCATTATGATGATGCATTACCGAGTGGGCCCAAGATACCTCTCCGTGTCGGAGTGACAAATCGATGTCGATCCGTGTCAACCCAATAGACACTTTCGAGATACCGTAGTGCACCTTTATAGTCACCCGATTACGTTGTGACGTTTGGTACACCAAAGCACTCCTACGGTATCCGGGAGTTACGATCTCATGGTCTAAGGAAAAGATACTTGACATTGGAAAAGCTCTAGCAAAACGAACTACACGATCTTGTGCTATGCTTAGGATTGGGTCTTGTCCATCACATCATTCTCCTAATGATGTGATCCCGTTATCAATGACATCCAATGTCCATAGTCAGGAAATCATGACTATCTATTGATCAACGAGCTAGTCAACTAGAGGCTCACTAGGGACATATTGTAGTCTATGTATTCACACGTGTATTAAGATTTCCGAATAATACAATTATAGCATGAATAAAAGACAATTATCACGAACAAGGAAATATAATAATAATCCTTTTATTATTGCCTCTAGGGCATATTTCCAACACTAACCTATTGACATAGTGCCCGGTGCTAGTTGCTGTTTTTTGCTTGTTTTTTGCTTCGCAGAAAACCAATACCAAACAGAGTCCAAATGCAGCGAAACTTTTTGGAGTTTTTTTCTGGACCAGAAGACACAACTTGGGCCAAAGAAGTACTAGAACGGTACCCTGAGGGGGGCACAACCCACCTGGGCGCGCCCGGGGCCCAGGCGCACCCTAGTGCGTTGTGCCCACCTCGGTGGCCTCCCGCACGGCCTCTTCGCCCTATAAATACCCCAATATTCCAGAAACCCTATGGGAGTCGACGAAACACAATTCCAGCCGCCGGAAGTTCCAGAACCACGAGATCCAATCTAGCCACCATCACGGAGGGGTTCATCGTCCTGATTAGTGCCTCTCCGATGATGCGTGAGTAGTTCATTGTAGACCTACGGGTCTGTAGGCAGTAGCTAGATGGCTTCCTCTCTCTCTTTTGATTCTCAATACAATGGTCTCCTGGAGATCTATTTTATGTAACTCTTTTTTGTGGTGTGTTTGTTGGCATCCGATGAACTTTGAATTTATGATCAGATCTATTTATCCATGAAAGTTATTTGAGTTTTGATCTCTTATATGCATGATTATTTATAGCCTTGTATTTATTATTTGAATCTTTGGTTTAGTTAGGCCGACTAGATCGATTTTTCTTGCCATGGGAAGAGGTGCTTTGTGATGGGTTCAGTCGTGCGATGTTCTTTCCCAGTGACAGAAGGGGCAGCAAGACACGTATTGATCGTTTCTATTAAGGATAACAAGATGGGATCTATTCCTACATGAATAGATCTTGTCTACATCATGTCATCGTTCTTATTGCATTACTCCGTTTCTCCATGAACTTAATACACTAGATGCATTTTGGATAGCGGTCGACGTGTGGAGTAATAGTAGTAAATGCAGGCAGGAGTAGGTCCACTAATCTTGGACGTGATGCCTATATATTGATCATTGCCTGGATATCGTGATAGTTATTTGAGGTTCTATCAATTGCCCAACAGTAATTCTTTACCCACCGTGTGCTATTTCTTGAGAGAAGCCACTAGTGAAATCTACGGCCCTCCGAGTCTATTCTTTATCATATTTGCTTTGAGATCTATTTTTATTCGCTTTTGTTTTCAGATCTGTTATTCTAAAAAACCAAAAATACATTGCTGCACTTTTTTATTACTTATTTTATTTTGTGCTATTGCGAGATCTATTTATCCAAAATCATACAAACCAATCTATCTTTTGCCCGAGGAGGGATTGACAACCCCTCTCATGCGTCGGGTTGCAAGTATTTGTTCTTTGTATGCAGGTAGCGTTTACATAGTGTTGCTTGGTTCTCCTACTATATTGATACCTTGGTTTCATAACTGAGGGAAATACCTACCGTAGCTGTGCTGCATCATCCCTTCCTCTTTGGGGAAATACCGGCATAGTTCAAGCTGCATCAAAAGGAATTTCTGACGCCGTTGCCGGGGAGACATCATCAACTTCTATCAGATTCCTAGTCACAAATCTCATCTCTTTGCAATTTACATTATTTGCCATTTGCCTCTCGTTTTCATCTTCCCCACTTAACAAAAAAATGCCCTTTTTTGCCTTCTTTTTCGTTTGCCTTTTTCTCGTTAGTTCTCTTGTTTGCTATCTTTGCTTGTGTGCCATGTGCCTTCTATTTGCTTGCATCTTTGCTTGCTAAACTCTATTGATATGGATGCTCATCCACTTGCTAATATTTTCAAGAGATCCATTTGTGATGAATCAATTGATAGTGAATTGAGTTCACTAGATTATCTTTATGAAGTTTTGCTTAAGATTCATGAATCTGGAAATTGTGATGAAGTGTTAGAAGAAGAAATTTATAAAGTGGTTCATGATTGCTCCTTGAATGAAAAGCATGATTGCAATGATGTTATTATAAATTCTATTAATGTTAATTGTGTTAATACTATGCAAAAACCCAAGCTTGAGGATGCTAATTTTGCTATGTCCACTACTTGTTGCAATGATCATGATTGGGGTGATGATTCTTATGATCTTGAAAACTTATTTAAACCTCACGATGAATATGTTTGCGATAATATTGGAAGTGGGATTGGAAGAGCGTCAACTTTAGGTAAAAATAATCCCACAAATTTGGAGAGTGTTCATTCTTATGAATTTTTTGATAAAAGTGGGTTCGGAGAGGTCATGACTTTATTTGATAATAATCCCACTATATTGGAAGAGTGTCAACTTTGCATGCATATGGATCGTGAAGAGAAAAATTTCTATGATAGCTATAATGTTTGAATTTAATTATGATCTTACATGTAATTATTACGAGAGAGGAAAATATGGTTGTAGAAATTTTCATGTTACTAGATTACCTCTCGCTATGTTGAGATTGTCATGCTTTATTTCTCCCCTATGCATATGCTATATATTTCTTATCTTGATAGTTTGTTTGCCTATAAAATTCCTATGCACAGAAAGTATGTTAGACTTAGATGTGTTTGTCACATGTTTTATGATACTCTCTTTGTGTTTCAATTGCTATCTTTCATGTGAGCATCATTGAAATCATTATGCCTAGCTAGGGGCATAAAACGATAGCGCTTGTTGGGAGGCAACCCAATGAATAAATTTTATTTTTGACCTTTTCTTTCTGTCTTGAGTGTTTTCACAATTATGCTACTGTTATGATTGTGTTTTTTGTGTTTTAATTAGTGCTTGTGCCAAGTAAAGCCTTTGGGATCATGTTGGGTGATAGTTGATTTGATCTTGTTGAAAAACAGAAACTTTTGCGCCCAGTAAAATAATTTTCAATATTCACAGAAGCGCAATAAAATCCTGAATTTTTTACACAAGATTGATATACAAATTTTCTACGTTGTCCTAATTGTTCAGAATTTTTGGAGTTACAGAAGTATACGAAGTTGTCAGATTGCTATAGACTGTTCCGTTTTTGACAGATTCTATTTTCTTTGTGTTGTGTGCTTATTTAATGAATCTATGGTTTGTATTGGAGGGTATAAGCGATGGTAAAGTTGGAATACAATAGTTATTATGCAAAAATAAAATATGAATGTGTTTGCAACAATACTTAGAGTGGTGATTTGATTTGTTATACTAACGGATCTCACGAAGGTTTTGTTGAGTTTTGTGTGATTGAAGTTTTCAAGTTTTGGGCGAGATCATGATGGATGAAGGAATAAGGAGTAAGAAGAGCCTAAGCTTGGGGATTCCCCATGGCACCCAAGTTATTATCCAAAGAGGAACAGGCAACTAAGCTTGGGAATGCCCCGGAAGGCATTCCCTCTTTCTTCTAACGACCATCGGTATTTTACCTGGAGCTATATTTTTATTCGTCACATACCATGAGTTTTCCTTGGAGCGTCTTGTATTATATGAGACTTTGCTTGTTTTGATTTTTTTACTTTATGTCATCTATTCTTTCTGGACATACCTATTTGAGAGAGCCAAAATTATGCTATGATTTGTTAGAATTGCTCTAGTGCTTCACTTAAATTTTTTGAGCTATGGAGTTGCTCTAGTGCTTCACTTATATCTTTTTGAGCATGGTGTGCTTTAATACTTTTAAAGAAATGCTCTCATGCTTCACTTAGATTTATTTGAGAGTTAGTAAAATTCTTGAAGAAATTCTCTCATGCTTAGTTATATTATTTTGAGAGAAGAAAATTTTTATGCTCATGTTCTTCACTTAAATTTGTTTGAGCTTATCAAAAGCAACATATGAAACTAGTCCCAAAGTGAAAGATATTCAAGAGGGATATGCAGAGCCAATTGGCTACGACATGGTGACCGAAATACAAATTTTTTCCATCACTTTGCAATTGCTCGCTTACGTGATTTTTCGTTTCTTCTCAATCTATTTGCTAGCCTCCACTTGTACTAAGTACAAATACTACTTGTGCATCCAAAATCCTTAAACTCAGTTTTGGCATATGAGTCCACGATACCTACCTATATGTGGTATTTTCGTGCCGTTCTAAGCAAATTTGTATGTGCCACCTCGAATTTTCAAAATAAATTTCCTTTTTGTGTGCTTGTACCACTCATGAATCGACAGGGGTGGCTAATATTTTCCATGCTTGATGTGTTATTCTCAAGATGAGTGTTTATTCACTTGTCATTGCACGAGAGTACGGTGGTAATAGGAATTCCCAGTCACAAAATGAAAAAGAAATTTACTTTATGTTGTCAAATAATAATTTCCTTGGAAAGTGTTGGTATGGACGGTACTCGTGGATATGGCTAGCCGTGGAATGTGAAAGAATGGTGGAAAAAGGAATAAACTTTATTTTCTGTTTGGGAACCGCCTATAATATATGTAGCATGGAAAGTTTTGGGAATTACTCGGTCGTTTTCGTTGACGGGAAAAGTATGCCTCTCAAAAATGTTATCTCTCAATTTAAGCTTTGAGCTCTGGCACCTCTACAAATCCCTACTTCCCTCTGCGAAGGGCCTTTCTATTTACTTTATGCAATTTTTATTTTTATGTGAGTCTCAATCTTCTCTTATAAAGCACCAACTAAGGGGCACTATGATCGTACTTGATCATTGGATGTAGCTAATATGCGAGTGTGTTTCATGAATTGATCAATGATTGAGCACGATGGGCTAGGGATAACTTTCTAGTGTTGATATTTTGAAAGACATGTTTGCTTGTTGATATGATTGAGTATTCAAATCTTCATGTCAAAACAAGACTATTGCTTTGAACCATATAAAAGTCCATATGTACATGCTACAAAAGAAAAGAATATGTGATGAACATGTTAGGCAACATTCCACATTAAAAATTCTGTTTTTATCATTTACCTACTCGAGGACGAGCAGGCATTAAGTTTGGGGATGCTGATACGTGTCCAACGTATCTATAATTTTTGATTGTTCCATGCTGTTATATTATCATTCTTGAATGTTTTATAATCATTTTATAGCAACTTTATATCATCTTTTGGGACTAACCAATTGACATAGTGCCTAGTGCTAGTTGCTATTTTTTTGCTTGTTTTTTATATCGTAGAAAATCAATACCAAATGGAGTCCAAATGCAGCGAAACTTTTTGGAGATTTTTTTCTGGACCATAAGACACAAATTGGGACAAAGAAGTACTAGAGGGGTGCCCCGAGGGGGGCACAACCCACCTGGGCGCGCTTGGGGGCCTAGGCGTGCCCTGGTGGGTTGTGCCCACACTGGTACGCTTCGGTCCTAACCAAACGGTTTTAACCCCTTTCCGCGACGACATTTGGAACCGTCGCCAAGTGAGTGTGGGCGATAGGGGGGTCTTTCCCACACGACCCAGAAACCATCGGGGATACGGCCCCTACAGTACTCCTACTCGTTTCTGCTCGCATTCCCATCGTAGTCGGTATTCTATGGTGCTACGTTTACGATGCGCGACCCATCACAAATGGTTCACTATTATAGAACGTGTATGATGCATGGCCCATCACAAACGGTTCATCGTTAAGAAGATTAGCTAATTGTCATACGACTGTCGGACAAGATTACGAAACGTCGGACCATCGTAACATCGTCGTACACGACAACTATCGGACATGCTATTATGTGCTGCAACGTTTACGATGCACACTTCATCAGAAACAGTTCATGGTTGCGAATCGTGTACGATAAGGCAACTAACACAAATGTATAGTTTACCTGCACCGTTTGTGATATTGTCTGACATCACACACGCTTTGTAAACGGCAACTGTGTGCATGCTTGCACACATTTCTTCTCTGCGAACCGTCTCGGATTATGGTGCATATCGCAAACATTTGTTTTTACCAATCGTGTGTGCCGTAACAACCTGGAGAGCATAATTTCATCGTAATTTAATTGCTGCTTTTCCAAATTGTACCGGATTTGGATTTGAATTTCAATGTATGCTACAGCTTTATTCATATCCATCAGGTTCAAACAACTAATGCATTATTCGATTCATAGGTACATATGTTCAAGAATTACATAAGAACCAAATAAAGAATGATGAACCACAGTTGTATACTTGTACTATTAGAGACGGTAAAGAAAGAGGCGAAATATATTCTGGTTGCTGAACAAGGTGAAGCAGAATGCCCATATTGTGCCCTCCTCCATGCAGAAGGCATGCACGACTCTAGTCCAACCCCTTGTGTTGGCCGACCGCCCATCCTTCACGATCTTCATGAAAACATCTAGATAATCATCGTGTTCTGGTAGAAATACTTTAGCCTTTGCATTCCCACCAATCATGTAGTTTGAGAGGTAATCTTGAGTAAACTGCTTTGGCAACCACTGCAAAGGAAAAATATTTAGAAATTGTCATCTAACACAACTCATTATGGGCAGTAAAAAGAAGGATGCAGAGTTCTTACTTACCATCCTTCAGTTCACTGTTGTCTTGGATAAAGTGTAAACAAATAGTTTAATTGCCATCTTTGGACCCATTTTACTAACAATCTTTATCATCTTCCTCACTCGATGCTGGTTCATCGATATCTCATTGCCCCATACGCAGAAAGAGTCGAAACGAGGATCTTTACCAATGACATATGTACCTAAAAGCACCAAGTTAATATTAGAAGCTAAACAACAATTGCACAATGATGTAGTACAACACTCTTTTATAATATGTCTATATACATCCATATGTGGTAACCCATTTTAAATCTCTAAAAAGACAAATATTTAGGAACAGAGGGAGTATCTTATAACATCCAGTATACTCACATATTAGATGAATTAACATCTTATATTATGGGCCAGAAGGAGTTTAGTTCATTCTTACAAATTATCGGCTGATTATCCGTTGCTGTATCCATGAGTTACAGTTAATTTGAGCTAGTTTGGGCTCAAATAGCCCTAAAGTATATCTAAACATGAGGGCTAGTTTGAGCTAGTTGCATCTATAACCCACCCAAAAAAACTATCCAACCCAAGAGGTGCTAATTGGAGCTAGTCCTCCTAGTGCATTTATTGTCAATCTAACCCTGCCATCCAAACAACTCTTTGAATGGAGTTAGTTCAGGGTTAGTAATGAGCTAGAAACTAACTCTAACCTCTAGCTAAGTTGAGTGTCCAAACAGGGCTGTGTTGTTGCTGTTGCTGCTGCTGCTCTTCTACGTATATCTAGACATCATTAGAACATTAATGTAACACTCTTCCTTGTTGCTATGTAGCCTAGGATTGCATATTTACACATTAAATATAGTGCATGTTGCTATGTAGCCTCAGATATATTACATATGGCCCTAGTTAACCTAATGAAAAATGGGTTGCAGATATATTCAGTTAAAAGTCTGATTCACCGATTAGTCCCTTATCACCACCGCCTATATGGTACCAGCTACCGATATCCTGAACAGTGAGCAGATATAAGCCATGGGATGAAACTAACCTCGATGGAAAACAACAGTCGTTCCCAAAATTGTCCTGTGTAGGTACATCGAGAAGCACATTAAGCACAACAGGCTAAACATCAACCAAAATTATACATGGCAGACACAATAATCTCCAAAAGATAGCTTCAGTGTGCAGGTTTAAGCACACTAATAAAGCTAAACAAGTGGAAAGGTGTGCTAACTCCAACAGGCCTAACATTTAACAACAAGGAAACATAGTCATTCAAACTGGTATTGTGCCGGTCTAAGTACACTGGTTATGGTTAAATAGAAATGGAAGGCATGTTAACTACAAGATGCAGCAACCAAAAGTCATTCATAGTGGTATTGTTGAAACTAGTACTGATGAAATTGAACTGCACAGTTCATACTTGCACATATAGAACATCACGTTGTGAATAACTGGAATAAACAAGGCATACTACGAACAACCAAAGATAGTATTTGAAACTGAACATATGCTAACTACAAACAACCGAACAATCAAAAAACTTTAAAAGAGGCATATGCTAGCTATAACAGGCTTAACAACAAGCAAATATATGCATTCCGATCGGTATGTTTAAAACTGGACTGATGAAATGTACTGCACAGTAAATAATTGAACATGTAGAGCATCACATTATGAACAACTGAAATAAACAAGGCATACTACAAACAACCAGATATAGCAATTAAAACTGGACATATTCTCACTACACTACAAAAGGGAATCGACAAAACAAATCACGGGTTTCCCTCTATGAAGAGGCACGGCAAAACAAATCATGGGTTTCCTCACTTGTCAGAGATGGGCTAGTTCACGTGGGAAGAGCACGAACCCTGGATGCGCTCCATGTTTTTGTAGATGGGCTCCTTCCCCTTGGAAGACACGACTGTAGGGTGCCCTTCCTGATGTCGCAGACGGGCGCTTTCCCCTTGGAAGAGCAGATGGGCTCTTTCCCCTTGGAAGAGCAGGAGAGGGTGCCCTCCTCGTGGTCGCCATTGATGAGGTCTGACTTGGAAGCTGTGGATCCCAAGCCAGCGTCGCAGAACGTGTCCTTCAGAAATGACAAAAGGGGCTCGATGGCGATGTAGAATGGCAAACTGTTGACCGCGAGCCAGAGGAGATCAGCAGCGGGGCCATGGATGAGATCGACGGCGGTTGAAACCGAGGGGTTGGGGGTGGGCCACTTAACCTGTGACACAGCCCGCCTCAGGCCATCGCTGTCGATGACCTCGATGTCGTAGCCGGCGGCCTAGACATGCCTGCATACTCTAGCCCTCTGCTTGAGTGCCTGCCGCCAGTAATGGTCGTCAGCTTCCTCGGTGACGTCGGGCGAAGAGACTGCTATACACCTCTTTTGAGCCAGTCACTCCTCGAGCTCCACGGGAAGCGTAGCCGGGCCTAGGCTGCGACGCTCTGGAATGGGGGATGGGGATGGGGATCTGTGGCAAAGGGGGCGTTTGGCAGGCGTCATCTAAGAACTCAGGGTGGCCTGGGTATGGAGATCGGTGGGTAAGCTGCACGGGCAAACCGACAGATGTTGATAATGGAGGCCTTGCGGCGGCGGCGGGGACCTTGCTAGGGTTTCGAGCGAGGGAGGGTGTGTGTGTGTGTGCACGCCCGAGGAGGTTGTGTGTGTGTGTGTGTGTGTGGAGGGGGCGCGGGGTGTTTGAGGAAATAACATGGGTACTGAAAATTTTACTACGCGGGATTGAAATGCCGGGCTATTGAAAATTTTGATGATAGTGCATCGCACACGGTCCGGAGATAACAACTGTGTGTTACGAAAAGGAAAAACCCTCGAGGCGGGCAGATATTTTCTAGGGATGCAGACGGGATTGGGAACAAGAAACATCACACATGGTCCGGAGATAACAACCGTGTGTTATGAAACAGAAAAACCCTCGAGACGGGTAGATATTTTCTAGGGATGTAGGCGGGATTAGGAACAAGAAACATCGCACACGGTCCGGAGATAACAACAGTGTGTTATGAAACAGAAAAACCCTCGAGGCGGGCATATATTTTTGAGAGGGGGAACCTCGTGGAGCCCAATGTAATATGCGTATGTGTGCATGACAGGTGCACCGGCGTGGCACACGGTTAGTTTGAGTGAACCGTGTCTGTTGCACCATCTGACTTGTCTAATGTTCATAAATTTGGCGAAAAATGATGCACGAGAGGGTCAGAACACGAACACACTTGCATGTGGACCAAATTTATGTATCAAAAGGGTGGTTTGATTTTCAAATACCAAATGCAACTTTGATGTGGCACCTCTCTCGCAAAGCGCACGATATTGCTTGTCCCCACCCCCCTCGAGTCGGCATGAATGGAATCCTAAGCTATGAATGCATGCTCCCTCCCCCCAAGCGAGGTTCACCTAGCAAAGCGCGAAGTAGCTAGCACCCCCCTCCTCCCTCATGTTGGCACGAAGGGAATCCTAAGCTATGAATGCATGCCCCCCAACCGAGGTTCATTCACCTAGCAAAGTCTTGAAGTAGCTAGCAGCCCCCTCCCTCGTGTCGGCACGAAGGAATCCTAAGCTATGAATGCATGCCCCCAACCGAGGTCCACCCTAGCAAAGTGCTTGAGTAGCTAGCAGCCCCCTCCCTCGTGTCGGCACAAAGGGAATCCTAAGCTATGAATGCATGCCCCCCCAACCGAGGTTCACCCTAGCAAAGTGCGAGGTAGCTAGCAGCCCCCCTCCCTCATGTCGGCATGAAGGGAATCCTAAGCTATGAATGCATGCCCTCTCAACCGAGGTTCACCTAGCAAAGTGCGAAGTAGCTAGCAGCCCCCCTCCCTCGTGTCGGCACGAAGGGATTCCTAAGCTATGAATGCATGCCCTCCCAACCGAGGTTCACCTTGCAAAGTGCCAAGTAACTAGCAGCCCCCTCCCTTGTGTCGGCACGAAGGGAATCCTAAGCTATGAATGCATGCCCTCCCCCCAACCGAGGTTCACCCTAGCAAAGTGCGAAGTAGCTAGCAGCCACCCCACCCTCGTGTCGGCACGAAGGGAATCCTAAGCTATGAATGCATGCCCCCCAACCAGGTTCACCTAGCAAAGTGCGAAGTAGCTAGCAGCCCCCCTCGTGTCGGCACGAAGGGAATCCTAAGCTATGAATGCATGCCTCCTCCCCCAACCGAGGTTCACCTAGCAAAGTGCGAAGTAAGTAGCAGCCCCCCACCCCCTCGTGTCACCACGAAGGGAATCCTAAGCTATGAATGCATGCCCCCCAACCGAGGTTCACCTAGAAAAGTGCGAAGTAGCAAACCCCCCCACACACACACTTTCAGTCGGCGGGCCAGAGAGGCATATATCCCACCAAGATGGATCGTAAAACGGACCAAGAATAATCCACCTTGGTCATACAACCTCTCTCCTGTTGTTGGTCAAAGTGATGGCCATTGTCCATGCGACCCCGGAGATGGGGTAGCTAGCCAATAATCACGCAGGTAGCTAGTCCCCGAAGAAAACCACTTCATGCGTGTGGCCCAAACATATGTATGGAGAGGTGTGTTTTTGAGTAACAACGGAACAACTTTGATGTGGCACAGTCATTTCGAACTAGAAATCCCCACACTGAGTGAGGGTTAGGTTGATGATGCATATGTATGTTACACCACACTTCAAGCCAACGACGGGAAATCATGCATGCATGCATGCATAGTATATGCGCTCAAACTTAATTAGGTCTGAATCTCACCATGACCTATACTACGGTAACACGAACCAAATGAAGAATCCGCCATGGTAACCTATCTTGTTGTTGGTCAAGGTGATCATGGATGTCCACGCGGGCCCATGAATATATAGGCTTGTCGCCGATAACCACGCGAGGGAGTGTATCGTTCGAAGGCAATCACTACATGCATATGTATGGAGGTGATGCATGCATGCATGTTTGAATACACAACATTGATGTGGCGCGTGTGTCAAAAATCGTACACTAGCTCCCCACATAGAGCGAGATCGGTTCATGATGTGTTGTTGTACTAGCCACTTCGACTCGATGGGAGGGATTCATGCGTACACATGCATGTGTGTGTGCTCAAACTGTATCATGCATGTCATCCCAGAGCAAAAATAATAATCCCCTCCTAAGTCAAATTAACCTCTCTTGTTGTCAGGCAAAAAGTAGTGATGGACCAAGCGGGCCCACAGATGGAAAGCATCGATATTGCCGATAACTGCTTAAGTGGGTGCGAGAGGACAACGACCACCGCTTTGCATGTGGGCCAAACATATATATGTTGAATACCCAAAATGCACAACTTTGATGTGCCACATGCCTCAAAAACCATAAACCATGCACCCACACAGAGTGAGGTTCATATCAAGCGTACTACATATGATGGTCCCCTTCCCCCCTCTTCACCGCATACTATATGCTCCTGCCGTAATATATGTAAAATCCAAAAGAATCCTCATCGATGGTGAAACTAATTAACCTCTCCCGATGTAGGTCAAAGTGATGCATGCATGCATCGATGATGGCCTCGTGGGCCCATAGATGGAAGCGTCACACGTGAGTATCCTAGCTAGGATATGCATGTGGCCCAAAAAGGTGTTGTGTGATGTTTGAATTACCAATTTCACATTTTGATGTGGCACATGCCTCGGTAACCAAAAAGTCCCGACACCGAGTGAGGTGTACTTGTTCACGGACGCGTACGTATAGTATATATGCTAGTCCCCTCCCACCTCTTTGACGCGTACTATATACCACCATAACACAAACAAAAAAGATTCTACCTTGCTAGTCAAATTAACCTCACTGCCGACTGTTCGTCAAAGTGATGGACGACGACCTCGCGGGCCCATAGAAAGCGTCACATGCGAGTATCGAGTGTCATGTAGGACAACCATCGACTGCATGTGGCCAAAACATTTATGTATGAAAGGGTTGTGTAATGTTTTAAATAACAATTTCATGATTCTGATGTGGCACCGGCCTGCCTAACAAAACGGCCAACCCACACGCGGGCTGACAACTCGTAGTGTACTGCGAGCCACCCGCCACCCCCAGACGCACACACCCACACACACACACACCGCAACTACGATGCATGTTAAATTAATTATCCTGCGGTGAACATACATGTTACCAAAGGAGGGACGTTTTAATTTCAAAAAAATCACAGAGATCATTAAGACGTTTTAGTACATTGATTGGTTGATTTTCTACGGGTATAATGTGCAGAAATCAAATTTGAGCTACATGCACACGTGAGAGTGCACCTAAATGGATTGCAAAAACACATGTGTCTCACTGGGTGCATGTTTACTCCCCATGCAACAAATTTCAAGCATTGAGAATCTTGATTTTTAAATTCTAGTACATTCAGAACTTATTTGAAGTTCACGAAACTTATCGTGTTGTCATATGGACACCAATACAAAGTGGCATTGTACTTCTTTGTCAAATTTGAGACCAGTTTTGATGTAATCTTTATCTAATTACAGACAGGAGATTATTAATAATTGGGAACCAATATCCCAAACGGATTATTTATTCGAACCGTGAGCGTTAGACCAACAATGGATACATGCCATGCTTCGGTTAAGAAATAAAGCAGCAACATTAATCATCCAAATAGAAAAACAATATACGTGCTGCCGCGTGACCCGTGTGGCGTGTGAGCAGGCGTGGGTTGACGGGACGCATGCGAGCAGTCCGCCGCGCAGGCAGACGGGGAGGCGTGCGTGCAGGTGTGTGAATTGATGGAGGCGTGCTCCCTGCACAGTGTCATCAGGAGGCGTGCGAGTAGCTATGTGAAACTTTGGTAGGCATGCCAGCAGTCCGGTGTGCAGGCTCACTGGGAGGCAAGCCATTGGTTTGACCGCCACCCGCCTCTCTCCCACAAATCCCACAACTCCATAGTAATGGTGCGCCCAAGCGGCCGCACCCCCATCCTCACTACGCACACACAATCCTCTCTCTCTGCTTGCATCCTTGACGCCGCTCTCAGTCCTCAAAGCCGTCAGTGTATGAGGATGCCGCCGAAGCACCCCATCAGAGGGAGTGGCGACGCTGGTGCTGCTAAAGCACCGGAGCACGGCCTGGAGATGGAGATAGAGGTTGCCGTCACCGCCGGCGAGTTATCGCTGCACCCTGACATCGTCGACGGCGTCAAGCTTCCACAGCCAGAGGCGGAGTTCCACACCGACTCCGACAACCACTCCGACGACGACTCCGGCAACAATAAGTAGATGATTAGATCCTCGTTTCTCCTACTTTAGTATGCATGGCATTGCTTTCTTTGGTGTGTGGAAATGTTATGTGTGTAGTTACTTGTGTAATTGTATGCTTAATTTGGTTATGCAATGATGTCTTTTTAAGTATATATGTTGATGCTAGGTAGACAGAGCGTAGATGTTGTGCGAACAAAGAAAATCACATCGCAGACGGACTAAACAATGGAACCCGTCGGTGATGTTTTCATCAATCACTCACAATTGTATACCAGCAATCGTTTGCTCACAACACACATGGCTTGTTAGCAGTAATCGTCTGTGTTGTTATCGGTCTTCGCACAAGTTTCCGATTACAGACCTGTTTGCCTCGTATCACACACATCTTGTTCATTTGAACCATTTCTGTTCTCATGTCTCAACGCAAAAAGTTCATCCGAGTGAACCGCATGCTGTATATCGCACACACCTTTGATCTGGCTGACTGTTTCTTTTGTGTTGTCTAATCACAAACAGTTCATCCGGGTGAACCGTATGTTGTACATCGCACAAACCTTCATCTGGCTGCTCGTTTCTTTTGTTCCTCCTCATCACAAACGGTTAATTGAGCTGAGCCGTATGCCCTGCATCGCACACGCAACTAAAATCTGAACCGTGTTTGATGCATCCTCCATCGCAAACGTTTTGCACCTTTTTTGATGGTTTTTTACAGCACCATTTGTGATTAGCGGCATCCTCCATCACACACAGTTTTGTCGAAGGGTCTCTGATCGTAGTGTCGCGTTAGCGGCATCCTGCAGTAGTGCCACCTTGGTGGCCTCCCGCACTGCCTCTTCGCCCTATAAATACCCCAATATTCCAGAAACCCTAGGGGAGTCAACGAAACACAATTCTAGCCGCCGCAAGTTCCAGAACCACAAGATCCAATCTAGACACCATGACAGAGGGGTTCATCATCCTCATTGGTGCCTCTCCGATGATGCATGAGTAGTTCATTGTAGACCTACGGGTCCGTAGGCAGTAGCTAGATGGCTTCCTCTCTCTCTTTTGATTCTCAATACAATGGTTTCTTGGAGATCTATTTGATGTAACTCTTTTTTGCGGTGTGTTTGTTGGGATCCGATGAACTTTGAATTTATGATCAGATCTATTTATCCATGAAAGTTATCTGAGCTTTGATCTCTTATATGCATGATTATTTACAACCTCATATTTCTTCTTCGAATCTTTGGTTTAATTAGGCCGACTAGATTGATTTTTCTTGCCATGGGAAGAGGTGCTTTGTGATGGGTTCGATCCTGCAGTGTTCTTTCCCAGTGACAGAAGGGGCAACAAGACACGTATTGATCGTTGTTATTAAGGATAACAAGATGGGGTCTATTCCTACATGAATAGATCTTCTCTACATCATGTCATCGTTCTTATTGCATTACTCCATTTCTCCATGAACTTAATACACTAGATGCATGCTAGATAGCGGTTGATGTGTGGAGTAATAGCAGTAGATGCAGACAGGAGTCGGTCTACTAATCTTGGACGTGATGCCTATATATTGACCATTGCCTGGACATCGTCAAAATTATTTGAGGTTCTATCAATTGCCCAACTGTAATTCGTTTACCGACCATGTGCTATTTCTTGAGAGAAGCCACTAGTGAAATCTACGGCTCCCGGGTATATTTTTTATCATATTTGCTTTGAGATCTATTTTTATTCGCTTTTTTTTCAGATCTATTATTATAAAAACCCAAAAATACCTTGCTGCACTTTTTTATTACTTATTTTATTTTGTGTTATTGCGAGATCTATTTATCCAGAATCATACAAATTAATCTATCTTTTTCCCGAGGAGGGATTGACAACCCCTCTGACGCGTCGGGTTGCAAGTATTTGTTCTTTGTGTGTAGGTAGCGTTTACATAGTGTTGCTTGGTTCTCCTACATGATTGATACCTTGGTTTCATAACTGAGGAAAATACCTACCGTAGTTGTGCTGCATCATCCCTTCCTCTTTGGGGAAATACCGACGTAGTTCAAGCCGTATCAACAAGCGAGGTCTAAGCTTGGGGGAGTATATACGTCTACTACCTCTTGAGCTTGCATTGGTTTTTCCCTTGAAGAGGAAAGGGTGATGCAGCAAAGTAGCGTAAGTATTTGACTAAGTTTCAAGAACCAAGGTATCAATCTGGTAGGAGAGAACGCGCAAGCCACCGAATACCTGCACAAACAAACACCAACTTGCAACCAACGCGACAAAGGGGTTGTCAATCCCTTCATGGTTATTCGCAAAGTGAGGTCTGATAGAAATGGATAAACGGTACAGTAATATTTTTGGTTTATGGAACGGAAAGTAAAGATTGCAAAATAAGGGAACAGCGACAGAAATTGGCAAGTTGACGGGAAACTAATATGTTGTAAACTAGACCCGGGGGCCATAGGTTTCACTAGAGGCTTCTCTCAAGATTGAAATTATTACGGTGGGTGAACAAATTACTGCCGAGCAATTGATAGAAAAGCGCAAAGTTATGACGATATCTATTGCAATGATCTTGAATATGGGCATCACGTTCGTGTCAAGTAGACCGAAACGATTCTGCATCTACTACTATTACTCCACACATCGACCGCTATCCAGCATGCATCTAGAGTATTAAGTTCATAAAGAACGGAGTAATGCTTTAAGCAAGATGACATGATGTAGAGGAATTAACTCAAGCAATATGATGAAAACCCCATCTTTTTATCCTCGATGGCAACAATACAATACGTGCCTTGCTGCCCCTACTATCACTGGGAAAGGACACCGCAAGATTGAATCCAAAGCTAAGCACTTCTCCCATTGCAAGAAAAACCAACCTAGTTGGCCAAACCAAATCGATAGTTCGAAGAGACTTGCAAAGATATCAAATCATGCATATAAGAATTTAGAGAAGATTCAAATAATATTCATAGATAAGCTGATCATAAATCCAAAATTCATCGGATCTCGGCAAACACACCGCAAAAGAGTATTACGTCGAATAGATCTCCAAGAACATTGAGGAGAACTTTGTATTGAGAATCAAAGAGAGAGAAGAAGCCATCTAGCTACTAGCTATGGACCCGTAGGTCTGAGGTAAACTACTCATGCTTCATCGGAGAGGCAATGGTGTTGATGTAGAAGCCCTCCATGATCGAATCTCCCTCCGGCAGGATGCCAAAAAAGGCCCCTAGATGGGATCTCATAGGTACAGAAGGTTGCGACGGTGGAAAAGTGGTTTCGTGGCTCCCCTGGATGTTTTTGGGGTATAAGAGTATATATAGGAGGAATATCTAGGTCAGGAGGTCTATGAGGGGCTGTAGGATCAAAAGTATGTCTAGAGGGGGGGGGGTGATTAGACTACTTGACCAAATAAAAACTTATCCTTTTCCCAATTTTAGTCTTTGGCAGATTTTAGCTATCTTAACACAAGTCAAGCAATCTTAACATAATTCAAGCAAGCATGCAAAGAGTATATGAGCAGCGGAAAGTAAAGCATGCAACTTGCAAGAATGTAAAGGGAGGGGTTTGGAGAATTCAAACGCAATTGGAGACACGGATGTTTTTGTCGTGGTTCCGATAGGTGGTGCTATCATACATCCACGTTGATGGAGACTTCAACCCATGAAGGGTAACGGTTGCGCGAGTCCACGGAGGGCTCCACCCACGAAGGGTCCACGAAGACGCAACCTTGTCTATCCCACCATGGCCGTCGCCCACGACGGACTTGCCTCACTAGCGGTAGATCTTCACGAAGTAGGCGATCTCCTTGCCCTTACAAACTCCTTGGTTCAACTCCACGATCTTGTCGGAGGCTCCCAAGTGACACCTAGCCAATCTAGGAGACACCACTCTCCAAGAAGTAACAAATGGTGTGTTGATGATGAACTCCTTGCTCTTGTGCTTCAAATGATAGTCTCCCAAACACTCAACTCTCTCTCACAGGATTTGGATTTGCTGGAAAGAAGATTTGAGTGGAAAGCAACTTGGGGAAGGCTAGATATCAAGATTCATATGGTAGGAATGGAATATCTTGGCCTCAACACAACGGTAGGTGGTTCTCTCTCAGAAAATGTGTATTAGAAGTGTAGATTAATTCTGATGGCTCTCTCCACGAATGAAGAGTGGGTGGAGGGGTATATATAGCCTCCACACAAAAACTAACCGTTACACACAATTTACCAATCTCGGTGAGACCGAATTGAGAAACTCGGTCGGACCGATTCAGCAAATCTAGTGACCATTAGGATTTTCAGTGGGACCGACATGCAACTCGGTAGGACCGATATGGTTAGGGTTAGGGCATAACATAATATCGGTGAGACGGACTTTGGTAATAAGCTAACCAGAGAGTTGGTCAGGTAAACTCGGTGGGATCGGTTCTCTCATTCCGGTGGGACCGAAATGTTACGATAGGGAAACAGAGAGTTTACATTGCAATCTCGGTGGGACCGATCGCTCATCTCGGTGGGACCGAAATGTTACGAAGGGAAACAGAGAGATTACAATCCCATCTCGGTGAGACCGAGATCCCCATCGGTGAGACCAATTTTCCTAGGGTTTGTGGCAGTGGCTATGACATCTGAACTCGGTGGCGCCGGATAGAAAGAATCGGTGGGGCCGAGTTTGACTTTTGGTTTGGGTCATATGTGGATGTGAGAAAGTAATTGAGGGCTTTGGAGCATATCACTAAGCACTATGGAGCAAGAAACTCATTAAGCAACACCTCATCCCTCCTTGATAGTATTGGCTTTTCCTATAGACTCAATGTGATCTTGGATCACTAAAGTATAAAATGTAGAGTCTTGAGCTTTTGAGCTTGAGCCAATCCTTTTATCCTTAGTATTTTGAGGGGTCCACTTTCCTCATCCATGCCATGCCATTCATTGAGCTTTTCCTGAAATATTCATCTTGGAATAATGTTAGCTCAATGAGCTATATGTTGTTAGGAATTACCAAAACCACCTAGGGATAGTTGCACTTTCAATCTCCCCCTTTTTGGTAATTGATGAAAACATATAGATCAAAGCTTCGTCAAATGATAATGAGAGAGAAAAACATTGTCGCTTTGAGAAGTATGTGAAAAGCAAGAGCTCCCCCTAAATTTGTGCATAGTTTAAGATTTGCTTTGGACTGCAAATGCACAAGAAGTTAGGATCATGGGTTACTCTTCCATGTCACATACATCTTGGTAGAGCGCTCAAAATGATAATAATTGAATACATGCACTCATCACCAAGCAAAGTGAATGATCATATAGAGATAAAAGGATAATGTCATCCAACAAGCATAAATGTAGCATATGATCAAACACATGATCATCCAAGTATCACAGACATAATGTATCTCAAACAAGCAAATAAAGTTCAACCACCAAAGCAAGAGAGAAAAAATCAACACTCTCTCTCGAAGCCTATGATCTATACATTTTCTCCCCTTTGGCAACAAGTTACTAAAAGTTCATAGAAAATGCATAGTACTAAATCGTCTCTCAGGTTTGATCTTGGTGGTGGTGTAGATAGAGCGCCAGGACAGATGCATCAGTTGATGTAGATGGAGCTGGTGGAGTAGGTCTTGGAGCTGGTGGCACTTGAAGTGGCTGGTGCAAACGAAGTGGCTCTGGTGTCTGTCACTGGCACTGCAGCTAATCTCTGAGCTCTAGGCACTCTAGCAAATGCCTTAGTGGTTGTGTTGCCCTTCCTCTCCTGCATATCATCCTGAAGTTGCTCAACAACGGACTGGATCTTTGTGACCTTCACATCTATGTCATAGAACTTCTGCTCCATGATCCTCTGCAAGCTCTCCTGGTTTTGAGTCAAGGTGGCCAGCCCCTTCTCGATCCTCAAAGTGGATGCAATCAAGTAGCCAAGTTGATCCTGTTTGCTCTTCAAAAAGTACTGAGATGCCTCTTCCATTGTTGGCATCTTGGCAGCCTTCTCAACCCTTGCCTTCTCCTTCTTAGCTTGTGCTTGCATTGAAGATGGTTCATCTTCATCCATAACTTGGTTGTCCTCAAAGTCTGGATAGATAGGCATGTGCTCCTTGTCCAACAAGTATGTGTCTGTGCCCATCTTGGAGTTAATCAGCTCCTGGATCTGTGGGGCATACCCACAACTTCTCTTTTGGTCAGCTGCTGTCCTCTTGATAGTCTCAACTATAAGGCTCATGACCTTGAACTTCTGTGGCACATCAAATAAGTGTAGCAGATTTATTGCATGGCCTTTGATCATGTTGTGATCACCTGACTTGGGCAAGAGAGTGTGCCTGAGGATCCAGTTAATGGTTGGCAGTCTGACGAAAGGTAATGTCTTGATCCAAACTTGTGTGATTCTATAGCAGATCTGGGATCTCCTTGTACATATGTGCCATAGAGTTGTGATCCATCTTCTTCTTGGCATAGACATCCAAGTCATTCTCTTCCTCCTTAGGTGCATTGATCAGATTAGCCCATTCTTCAATAGATGATTGGTACCTAGTACCTTGGACATCCATACTATCCTGCCATCTGGATAGAAGTGTCTTTGTGGAGTAGAATTGCATTATGAGCTCCTCATTCCACTTTGTGAGCTTCGCCCAACAAAGTCTGCCACTCCTGGCGCTGAAACTGTCATACACACCAGGATAGTGTTCTTCATTCTCCTTCATGAAGGTCCAGTCAACCCACCTCATGTCACACACTATTGGCTTCTTGTCCAACAACACTGTCTCATAGAAATCCCGCTGTTCCTTTGTGTGGAACCTGTAGTCAACAATAGTCCTCCTTCTGGTGGCATATGGATCTGACTCTCTCCATAACCTCAATACTGAGTCTCTCCTGATCTTCATGTTCTCAGCTACAGGATGAGCATCATTATGATCTGGAATTTTTGGATTCAATTTTCTCAAGACATGTGTCTCATCATCTTCTTCTTGACAACAATTTCAGCACTGGGGCCTTGTTCTTCTCAAAGCATTGGAATGTTCTGGTACTCCTCTTAGGTACAGTCTTGGGTTTGGAGGCAGCTTTGGGTGCTTCTTTGGGCTTTGATGATGCAGCCCCTGACCTGATAGCATCACCCATAAGCTTCTGAGCCTTGGGTGCTGGTGCAACAACCTCTTCTTCTTCCTCCTCTTCCATCATGGAAGGCTTTCCAATAACTCTGGCCATGGTCTTCTTGACCCTTTCCTTCCTCTTCTTCCCTTCTGCAGCAACCTCTTTGGGTTCAGATTCCAAAGATGCTTGAGTGGAGGCTCTGGTTTTAGACATGGGTTGTCTTCCTGCTGGCCTTTTGGTCTTCAGACCTGGCTTAGTTGCTGCAGTTGAGCTATATTCTTTCTTGAGAACCTTTTTCTTGGAAATGGCCTCATCCTCAACAGCCACATAGTCTTCATCCTCAGATTCTGAGGTTCTCTTCTTTCTGGTCCTAGTGGTAGCTTTGGGTAAGTTGCTTGGAGTGCTCCTGCTACCCTCATCAGAGCTGCTAGAGGGACTAGTGCCCTCACTCATTTGAACCTGCTCCTCTTCCCTGTTCTGACTGTCACTCTGATTAGACATATTGCAGCCATTGACAACTGACCCTGTGAATAGATATAGATGAGATAGAGTGGATGAGCATCACAAAATATAGAGATTTTTGCAAAAGAATGAGTCAAAAACTTAGTTTTAGTTTTCCACAGAAAGCATTTCGGATCAACCGATTTGTAAACTCGGTGATACCGAAGCAGCTTCGAACCTAAACTAGTGAACTTCGGTCGAGACCGAGTCACAGTTCGGTGGCACCAAGACTGCTAGGGTTTCACAAAGTCCTGAACTCGGTCACACCGATTTGCAATTCTCGGTCAGACCGAGAATCACATGTGCAATGGCCTTAGCCGAATCGGTGGAACCGAGTTCTACAACTCGGAGGGTCCGAGATGGTTTCGGCGGAAACCTAACCCTAAATTTTCAATTCATCTCTAATCTACGGAGTGTTTTGACTGGATAGAATAGTTTCAATCGTGGCAAGATTCATGTTGAACACAATGTGCTAGGAATCGGACGGGGATAGCACAGTGATTGAGTCCATACCCTAGTTCGGCGATGAACTTGAGTGCAGTTTACAACGGTGGGGATGATTTCCGTTGACGGCGAGAGACCAGCGACGGAGGCGGTGGCGGCGAGGAGGACGATCCGAGACCACGAGGCGGAGCGGGCTACGCGGGTGAAAGTGTTTGGAGAAAGTTTCCAAATTTTTGCCCGTGGGTATATATAGCCCGACCACAGCGGTGTGACCGAGTGGAACAACTCGTGGCACCGAGATGCATAACGCAAGCGATTCTGACAACTCGGTGTGACCGAAAAGTTCAAATCGGTTGCACCCAGATTGAAAACATAGATCGACTTAGTGATCTCGGTATGACCGAAATGGAAGAATCGGTCAGACCGAAACGCACAAAGAAGTTTTGGAAGTTCAAGTCTATGACGAATCGGGGACTCCGAGTGCTACTCACATAGAGTGGTTCGAATCTGATTTGATCAAATTTTGTGATGCAACATGAATAGAGTTTGGGACGAGAAGAGCATAGATAGCTAGAGAAGGTTCTTAGGCATTCTTGTCCATCCACTTGGCAAAAGAAAAAGAAACCAATCAATCAAAACAACAAGTGGATGTCCTCGAATGAGTAAAATATGCAACCAACATGCTCACACAATAAAATGGCAAATGAAATATGTGGCAAAGCATGCACAACCAATTCTAGCATCTATCAAGCAATTGGCGATGACTAGGTCATCTATATATGAGTATATGGACTTGGGAGTCAAATGAGAACATTTGATCATAGGTCATACTCATCGTTTAAGCACAAGTGGGGTTACCACTTTTACATAATGCATTGATGTGTTCACACCATTAGAGTTGCTTTAGCTCAATTTTTAGAGTAAAGCTCCCCCTAGATGTGAGATTCCCCCTTAGAGGGATGAACTAACCTTGGGTTTTGTCGATGATGACTTCATGTAGGTGTTGAAGATGTGGATGCTCAATGTTGATGAAGATCATTTGGAGCAATCCTTTTGGAGTGAGTTGCACTTCCAATACCTACACGGGTTAGTCCCACAAGGAACAAACAAGGATATCCATAGACATAGAGTGATGCACACACAAGATAATGTCTATGAGAGCATTAGGTTACCTTGTCCCTTGTCTTACCAACAAGAGGGTTTGTGACTCCTTGAACTAGTGCAAGATGTGAAAGTTGATTGCACTTGTAGTTGCCAAAATGATATGAGTGAAATATGTTGGCGGAGACACCCTCAAGAACTCTCTAGTTCTTCTTCTTCGGGATCCACATCATCTTGATGGGAATCCTTGGAGTTGTAGTCATACTTGATGAAGTAGAGCTTGACGTAGTCTTGGGAACCCACTTGACTAAGGCCTTTGGAGCTTCTTCAAACACATCAATCTCCTCTTGAAGCTTATCCTTGCCTTTTTGCTTGTGGTCTTGTGGTGGAAGATCATCTTGAGCTTGTGTCCCCTTGAAGGAAGTAGGATCATACTTATCTTGTTGAGGAACAAACTTCGTCTTGGGGTATTGATCTTCTTCCCACTCAACTCCATTGGCATTGAACTTTCGTTCAAAACCAACACCTTGGTTCTTCCGGTGCCTTCCTTGCTTGCGTACAATTTCCTCAAATTGCTTACTCCCGGCAAGGCTCTTGTAAACACCTTTCTCTATAATTCCCTTCAATAAGCTATTTTCTTTGTCACATCCCAGTTAGACCATGCATTAGGGTGTGCATCATGTTAAATTCCATTTGAATTTGAAATGGGGAAGGCAGGAAACCCCAGAACACCCCCTTAATTCAACTAGGGTTTACTAAAAATTATTTCAATGAATCTGAAATGCCCTTCAAAATGCTCATCCTCTTTGTTTTGGTTCAGAACCTATGTCAAAGGAGGTGTATCATTTTCTAGGTCAACCAAAGGTCCTTGATTTAATTCACAAGTTTTGAACTTGAGCATTTTAAATGGTACAAAATATTTTAAATGTTCAAAAATTGCCAAACCAAAATGTTTCATGTTGGAAATATTCCAACAAGGGACCAGGAGCATTTTGGTGATTTTTAAAACATTTTTGGTATTTTAGAAAACCCCACAAAGTTGCAGGAAATTAGAAAAAGATAAAAAAAGGTAGAAACCTTACGGCGCTTTGTGCGCCCACTGCCCTGCCCAGCCCAAAGAGCTGGCCAACTGCTGCTTGGCTCGACAGCAGCAGCCAGTGCTCGGCGGCGGGCACCGCCAGGTGCCACGCACTGTCGCCGCCTCGCCGCTCCTTTGCCAGCTACCGCCGAGGACCGACCCTCTCGCTCTCCGAACCCCTGGACACCCCTCTCCTCCCGGATCATCTCCTCGCTCTCCCCAACTTGGCCGACGCCACCGCCCAAGACCACCGCCGTGAGTCGTGCTCCCCGCCGTCCGTGCTCCTCCACACCATGTCCAGAGCCCCGCCAGCCTCCACTACCCCTAGCCGACCGAGTCCCGCTCGCTCCAAGTACCCCGAACCCAGCTCACCGACCTCGACCGAGCTCGCCGTCGCCGGAGATCCCTTTTGACGTCGCCGTCGCCCCGGTTCATCCCCGACCTCGACGAGGCTTTCTACACGACGCCCGTGAGCCTACCTAACTTCCCTTCCCTCTCTCTCGCGCCCTCGAGCAACGTAGCGACCGAGCCGCGTTCACCCGCACCCGCCGCCGCGGAGCTCGTCGCCGACGTGCTCCCGGCCACTCTCCGGCCACCCCAGGGTGCCCGTTGCATTCACCACACCCCAACGGGTCTGCCCATGCACTTCCCGCACCTCGCCGAGCCCTCTAACCTCAAACCCGTCGTTGGCCGAACCCCGGCGGCCGCCTAGCTCGTCGCCGGCGCCAACTCCGGCCACCCCGACCCCAACTAACCCCACCAATAGACGCGGGTTGCTCCTAGCTACCCGTAGCTATCTTCCGCGACTCGTTTGGTTGCCGGAATCACCAAACACACTCCCTCCGCCGTGTCGGGCTCGCCGGCGGCTAGTCGCCGGTGCGGCCGACGTGGACATTGACCACTGCGGGCCCGCGTTGACCCGACAGGTCACTGACAGATGGGGCCCAGCCCTGCTAACTAAATATATTAGTTTAATTAAATTTTAGTTAAGTTAATTACCCTGACATGCGGGACCCACTGTCAGGTTTGACTGGACGTCCCCGTTGACTCTGACGTCATGCTGACGCATGGCTGACGCATTAATTCAAATTCTGGATTTATTTTGATATAGTAAATTCCAGAATATAATTCAAATTTCAAATGCCTATAACTTTTTATCTATAGCTCCAAATGCAAAGATTTATATATGAAAAATTATCAGAAAAATCCACTCTATCCATTGGTACAGGTTTCATGCATGTTAAAGCAAGTTAACTATGCTGTTTAACCATAATAAGATATTGCACCATTAGGACTAACTCAAATGAGCTATCATTTGAATCCTTGATTCAAATGAGTTCATTCCCTGTTATTTCAGCTTGCATTAGGCCAACACACATCCATACTGCCATGTCATAGCATGCATCATATTGTTGCATATTGTCATGTGTGTTTACTTTCGGTGTGCTTTCATGATAGGTTACGCTTCGAGGATAACCTCGACTATCCATCTGAAGGCGATACTCTACCCCATTCCATCGGGCAAGCAACCCGTTGATCATTCGATACAAACCCATGTTCTCGCTTCGCTCTCGTTTCTGCATTAAGACAACGCGATTCAAACTGTTGTGTGCTGCGGTAGTTGAACCCACTTCCTCTGCATGACTGTCATTGCCACAAGAACTAGATGAAACCCACTAGTATGTGTAGGAGTTGATTGAGCCATGGTTGTGATTCCTACCATGCTATGCTTGCTATGCTTAGAGTTGTGTCGGTCCGGCTCATCGGGATGATGAACTGGAGTGAAAGGTGGTGTTGGTTCGAGAGTGAAAGTGTTGAACACGATTTGGTAAAGGTATCGATGGGAGGCCATGTAGGAGTACATGGTGGGTTGTTTCATTGAAGCCGATCCTAAGCTGAGATCTGTGTTTGTGATCCATGAATTAGCTACTACCACGCATTGGGCCCGAAACCAATGGACCCTCTAAACTTCTTAACCACCCTGTTCTTAGTCCGGAGTTGCAAGTAGTTTACGTGTTTGTAGCATCTTTGGGGCCGCATTTAACGCTGACCTTAGGGGTGGGTTGTGTTGCGGTAGGCACGTGGCCGTGTGTGCGAGTGCCCGTTTGGTATCTCGGGAACCCTGCACACATCGTTCGGGCTGTATGGGAAACCTCGGCCGGACTCCCTACGGATGGAACCCGAATAGGCGATAAACCTGGACTAGGGACTCGAGTGTTTAGGTAGGCTGTTGCCGACACCCACGTTGGGCTTCCGCTTGAAGGTTGCCGAGTACATGTCGTGTAAACGGCGATAAGTGGTGAGCGTGTGTGAAGAAGTACACCCTGCAGGGTTAAATATGATCTATTGAATAGCCGTGTCCACGGAGAAGGACTTCGGGTTACCTATATCAGTTCATAGACAAGTAAATGGATACTACTAAAAGCCTCAAGATATGTGTGAGTATCGTGGATGGCCCTCTCGTGGGATGACGAGAGAGGATCCACGGTGGAGTATTGTGATGGTGATTAGTGGACTCGTGTACGACAAATGCTTTACAAAGTGGTGTCACGTGGGATAGCTTAGCCAAAAGTCAAAGCGGCTTGTGCAAATAACTCCACCTCCTTCCTTGAGAATGTGCATGTATGATAGGATTACGTGGTAAGACTTGCTGAGTACCTTTGTACTCATGTTTGTAATTAATGTTTTTCAGAGGACAATACTACCCCTCGACGGATTCTATGTAGATATTGACTTGACGAGTGAACTAGCCACCGGTGGCGACCTAAGACTTGTGAAGGGCCATTGTAGATAGAAAGGCTCCAACAAGCTTTCTTTCTTTCTAGGTGCATACTCGAGACTAGTTTGCTTCGCATGTGCTTGTATGATTGTATGACTTGAGTGTTGGGTCATGTGACCCCTACCTGTATGACTATGTTATGTATGGCTCCTCGGAGCCTCTTAAATAAAGTACTTGAGTTGTAGAGTTTTGTTGTGATGCCTTGTTGTATTTACTCATATCGGGCATATTATGCGTGTATGATTGAAATGCTTGGTATGAGTGGGATCCGACAAACTAGTTGTTTATCCTCGGCAGCCTCTCATATGGGGAAATGTAGTCTCGTGCTTCGGCGATAGTAGTCCGCTACAGCCGGTTCACGGAGTCCTGCTAGCCTAGCACTATTGCTTGGACACTTGACTGGCGGCATGTGATTCATTTCGTTCCTATATCATCCCTTCGGGAAATGTCACGCGGTGGTATTCGAGTCCTGCCTAGCCTGCTACAGCCGGGATACCGGAGTCCTGTTAGCCAGTGCTACAGCCCGAATTCATACGTTGATGACCGACATGCTCGAGGTGATTCATGTATGCCTGTCCCCATAGGTTGGTGCCGCTTTGGGTTCACGACTAGCCATGTCGGCCGGGTTCTTTGTCATGTGGATGCTAGCGACACTATCATATCGTGAGCCAAAAGGCGCCAACGGTCCCGGCCATGGTAAGGCGACACCGTGGAATACCGTCGTGAGGCCGCAAAGTGATATGAGGTGTTACCAGCTAGGTCGATGTGACCTGGAATCGGGGTCTGACAGCGTTGGCATCAGAGCAGGGCTGCCTGTAGGTTTGCTAAGCCAAACTGGTCGAAGTTGAGTCTAGAAATGCTTTAGTTATATGTAGGGGAATTGATTGTGGGAGGGAACATAAGGCTCTTTTTACTCCTTTATCTTATGCCCTCTGATCTGAGTCATCCTCTTCTCATTCGACATGGGTATAGGACTAGGCTCTCCTCTCTCTATCAGGTTCACGTGTTACTAATCCGTAGTAACTTATTGGATTGTTGGTTACATCCTCAGTTCAGTGCTGCTAATTTTAGTATGCTATCAATTGAACCAGAACCTTGATATGATGTTGTTGAGTGGTTTTGCAATCTGATTTTGAATGTCTCAAATCTGATTTTGAGCATTTACAGATGTTATGCTGCCCGATTTTCCCTAGAAATTCTAATGCCTTTGCATTGTGGCTGTGCTTTCGGATGGCCACCGTCCCCGAACCAAGTGGTTACTTTGACCCGTTGCATTGATGTGTGTGGTCACACGGCAATGCTGGTCCGTGATGATTGAGTCAGTTATCGATGGTATCCTGAATATACCGTCGAGGAGCAGTTTAGGATTTCAATCAAAGCCAATACCTATGCACGGTCGGATTTATCCATCTTATCCCGGACTCTTGAGCCACTTCACTTGTTCTTATGGGCTTGGAATCACTATTGGAATGTCATGCAAGATGCAGCCTATTCCATGATGACTATTATTCGAGCGAAACTGCTTTGTTGGGCAACACTGATTTTAGCTATATGCCCATCCCTCCACAGGGCGCATGGCTACCTTCGGGTTTGTACAGCGATGCATCCCATGAGGACTCACTCCTTTGCACTACTCTTGAGTTCTTTGGAGGACAAGGACCGTGAGAACCGGCCTTGCGTATGGAGCTTTTAATGCCCGTTCGACCACTGGGCTACTCTGACTAGGTTTGCACCTGCCGTGCAAGCCGGATATATGGACATGAGGGACTTGTACCCTGTGCGGGCGAGTCTGCCAGACTTTATGGAGTGGCGTGAGGTTGGAGGCATCACTCCTCCTCGTGGGCCTCGTCTGCCACCGTTTGTTGGACCACGGCCACATCCGAGTCCTTATGGTCCACAGGCCCCACAGGATTGTCTGTTTCCGGACGATCATGTTCCACTTCCAGGTTTGGGTGGTGACTTCTATGAGGACTACTATGGAGCTGCCTGAGATAGTAGTAGTATTCCTAGTATGGTAATAGTTGTGTTTCCACCGTCCTGCGTGACTCGTGGCATACGACTTAGTGTGTATCGCTCCGGAAGTGTAGAAAAATAATGTATAGGAGTTGGATTGCTTCCGATGAGATGTAACGCCTTTCCTTATAGTTGTACTCCGTCAGGCTTGTACTAAACTATGAATGGTGTGTATGACCGTTGGTATATATACATATGGCAGTTTTATATTACCATGTCATACGGATGAACATCTTTGCATTCCATGCTATCCATTACCTTCCGCACTTCCTTGTTAAATTCTGCCATCCTGGTTTAAACCTTTGCTTTGTCTCCCAGGATGGTCAACACTCGCAACACTCCTGCTGCTCCGGAGCAGGGAGAAGCCAGCGCAGCCAGAAATGTGAATCTGCCGCAACCGCCATCTTTGGCCGAGGTGATGCTGGAAGCAGAACGCAATAAGCGTGAAACCAACCGCTTACTAGAGCGGATTTAACAAAACACCGCACGCCAGCCAAGAAGCGATGTGGTTTCACTCAACGACTTCGTCAAGCTGTATCCCCCAAAATTCAAATATTCCGTCGAGCCTCTCGACGCGGATGATTGGCTCCGCAGCATCCACCACAAGCTGCGTTCCGCCAACGTGGCTGAGGCCGACAAGGTTACCTTTGCCGCCTATCATCTTGAAGGCCCCGCTAGCCTCTCGGTGGGAGAATTATGAGGCTATCGTCCGGTTGGACAAGTTACAACTTGGGCTGAATTCAGTGCCGCCTTCCGTGAGCATCATATTCGGAAGGTCTTATGGACCGCAAGCGTGAGGAATTCTGCAGTTTCACCCAAGGTAGGTGACGGTGGATGCCTACACCGTGAATTTGGGAGGTTAGCACGTTATGCTCCCAAGAAGTTTCTACCGATGCCAAGAAGCGTGCAAGGTTCCGCAAGGGACTTAGCCCTGAGCTACGCCGAGATCTCTGTCTGCATGAGTGTACCTCTTTCCCGAAGCTAGTCAATAAGGCTATCAGCGCCGAAACTGGGCAGACTGATTTTGAGGCTTCGCGCAAGCACATTCGTGATTCTGGATCTTCATTCGGCTCTGGATCCCAGAAGCGCCGGGTTTGGGTCCCAAATACTGCTTTACCACCCAGGTTCACCCCGAGGCCATCCTCTGAGGCGCCTCGCCCCAACCAGCAGTATTTTCCACCCAAGACTTATGGAGGTCCAACTGCTAATGCTGCTCCACGCCCAAACGTGATAACTTGCTTCAAGTGTGGAGAGACGGGCCACTATATCCGAGAGTGTCCCCAGAACAACCCCAATCAAGCTGGAAAGTCTGTTGGCCGCGGCAAGACAGCAGGAAAGGTGCCCTATGCTAAACCAGTTGCCACCGCTCGTGGCCATGTCAACTATGTTTCTGCTGAAGTGACCTATGAGGATCCTAACGTCGTCCTCGGTACGCTTCTTGTTAATTGCCATCCGGCAACCGTTCTTTTTGATACTGGAGCATCTCATTCATTTATTTCTGAGAGCTATGCTCGATTGCACAACACCACATTCTGTGACATGCCTACCTCCATGGAAATTCAAACTCCTGGTTCTAGATGGCAAACCTCTAGAATAAGTCATGGGAATGAAATTCTTGTCGACAGATTAGTCTTTCTTGCATCCCTAATAGCTCTTAAGTCCTCGGACATAAACATCATCTTGGGTATGGACTGGATGTCAGCATAATTGTCAGCCCATTATGCTAAGATTGATTGCTCTACTAGAACTGTTCAACTTACCCATCCTTCGGGCAAGACAGTGAATGTTTTAACCCGAGTGTCTAAGCGCCAGCTTTACTCCTTAAATGCCAACCCCCTTCCAGACCTCGAAGATATTCCGGTAGTCCGTGATTTCCCGGATGTCTTTCCAGAGGAACTGCCAGGTGTTCCACCTGACAGGGATGTCGAGTTCGTAATAGATCTTGTTCCCGGAACCGTCCCAATCTCTAGAAGACCTTATAAGATGGCACCCCTAGAACTAGCTAAACTTAAGAAACAACTCGATGAATCCTTGCAAAAAGGTTTCATCCGTCCTAGTTCATCTCCATGGGCTTGCCCCGTTCTCTTCGTCAAGAAGAAGGATGGTACGGATCGGATGGTTGTAGATTACCGACACATCAATTTGGTCACTATCAAGAACAAGTATCCGCTCCCGGGATCAACGATCCGTATGATCAGCTCATTGGATCCTCGATCTTCTCCAAGATGGATTTGAGGTTGGGCTACCATCAAATCAAAATCAAGAACGGGACATTCCCAAAACGGCCTTTGTCACTCGTTATGGCCAAGACTGAGTACACCGTCATGTCCTTCGGATTAACCAATGCTCCAGCCACCTTCTCTCGGTTAATGAACTCAATCTTCATGGAGTATTTGGATAAATTCGTCGTGGTATACCTCGATGATATACTCATCTACTCCAAGAATGAGGAAGAACATGCCGAACATCTAAGGCTAGTATTGATGAAACTTCGAGAGCACCGCCTTTATGCCAAATTCTCTAAGTGTGAATTCTGGTTACCAGAAGTGACCTATCTAGGACATGTAATCTCTGGTAAGGGCATTGCTGTCAATCCCGAGCGAGTTCAAGCCGTCCTTGATTGGACCCCACCTGAATCGGTCAAGCAAGTTCGGAGTTTCCTCGGTTTAGCGAGCTATTGCCGCCGCTTCGTCGAGAATTTCTATAAAGTTGCTAAACCTCTAACCGAACTTCTCAAGAAAGATAAAAGGTTCGAATGGACGCCACAGTGCGAGTTCAGCTTTCAGGAACTGAAAAGACGCCTGACATCTGCTCCCGTACTTGTTCCACCAGATTTCTCCAAGGACTTCATTATCTATTGCGACGCCTCGCGACAAGGACTAGGTTGCATACTCATGCAAGATCGTCATGTGATTGCCTACGCTTCTCGACAGTTGCGTCCGCATGAGGATAACTACCCCACACACGATCTAGAGCTTGCGGCGATGGTTCATGCACTCAAAACCTGGCGACATTACCTTACGGGTAATCGTTGCGAAATCTACACTGATCACCAAAGTCTGAAATATATCTTCACCCAATCGGATCTGAATCTCGGCAAAGACGTTGGGTCGAGTTGATTACAGATTTCGACTTAGGAATATCCTACACCCTGTGCAAGGCCAATGTCATGGCGACGACTAAGTCGCAAATCTTATTGTAACAATCTGATGTTACAACAAAGTCAACCATTTCTCCACGAGGAATTTCGTAAGCTTAATCTTCACATTGTTCCTCGAGGATTCCTTTCCACCACGGTAGCGAAACCTACCCTTATGGATCAGATCATCAAGGCACGGAAGGTAGATCCGGAATCTCCCGTGTCGGGAGAAACATCAAGAAAGGAGTCGCAGATTGTTTCTCCATTGATGAACAAGGTGTCGTGTTCTTTGGAGACCGTCTAGTGGTCCCCAAGGTGCGCAACTGAGGCGATTGATCCTTAAGGAAGCTCATGACTCTCCTCTCACCATTCATCCCGGTAGTACTAAAATGTATCAAGACCTCGCCAGAGGTTTTGGTGGACTAGGATGAAGAGAAAATCGCTCAATACATTGCTAATCTGCGACGTCGTCGTCGAGTTAAAGCAGAGCATCAACGGCCTGCTGGTACCCTTCAACCTTTGGAAATTCCTGAATGGAAATGGGATAAAATCGGTATGGATTTCATTACCGGGTTTCCCAGACCAAGAGAGGGAATAATGCTATCTTCGTTGTCGTCGATCGTCTTTCCAAGGTAGCCCACTTCCTACCCGTTCGTGAGAGTATAACCGCTAGCCAGCTAGCTGAATTGTACATCTCCGAATAGTGTCTCTTCATGGTGTTCCATTAGAGATTAACTCGGACCGTGGAAGTCTCTTCACCTCTCGATTTTGGGAAAGTTTCCAAACGCTATGGGAACTCGCTCTCCTTTAGCACCGCTTTCCATCCCCAATCAAGTGGTCAAGTAGAACGAGTCAATCAAATCCTAGAGGATATGCTTGAGCTTCATCATCTCTTTCGGCATGAATTGGGAGAAATGCCTTCCATTCGCCGAGTTAAGCTTATAACAATAGTTATCAAGCCAGCTGGGCAAAGCCCTTTCAAGTTCTTTATGGACGAAAATGTCGGACGCCTCTTAACTGGTCAGAAACCGGGGAGAGACAACTCTTTGGCCCGGATATGATTCAGGAAGCAGAAGAGCAGGTTCGCGTTGTTCGTGAGAAATTGAAAACAGCCCAATCTCGTCAAAAGAGCCAATATGACCGCAAGCATAAGCCTGTGACTTATGAAATTGGCGAGAAGGCCTACCTTCGGGTTACTCCCTTGAAGGGAACCCATCGATTCGGTATCAAAGGCAAGTTGGCTCCTCGTTACATTGGACCCTTTCGCATTCTTGCCAAACGAGGAGAAGTTGCCTACCAATTGGAACTACCTCCGCATCTTTCCAGAGTCCATGATGTCTTCCACGTTTCCCAACTCAGGCGTTGCTTCTCGGATCCTATCCGTGGAGTGGACCATGAAACGCTTGATCTCCAAGATAACCTCACCTATCGAGAATATCCCGTTCGTATCCTCGATCAAGCCGAGCGTACCACTCGACGTCGGAATATCAAGTTTCTAAAGGTTCAATGGTCAAACCATTCCGAGGAAGAAGCAACTTGGGAAAGGGAGGATCGTCTTCGACTTGAGTATCCCACCTTTTTCGCAGCAGATCCTAAATCTCGGGACGAGATTCTTTTGAGTGGGGGTGAGTTGTCACATCCCAGTTAGACCATGCATTAGGGTGTGCATCATGTTAAATTCCATTTGAATTTGAAATGGGGAAGGCAGAAACCCCGAACACCCCCTTTAATTCAACTAGGGTTTACTAAAAATTATTTCAATGAATCCGAAATGCCCTTCAAAATGCTCATCCTCTTTGTTTTGGTTCAGAACCTATGTCAAAGGAGGTGTATCATTTTCTAGGTCAACCAAAGGTCCTTGGTTTAATTCACAAGTTTTGAACTTGAGCATTTTAAATGGTACAAAATATTTTAAATGTTCAAAATTGCCAAACTAAAATGTTTCATGTTGGAAATATTCCAACAAGGGACCAGGAGCATTTTGGTGATTTTAAAACATTTTGGTATTTTAGAAAACCCCACAAAGTTGCAGGAAATTAGAAAAAGATAAAAAAGGCAGAAACCTTACTCGACGCCAGTGCCGCCCACTGCCTGCCCAGCCAACAACAGCGCCAATGGCTGCTTGGCTCGGCCAGCAGCAGCCAGTGCTTTCGGCGGCGGCACCCTTCAGTGCCACGCACTGGTCGCCGCCGCGCCGCTCCTTTGCCACCGCCGCCGAGGATCGACCCTCTCGCTCTCCCGAACCCCTGGACACCCCTCTCCTCCCCGGATCATCTCCCTCGCTCTCCCCCAACTTGGCCGACGCCACCGCCGCCGCACCACCGCCGTAGTCGTGCTCCCCGCCGTCCGTGCTCCTCCACACCATGTCCAGGAGCCCCGCCGCACTCCACTACCTCTAGCCGACCGAGTCCCGCTCGCTCCAAGTACCCCGAACCTAGCTCACCGACCTCGACCGAGCTCGCCGTCGCCGGAGATCCCTTTTGACGTCGCCGTCGCCCCGGTTCATCCCCGACCTCGACGAGGCTTTCTACACGACGCCCGTGAGCCTACCTAACTTCCCTTCCCTCTCTCGCGCGCCCTCGAGCAACGTAGCGACCGAGCCGCGTTCACCCGCACCCGCCGCCGCGGAGCTCGTCGCCGACGTGCTCCCGGCCACTCTCCGGCCACCCCAGGGTGCCCGTTGCATTCACCACACCCCAACGGGTCTGCCCATGCACTTCCCGCACCTCGCCGAGCCCTCTAACCTCAAACCCGTCGTTGGCCGAACCCCGGCGGCCGCCTAGCTCGTCGCCGGCGCCAACTCCGGCCACCCCGACCCCAACTAACCCCACCAATAGACGCGGGTTGCTCCTAGCTACCCGTAGCTATCTTCCGCGACTCGTTTGGTCGCCGGAATCACCAAACACACTCCCTCCGCCGTGTCGGGCTCGCCGGCGGCTAGTCGCCGGTGCGGCCGACGTGGACATTGACCATTGCGGGCCCGCGTTGACCCGACAGGTCAGCGATGATGGGGCCCAGCCCTGCTAACTAAATAGATTAGTTTAATTAAATTTTAGTTAAGTTAATTACCCTGACATGCGGGACCCACTGTCAGGTTTGACTGGACGTCCCCGTTGACTCTGACGTCATGCTGACGCATGGCTGACGCATTAATTCAAATTCTGGATTTATTTTGATATAGTAAATTCCAAATATAATTCAAATTTCAAATGCCTATAACTTTTATCTATAGCTCCAAATGCAAAGATTTATATATGAAAAATTATCAGAAAAATCCACTCTATCCATTGGTACAGGTTTCATGCATGTTAAAGCAAGTTAACTATGCTGTTTAACCAGAATAAGATATTGCACCATTAGGACTAACTCAAATGAGCTATCATTTGAATCCTGGATTCAAATGAGTTCATTCCCTGTTATTTCAGCTTGCATTAGGCCAACACACATCCATACTGCCATGTCATAGCATGCATCATATTGTTGCATATTGTCATGTGTGTTTACTTTCGGTGTTCTTTCATGATAGGTTCTGCCCCCGAGGATAACCTCGACTATCCATCTGAAGGCGTTACTCTACCCCAGCCCATCGGGCAAGCAACCCGTTGATCATTTCGATACAAACCCATGTTCTCGCTTCGCTCTCGTTTCTGCATTAAGACAACGCGATTCAAACTGTTGTGTGCTGCGGTAGTTGAACCCACTTCCTCTGCATGACTGTCATTGCCACAAGAACTAGATGAAACCCACTAGTATGTGTAGGAGTTGATTGAGCCATGGTTGTGATTCCTACCATGCTATGCTTGCTATGCTTAGAGTTGTGTCAGGTCTGGCTCATCGGGATGATGAACTGGAGTGAAAGGTGGTGTTGGTTCGAGAGTGAAAGTGTTGAACACGATTTGGTAAAGGTATCGATGGGAGGCCATGTAGGAGTACATGGTGGGTTGTTTCATTGAAGCCGATCCTAAGAACTGAGATCTGTGTTTGTGATCCATGAATTAGCTACTACCACGCATTGGGCCCGAAACCAATGGACCCTCTCGGCTTCTTAACCACCCCTGTTCTTAGTCCGGGAGTTGCAAGTAGTTTCGGTGTTTGTAGCATCTCAGGGGCCGCATAGCGCTGACCTTAGGGGTGGGTTGTGTTGCGGTAGGCACGTGGCCCGGTGTACCGAGTGCCCGTTTGGTATCTCGGGAACCCTGCACACATCGTTCGGGGCTGTATGGGAAACCTCGGTCGGACTCCCTACGGATGGAACCCGAATAGGCGATAAACCTGGACTAGGGACTCGAGTGTTTAGGTAGGCTGTGGCCGACACCCACGTTGGGCTTCCGCTTGAAGGTTGCCGAGTACATGTCGTGTAAACGGCGATAAGTGGTGAGCGTGTGTGAAGAAGTACACCCTGCAGGTTAAATATGATCTATTGAATAGCCGTGTCCACGGAGAAGGACTTCTGGGTTACCTATATCAGTTCATAGACAAGTAAATGGATACTACTAAAAGCCTCAAGATATGTGTGAGTATCGTGGATGGCCCTCTCGTGGGATGACGAGAGAGGATCCACGGTGGAGTATTGTGATGGTGATTAGTGGACTGGTATGCGACAAATGCTTTACAAAGTGGTGTCACGTGGGATAGCTTAGCCAAAAGTCAAAGCTGGCTTGCTGCAAATAACTCCACCTCCTTCCTTGAGAATGTGCATGTATGATAGGATTACGTGGTAAGACTTGCTGAGTACCTTTGTACTCATGTTTGCTAATTAATGTTTTTCAGAGGACAATACTACCCTCCGACGGATTCTATGTAGATATTGACTTGACGAGTGAACTAGCCACCCGGTGGCGACCTAAGACTTGTGAAGGGCCATTGTAGATAGAAAGGCTCCAACAAGCTTTCTTTCTTTCTAGGGTCCAGACTCGAGACTAGTTTGCTTCCGCATGTGCTTGTATGATTGTATGACTTGAGTGTTGGGTCATGTGACCCCTACCTGTATGACTATGTTATGTATGGCTCCTCGGGCCTCTTAAATAAAGTACTTGAGTTGTAGAGTTTTGTTGTGATGCCTTGTTGTATTTACTCATATCGGGCATATTAGTGTATGATTGAAATGCTTGGTATGAGTGGGATCCGACAAACTAGTTGTTTATCCTCGGCAGCCTCTCATATGGGGAAATGTAGTCTCGTGCTTCGGCGATAGTAGTCCGCTTCTGCCCGGTTCACGGAGTCCTGCTAGCCCAAAGACTACTGCTTGGACACTTGACTGGCCGGCATGTGATTCATTTCGTTCCTATGTCTGTCCCTTCGGGGAAATGTCACGCGGTGGTATTCGGAGTCCTGCCTAGCCTGCTACAGCCCGGGATACCGGAGTCCTGTTAGCCCAGTGCTACAGCCCGAATTCATACGTTGATGACCGACATGCTCGAGGTGATTCATGTATGCCTGTCCCCATAGGTTGGTGCCGCTTTGGGTTCACGACTAGCCATGTCGGCCCGGGTTCTTTGTCATGTGGATGCTAGCGACACTATCATATACGTGAGCCAAAAGGCGCAAACGGTCCCGGGCCATGGTAAGGCGACACCCGTGGGAATACCGTGCGTGAGGCCGCAAAGTGATATGAGGTGTTACCAGCTAGGTCGATGTGACCTGGAATCGGGGTCCTGACATTCTTGCTCAAGTGTAACTTGGCTAAGAGAATCATTAGTGGAATCAAGAGAACTACTAGAAGCAACAACATTGGATTTAGCATGATTATTGTTACTACTAGAGGAAGAATCCTTCTTGTTCTTGTTACTAGACTTGACTTGAGGCATGTAAGTAGATAAGAGTAAACGCTTGGCAATGTAAGAAGAACTTTTCTTACGGAGATCAGCATTGATTGCCTCTAAGAACTCATGCTCTTGCACAAGGTTGAGCTTTTCAAAGCGTAACTTCTCATGAGTCCTTAAAAGTTCTCTATGATCTTCTAAGATAGTTTCATGAGCTAACTTAAGAGTGTTTAGTTCTTTAGTTAGAAGCTCAATCTTCTCCTTATCATTGTCATTCCTTTTATCTTGATTAGCATGATTAATTGACGTTTCATCATAGTATTCATCACTAGAGTTTTCAACAAGTAAATCATCATCACCTAACAAGTCATCTTCATCACTTTGAGATCAACATACTCAGGATGTGTTACCTTTGGACCTTTGGCCATGAAGCATCTTCCAATTCCTTCATTTGGTGAATCAAATATGTCGTAGGAGTTGGTTGACACAAGTGCTAGACCGGCAACACCTTCATCTTGAGTATATTCGGAGTCGGAGTGATAACTTCTCTCGGAGTGATTGTCGGAGTCGGAGCCGGATACCCATTCACCAACATGAGCTTGATGTCTTCGTTTTGTGTAGCTCCTTGATGACTTGTCCTTCCATTTCGAATCTTTGCTCCTCCGTGAGGGTCTTCGTTCATAACGATCATCTCTACTCCTCCTCTCTCTTGGTGGTGATTCTTTTCTTCTACTTCTTCTCTTGGGTGATTCTTCTCTTCTTTTGTAGGGTGCCGTACACTCATTGGAATAGTGTCCGGGTCTCCCACAATTTTAGCAATTGTGCTCTCGACTAGAAGATCTTTTGTCATTGTAGGACCTTGACTTGGAGCTTCTCTCTTTGCTTCTATTCTTGTAGAACTTGTTGAAGTTCTTCACCATTAAGCTCAATTCTTCATTGAAGGTTTGTTTCTCACTTGATGATGTGGGGGCTTCACATAAGGCTTTGTAAGCACCACTTGACTAGTTGTGAAGTTCCTCCTTATCCTTGAGTGACATCTCGTGAGCAACAATTCTTCCAATGACTTCCGTTGGCTTGAGATCTTTGTAATTGGGCATCATTTGGATCAATGTGCACACGGTATCATATTTTCCATCCAAAGCTCTTAGGATCTTCTTGATGATGAATTTGTCGGTCATCTCTTCACTTCCTAAGCCGGCAATCTCATTTGTGATAAGAGAAAGCCTAGAGTACATTTCAGCGACACCTTCACCATCCTTCATTTTGAACTTGTCAAGTTGACTTTGAAGCACATCCAACTTGGATTCCTTGACGGAGTCGGTACCTTCATGCATATCATCCAAAGTATCCCAAATTTCCTTTGCATTCTCAAGACGGCTGATTTTGTTGAATTCTCGGTGCGACCGAAACGTTACGAAGGGAAACAGAGAGATTACAATCCCATCTCGGTGAGACCGAGATCCCCATCGGTGAGTCCGATTTGCCTAGGGTTTGTGGCAGAGGCTATGACATCTGAACTCGGTGGCGCTGGATAGAAAGAATCGGTGGGGCCGAGTTTGACTTTTGGTTTGGGTCATATGTGGATGTGAGAAAGTAGTGGAGGGCTTTGGAGCATAGCACTAAGCACTATGGAGCAAGAAACTCATTAAGCAACACCTCATCCCTCCTTGATAGTATTGGCTTTTCCTATAGACTCAATGTGATCTTGGATCACTAAAGTATAAAATGTAGGGTCTTGAGCTTTTGAGCTTGAGCCAATCCTTTTATCCTTAGTATTTTGAGGGTCCACTTTCCTCATCCATGCCATGCCATTCATTGAGCTTTTCCTGAAATATTCATCTTGGAATAATGTTAGCTCAATGAGCTATATGTTGTTAGGAATTACCAAAACCACCTAGGGATAGTTGCACTTTCAGGGGCCCACAAGGTTGGGGGCGCGCCATACCCCCTGGGCATGCCCGCCACCCTTGTGGCCACCTCACGGCTGTTCTGACTTGCACTCCAAGTCTCCTAGGTGTCTTCTGGTCCAAGAAAAATCATCACGAAGGTTTTATTCCATTTGGACTCCGTTTTGTATTCCTTTTCTGTGAAACTTTAAAACAAGGAAAAACAGAAACTGGCACTGGGCTCTAGGTTAATAGATTAGTCCCAAAAATCATATAAAATAGCATATTAATGCATATAAAACATCTAAAACAGATAATATAATAGCATGGAACAATAAAAAATTATAGATACGTTGGAGACGTATCAACGTCCATTTTGCATCATGTTTTTATGTTGATATTTATTACATTATGGACTGTTATTACACTTTATGATGCAATTCTCATGCCTTTTCTCTCTTATTTTGCAAGATTCACATGAAGAGGGAGAATGTCGGCAACTGGAATTCTGGACCGGAAAGGAGCAAATCTGAGATCCTTATTCTGCACAACTCCAAATGTCCAGAAACTTTACAGAGAATTATTCTGGAATATACAGAAAATATTGGGTGAAGAAATACCAGAAGGGGACCCACCAGGTAGCCACAAGCACAGGAGGCACGCCTACCCCCTGTATGCCCCGAGCTTAGGGGCCCCGGCTGCACTCACAGTGCCCATCTTGTGCTATATGGAGGGTTTTGACCTAGAAAAAAATAAAGAGAAAATTTTCGGGACGAAACACCACCGCGTCGAGGCGGAAGCTGGGAAAAAGCAATCTAGGCCTCTGGCAGAGCGATTCCGCCGAGGAAACTTCCCTCCAGAAGGGGGAAATCAACGTCTTCGTCATCACCAACGATCCTCTCATCATGGGAGAACCAATCTTCATCAACATCTTCACCAGAACCATCTCATCTCAAACCCAACTTCATCTCTTGTATTCAATCATTGTCTCAAAACCTCAGATTGGCACCTGTGGGTTGTTAGTAGTGTTGATTATTCCTTGTGATGCTAGTTGGTTTATTTGGTTGAATATCATATGTTCAGATCCTTAATGATATTCAATACCCCTCTGATCATGAAGATGAACATGCTTTGCGAGTAGTTACTTTTTTTCCTGAAGACATGGAAGAAGTCTTGTTATAAGTAATCATGTGAATTTGGTATTCGTTAGATATTTTGATGAGATGTATGTTGTATTTCCTCTAGTGGTGTTATGTGAACGTCGACTACATGATACTTCACCATGATTCGGGCCTAGGGGAAGGCATTGGTAAGTAGCAAGTAGATGATGGGTTGCTAGAGTAACAGAAGCTTAAACCCTAGTTTATGCATTGCTTCATAAGGGGCTGATTTGGATCCACGTGTTTAATGCTATGGTTAGATTTATCTTAATTCTTCTTTTGTAGTTGTGGATGCTTGCGAAAGGGGTTAATCATAAGTGGGAGGCTTGTCCAAGTAAGGACAACACCTAAGCACCGGTCCATCCACATATCAAATTATCAAAGTAGCGAACGCAAATCATATGAGCATGATGAAAACTAACTTGACGACAAATCCCATGTGTCCTCAGGAGCGTTTTGCTTTATATAAGAGTTCATACAGGCTTGTCCTTTGCTATAAAAAGGATCGGGCCACCTTGTCGCACCCTTGCTAAACTTGATACTTGTTACCCATTACGAATTATCTTGCTACCAAACTATCTGTTACCGATAATTTCAGTGCTTGCAGAGAATACCTTGCTGAAAACCGCTTGTCATTTCCTTCTGCTTCTCGTTGGGTTCGACACTCTTATCGAAAGGACTACGATAGATCCCCTATACTTTTGGGTCATCACAGTGTCGGGCGGTGGACTGCTAGGTCCGGTCACATGGCATGGGCATAGGGAGTTTTGGCGGCGGCTCTTCAGGGAGGAAAAAGATCAACCCTAAGTGGTGCCCCCACTCTCCTTTCTATAGACCTTCGAGGTGGGCTCAACACTTGAGCCCACTAGGAGTCTACTTCCATTTTCCACTCGGGGTCCAATCCGAATGGGCTACAACCCCTTAAGTGTGCGACCTTATAGGTTCACGTACACATGGACACGACAAGAGTCGATAGTTGGTAGCGGCGCATATCAGAATGTGCCAACTCCCATGTGTGCGTAAAGTCATTTGACGAACCTCGACAGTGTGTCATATGCAACATTCCGGTTGCCTCACGATATATGTTGTCGAGCTCAAGGCGAGTACTTGTCACCCTTGTGGTAGCTCGACTTCTCTTCTCGAAAACGTGATACAGATTCCCGATCACTCGGGATGGCCCAAAGAATATCTCTCCTTATAGGAGGGGCAAATCGCATCTTGGTCAGCCATGTCTCATGGCATGTCTCACGACTCACCAGAAAGCTACCTTCATAACTACCTATTTACAAAGTAGCGTTTGATAGACCCTAAGTGAGTCGATCCTCATCCCGAGAACATGCGAGGACCTCAGGTCTAGGACATGGCATATACATTTTACTTGAGACTAACAGATGACAATATCTTGTTGTGTCTCAAAGTGGGTCTGTCCGACTCGGTGATCTCCATCCAAGAGTCCATACTATCAATTTAGCATCTCCATGCACATGATTTCTGAAACATAATCATCAACCGAGTCGCATACTAGTCAAGGATAGGGACCATTAGAATGATCATCATATAATACATAGTTCCATACCTATTGATACATATCATTGATGATGTTCAAGGACAATACAAAAGACTCATGAATACATAGGGAAATATCATCATCACTTGATTGCCTCTAGGGCATGATATGTCCATTTTGCATCATGCTTTTATGTTGATATTTATTGCATTATGGACTTTTATTTCACTTTATTATACAATTCTTATGCCTTTTCTCTCTTATTTTATAAGATTTACATGAAGAGGGAGTATGCCGGCAACTGGAATTTTGGACCGGAAAGGAGAAAATCTGAGATGCCTATTCTGCACAACTCCAAATGTCCTGAAACTTTACGAAGATTTTTTTTGAAATATATAAGAAAATATTGGGCGAAGAAAGAACAGAAGGGGACCCACCAGTTGGCCAAAAGCCTGGGGGGTGCGCCATACACCCCAGAGCACGCCCCCTAAGCTTGTGGGCCCCCTGGCTAGCCCCCGGTGTCCATCTTCTGTTATATGAGGGGTTCTGACCTAGAAAAAATTAGAAGAAGGCTTTTGGGACGAAGCGCCGCCGTCTCGAGGCGGAACCTGGGCAGAAGCAATCTGGGACTCCGGCGGAGCTATTCCGCCAGGGAAACTTCCCTCCAGGAGGGGGAAATTGAATCCATCGTCATCACCAACAATCCTCTCATCATGGGAGGACTAATCTTCATCAACATCTGCACCAGAACCATCTCCTCTCAAACCCTAGTTCATCTCTTGTATTCAATCTTTGCCTCAAAACCTCAGATTGGTACCTGTGGGTTGCTAGTAGTGTTGATTACTACTTGTAGTTTATGCTAGTTAGTTTATTTGGTGGAAGATCATATGTTCAGATCCTTAAATATATTTATTACCCCTATGATGACATGGGATACGTCTTGTTATAAGAAATCATGTGAATTTGGTATTCGTTCGATATTTTGATGAGATGTATGTTGTCTTTCCTCTAGTGGTGTTATGTGAACGTCGACTACATGACACTTCATCATGATTTGGGCCTACGGGAAGGCATTGGCAAGTAGCAAGTAGATGATGGGTTGCTAGAGTGACAGAAGCTTAAACCCTAGTTTATGCGTTGCTTCGTATGGGGCTGCTTTGGATCCACATGTTTCATGCTATGGTTAGATTTAACTTAATTCTTCTTTTGTACTTGCGGATGCTTGCTAGAGGGGTTAATCATAAGTGGGAGGCTTGTCCAAGTAAGGAAAACACCCAAGCACTGGTCCACCCACATACCAAATTATCAAAGTAGCGAACGTGAATCATACGAGCATGATGAAAACTAACTTGACTATAATTCCCATGTGTCCTCGGGAGCACTTTGGTTAATATAAGAGTTCGCCCAGGCTTGTCCTTTACTATAAAAAGGATTGGCCACCTTCCTGCACCTTAGCTACACTTGTTACTTGTTACTCGTTACAAATTACCTTGTTACCAAACTACTTGCTACCGATAATTTCAGTGCTTGCAGAAAACACCTTGCTAAAAACCGCCTTTTATTTCCTTCTGCTCCTCGTTGGGTTTGATACTCTTACTTATCAAAAGGACTACGATTGGTCCCCTATACTTGTGGGTCATCAAGACTCTTTTCTGGCACCATTGCCAGGGAGTGAAGCGCCTTTGGTGAGTGGAATTTGATATGGAAACATTTATATTACGTGCTGAATTTATTGTCACTTGTCACTATAGAAAATAATCCTTTAAGGGGCTTGTTCGGGGTATCTTCACCTCGACCGGAATCACAAAGAGTTTCTCCTCAACCTACTGCACCTACTATGTTATGAAATTCCTTCGGGTATGATAGAGAAACTGCTAACTAATCCTTATGCAGGAGATGGAACATTACATCATGATATGCACTGAATCTATGTGGAGGAAGTTTGTGGATTATTTAAGCTTGCAGGTTTACCCGGAGACAGTGGCGTAGGCAGAAAATCTCAACGCCCCAGGCCGGCCTTCTTAGCACTGTACGTACTGTAGCTACAATACACAACTATAGCTAGAGTACCCCAAAGGATTTCATCTCCACGCCCAAGGCCCCGGCCAGGGCAGCCCTAGGCCTGGCTACGCCACTGCCCGGAGATGAAGTTAACAAGAAGTTTTTCCCTTTATCCTTGAAGGGAAAAAGCATTGACATGGTATTGGCTATATGATGATATTGGACCTTGGATTGGAACTCATTGAAATTGGAATTTCATCAGAAGTTTTATCCGATGCATCTGGTTCATCGTGATTGGAATTATATATATAACTTTTGGCCTCATGAAGGAGAGAGTATCGCTCAAGCTTGGGGGACGCTTAAGTCAATGCTATATTCATGCCCCAATCATGAGCTCTCAAGAGAAATTATTATTCAGAATTTTTATGCTCGGCTTTCTCGTAATGATCAATCCATGCTTAATACTTCTAGTACTGGTTCTTTTGGAAAGAATTAAATGCAACTCTGAAGATTGGGAGCTCGACAAAGGTAAGGATTCAGGTATAAAGCTTGAGTTTGATTGTGTTAAAACTTATGGATACCGATGCTTTTCATAATTTTCGCACCGAATATGGACTTGACTCTGAGATAGTGGCTTCTTTCTGTGAATCGTTTGCTACTCATGTTGATCTCCCTAAGGAGAAGTGGTTTAAATATCATCCTCCCATTGAAGTAAAAATAGTAGAACCCATTGAATCTAGAGAAGAAACTATTACTTATTGTGCCAATCCAGTTGTTCCTACTGCTTATATAGAGAAACCCCCTTTTCCTGTAAGGATAAAAGAACATGCTACAGCTTCATCTATGGTTCGCAAAAGTTATACAAGAACACCTACACCCTTTGAACAAATTAAAGTTGAACCTAATGTCGCTATGGTTAACGATCTCTTGGTTGATAATATCGATGGGATGTTATTTATTTATGTGATGAAGCCACTAGAATTGCTAAACCCGATGAAAAAGATAAAAATAGACATGTGGTTGGCATGCCTGTTGTCTCTGTTAAAATAGGAGATCATTGTTATCATGGCTTATGTGATTTGGGTGCTAGTGTGAGTGCTATATAACCCATTTACCTTATATCAAGAAATTATGAATGATATTGCACCTGCTGAGATAGAAGACATTGATGTTACTATTAAGCTTGCTAATAGAGATACTATTACACCACTTGGGATTGTTAAAAATGTTGAATCCTTGTGTGGGAAAACAAAATACCCTACTGATTTTCTAGTTCTTGGTTCCTGCCAAGATGATTTTTGTCCCATTATATTTGGTAGACCTTTCCTAAATACGATTAATGCTAAAATTTATTGCATTAAGGAAACTGTTAGTGTAAAATTGATTGCTCCAAATTTTGTAGACAACCTCATGATAAGGAATTACCTAGTAAAGATGAAATTGTTGGTCTTGCTTCTATTGCCGTACCTCCTACAGATCCTTTAGAACAATATTTGCTAGACCATGAAAATGACATGCATATGAATAAAAGAAATAAAATAGATGAGATATTCTTCAAACAAATGCCTATTTTGAAACACAATTTGCCTGTTGAGATTCTTGGAGATCCTCTTCCACCCAAGAGTGATCCTGTGTTTGAGCTTAAACAATTACCCGATACTTTGAAATATGCTTATCTTGATGAAAAGAAAATATATCCTATTATATTAGTGCTAACCTTTCAGAGCACGAAGAAAAGAGATTATTGAAAACTCCGAGGAAGCATCGTGCTGCTATTGGATATACTCTTGATGATCTTAAGGGCATTATTCCCACTCTATGTCAGCACAAGATTAATATAGAGCCTGATGCTAAGCTAGTTGTTGACCATCAACGATGATTACATCCTAAGATGAAGGAAGTGGTAAGAAATGAAATATTAAAGCTTCTGGAAGCAGGTATAATCTATCCTATAGCTGATAGTAGATGGGTAAGTCATGTTCATTGTGTCCCTGAGAAGGGAGGTATTACTGTTGTCCCTAATGATAAAATTGAACTTATCCCACAAAGAACTATAACAGGTTATAGGATGGTAATTGATTTTCAAAAACTAAACATAGCCACTAGCAAAGATCATTATCCTCTACCATTCATTGATCAAACGCTAGAAAGACTATGAAAACATACACACTTCTGCTTTCTAGATGGATACTCTGGTTTTCCCAAATACCCGTGTCATAAGTGGATCACGAAGAAACTACTTTTACATGCCCTTTTGGTACTTTTTCTTATAGACTATGCCTTTTGGTTTATGCAATGCACCTGCTACCTTTCAAAGATGTATGACTGCTATATTCTCTGACTTTTGTGAAAAGATTGTTGAAGTTTTCATGGATGACTTTTTTGTTTACAGAACTTCTTTTGATGATTGCTTAAGCAACCTTGATCGAGTTTTGCAAAGATGTGAAGAAACTAATCTTGTCTTGAATTAGGAGAAGAGCCACTTTATGGTAAATGAAGGTATTGTCTTGGGGCATAAAATCTTTGGAAGAGATATTGAAGTTGACAAAGGCAAAGTGGACGCAATTGAGTCATGTCCTAAATATATCAAAGAAGGAGTAGATGGTGTTATTCGACGATGTATACTTGAGCATGAACAGGAACAAATCCTACAGAAGTGTCACTCCGAGGCTTACGGAGGACACCATGCGGCAGACAGAACTGCACACAAGGAAAACTTCTCTCCAAATGGGAAGGGCCTTACGTTATCGAAGAAGTTTATTGTTCTGGTGCTATCAAGATCAACAACACCGAGGGCACCAACCCGAAGGTGGTGAATGGGCAAAGAATCAGACATTATATCTCAGGTACGCCTATAAATGGTGAGAGTACCATTATTCATCCCATAACACCGTAGGAATACATAAAGGAAACCTTCCACAACACTCCAGAAGCCTGAAAAGGAATAGGTATGTGGTACGGTAAGTAACCGACTCAAAAAGTTCCATAAAAGCAATTTTACTCCATTTTGGAATTTATAAAAAATTAGGAAAATAATAAGTAGTTCGGAAAGCGCACGGGCAGGCGACAAGCCTGGGGGGCGCGCTCTACCCCCTGGGCGCGCCTCCCGAGCTTGTGGCTACCTCGTGTGCCCTCCGGACTCCGTTTTCTCCCATGTTACTTGTTTTGCACGGTAAAAGATCATTATATAAACTCCCGAAGGTTTGACCACCATATCACGACAATATCCTCTGTTCTTGTCTCGAGCTATTTTTGTTGCAAATTTAGGGCAATGTGTCTTCACAAGAGTCAGTCGGGTATAGTCGGGTCTCTCACCCAACACCGGGTTCAAGAGCATACGATGAAGCCGATCCGTTTGGGTGGTCTACGAAGGAAGAAATAGAAGCTGGCCTGAAAAGAGTTGACGCCATGGAGGAGGATCAAGAAGTCACCTCTCTTCCTCAACCCGGTGACATGCATGTGGAATTTAAGAAATCAAGCCTGCCGAATTCGGTCAAACCTCCCTATGCCAAATTTATCTCTTACAATAATTTGAAAAAGAGTGTTACTTCTTCCTCTGCAGCCAGGATGCATCCATGGGTAGACGGTGCTTTAACTGTCACAGGGAAGCTCTGCAAAGAAATTATGGATCTCAGGCAGCAAATTAATAAGCTTGAAGAGGAGAATCGCATTATGAGAGGCATCATTGCGAATAACATTGCACCACTATAGGCGCTCTGGGATCAGGGGTACCTAGATATGTCTGCGGCCCATGGCGTGGCTCCCTCGACGGCCTGGTACGGCCTAGCGCCAAGGCCTTCAAGACAAGACCCTCGCGAGGAGGACGACACCAAGATATCCAAAGGGGACGGCCTCCCCAGGTCGCCTCCCGAGGAGCGGAGATTCCTATGCAGGCACCCTGCCTCCGAAGGATGCGATGACGTGTGCCATGACGACCAAGGCCAGGCGGGCGCCAGCGGGCGCAAAGGAGACAGTTTCCCTTTCAGTGCTAAGGAGCAAGGATAGGCGTGGTTTCCCAAGGAATCCCCCAAAGCTTTCCATTCCGGTGCTACAAGACCAAGACCATGGGCTCAGCAGGATGGATGTCATCACCGAGCCCACCGCTGCGTCATGACCATGAGCTTTGCAGGAGAAGATCACCTTTTGCTAGGATTAGATGTACTTCTTGTCCCCTTTCAAATTAGCTGTTGTGGGATCCCTTCCGGCCTAAGTTTTGAGGGAAGAGTATCGAGGCCACTATAAATATAGGTTAGCCACCACCATAGAGGGGGATCTCGGGATCAGATCCTCTCCGCCCTCACCACCATAGCCCTCACGAGGCAGTTCATCCTCTATACCGGTTCATCCTCAGCCCATCGCGAGGCCAATCCACCACAAAGCAGGAGTAGGGTTTTACACCGCAAGGTGGCCCGAACCTAGGTAAACTGCCGTGTTCATCTTCTTCCCCGCTCACGTGAACTCGATGAAGCTAGGCCGTAGGGCAACGCGCTTGAGACTTGAGAGGTTGACATCTTCGCACACGCCCCAGAGTTCGAACCTTCTTGGGTCTGTGGAGCCCTGAATTTGACATTTGGCACGCCAAGTAGGGGCATGTTGAAGTGATTCTTCCGCATTTGCTTCATCTCCGCTTCGTCGCTCCCATGGACAATGCACTCTGGATCCACGCTGAGCGCCGGGCTGCTCGCATCGCCCAGACGGCGCCCGTGGGCAATGGCACCCCGCGTCAATCTGCTGCTCCCGCGGCCAACACTACCACGGACCCTGCTGCTCATGAGCAGCAGGACTCCTCGCTGCCACCCTCCGCGCGACGCGATGGCCGCACCGCCACTCCATCGCCCACTCCCGCCACCGCGTTGTCCTCCCATGTCCACCGCGGGCAGCAAACGTGCAGGCTACGCTGCTCATGGCACATGCACTGCTGTGCTACCATCCCGCCAATGACTAGCTCGGCCGCATCGCCGAGCTTGTCAATGCTGCCAGCGAGGTCCCTACACCGTCCCGCTCGTTTCGTCCCCCACCTTCCCAGGCAGGCGATGTCGCGCATGGCGTGCCTCCTCCTCCTCCTCTGCACGGTGCCGACCATAAGCCCAGGCATGTCGCGCAACCGCGTGACCCCGCTGGGGTGCCAGCACGTGATGAAGCCAGCTGCCAGGTAGTGCAGTGACTGCAAGGTGGCGCATGCGCGCGCTAGCAACAAGACCATGTGCCACTTGAGGCTGCGGCGCGTGGGCGTCAAGACCGAGCTCCACCCGTGTGGGTTGCCCCTGTGAGTGCGGCGGGCTGCTGCGCCTTCACCCCGAAGCTCCGTCGCGTTGTCTGGACCGGCAAGTTCAAGACAGGTCTCCCTCCATGCTACGACGACACCCCCGACCCCGCGGAGTTCCTCCAGCTCTACTCGTTGAGCATCGAGGCAGCCAACGGTGACAAGAAGGTCATGGCGAACTGGTTTCCCATGGATCTCAAAGACGGCGCGCGCTCTTGGCTCCTGCACCTCTCGGAGGGGTGATTCTCCTCTTGCGATGAGCTTTGCGAGTGCTTCATTGCTAACTTCCAGGGCACCCGAGATCATGCCCATGCGGTGGGCGACCTGAGGCACGTGAAGCAGCAGCCGGGCGAGACCCTGCACAAGTACATATAGCGCTTCACGAACGTTCGCCCTAAGATCTCGAAGGTGTCGGACGAGGCCATCATCTCTATGTTCACCGATGTCGCCCGGGACATCAACATGAAAGAGGAGCTTGCCATCCACGAGGACTTATGCTCGGCCTTGGAAATGTTCAACCTGGCGAACAAGTGCGCAAGGGCCGAAGAGGGCCGTCTCTCCCTCATTATGCTTCCGGAGGACGACCCTGAAGATAAGAAGGCCAAGGCTAAGGAGGCAAAGCGCAAGGGACCCGATGTGCTCGCAGCCGAGCCTGAGATGAAGCGCGTTCGTGACCACGCTGAGCCTCCTAGGGGCAACCACCCATACTGCATCTTCTACAACGTTCACAGCCACAACACCAACGACTGCTAGGAGCTCAGGGCGCTTCGTGATGGACGCCTCGGTCGCCGCCCCGAGCATGGTGACCGTGGCTACGGCTATGGAGGAGGCCGAGGTGGATGCTGCTGGGACAACCGCGACCCTCTTGAGGACTGGTGTGACCAGCCTCACGAGGACCGCTGGCGTGATGATCCTCGCGATGGACCCTGGCGTGACCAGCCTCGTGAGGCCCGTCCTCAAGGCAATGTCGGCCTCCCTCCGTTGCCATCACTGCCCAGGCGAAATGACGACAACCGGCAGGATGATGGGGCACGGGGCTTCCAGGAGCCTCGTGCGATTGCTTGCATCCTGAGTGGTGCTCAGGCCCCCACTTAACATCGCCTCTTCAAGCAGTTTTCCTGTGAGGTGAACGCGGCCCTCCCGAAGCTCGAGGCTGCACGTCCCCTCAAGTGGTCGTAGTACGCTATCACCTTCGATTCTAAGGACCACCTCAGGTGCTCGGCCGTCGGAGGCGCGCTCCCCATGCTCTGCACCTCCACCATCAGTAACGTCCTCGTTACCAAGACCCTCCTCGACGGTGGCGCGGGGATCAACACTACAAAAAAATACACTTCCGTGATGATACGTGTTTGTCACAGTAGGCCATGTTTTCTGTCATGCATGTACATCCATGACGATTTTATGACAGAATCAAGATAGTCATACCTGTGTTGTCGTAGAAGTGTTCCATGACATTACCAAAATTATCATCACAGAAGTGTACACTTCCATGACGATAAATGCCGCGTCATGGAAGTGCTATCGTCAAGGGTGACCGACACGTGGCATCCACTGTAACGGGTCGCCGTTTAGCTATCTGGTCCGGTTTTGGATTCGATAACCCGCTAATAGCCACGACCAATGCTGATTTTCCACGTGTAAAATTCTCATTGGCCGACGGAACCACATGTCAGCTCCACGTTGGCACAGATGTCATCCACTCATTGGACAGAATGCGCCAATGATACATCGACGCATGGCACGGCCCAACAGAGGCCCATTCCTGTGAAAAGGCCGGCCCGTTTTACTTGGTCAAAAGATAGTTGGCCGACCCATGGAAAGCTTGTTAACGGCCTGTTCGCACATAACCCATTTACAACCCGCTAACCCTGGGCCCGTTACGGCCTATCCGAATTAGGCCTAGTAGCGTCATCTGGGCCGTCCAATATGATTCCAGCCCATTGTAACTTCCGACCCATGTCTGGCCCATGACGTCTTTCGGCCCATATGAGGCACTTTGTAACTCTTGGCCCATTAACGGCCCGTGGTGAAACTGGCCCGCAATGAACAGTATATCGCTTTATACCCATTAACGACCCATTATTCCATTGGGCTGTTTCAAGCCCATGTTATCTTTCGGCCTTCTCAGGGCCCATTTATTCTTGGGCTCATTTCCAGCATTCGGTTACTTACGACCTGTTACTGGCCTTTTCTGATTGTGGGCCAAATTCAGCCCGTGGTTACAGTCGGCCCGTTTGTGGCCTATTAATCCGTTGGGCCGTTTCATAGCATCATCAAATACGGCCGATTAATGACGGCCCATTATGGTTGGCCCATGAACGGACGATTCCAACTCTAGCCCATTTAAGGCCCATAATGCGGTCCGTTATTTGCCCACGTTTGGCCAATTGATCATACGGCCCGTAGAAGGCCCATTGTTTCTACGGCCTGTAGGAGGCCCAGGGTCACTACAGTAAATATGTAGCCCATGGTTATTGTGGCCTACACTACTACAGGATGCTGCTAATGCGACACTACGATCATAGACCCTTCGACAAAACTGTGTGCGATGCCATAATCGCAAATGGTGGTGTAAAAACGGTCAAAAAGGTGCAAAACGTTTGCGATGGAGGACGCATCAAACACGGTTCAGATTTTAGTTGTGTGTGCGATGCAACGCATATGGTTAAGCTCAATTAACTGTTTGCGATGAGGAGAAACAAAAGAAACGGGCAGCCAGATGAAGGTGTGTGCGATATACAACATACGGTTCACTCGGATGAACTGTTTGTGATTAGGCAACACAAAAGAAATGGTCAGGCATATCAAGGTGTGTGCGATATACGGCATGCGGTTCACTCGGATGAACTGTTTGCGTTGAGATAAGAGAACAGAAATGGTTCAATATAACAAGATGTGTGTGATACGTGGCAAACAGGTCTGTAGTTAGAAAATGTGTGCGAAGACCGATAAGAACACAGACAATTGCTTCTAATAAGACGTATGTGATATGCTCTATCTATACAACATCTATTGGCCATTGGGGGACGGGCGGTCATCCGGATACGCCATAAGGATGCGAAGAGGCATCCTATATTAGCAAGGACTAGTTGTTTGTTTTTTACTATTTTTATTTTTTAACACATGTTAAAGAAGGTCTACCGCATTACTTTTTGACAATGTGCGATACGTGGCATACAGTTGATCCATCCGACCTGTTTGTGATGGAATAAGCCATGTGTGTTGTGGGCAAACACTTGCTAGTATTCAACCGTTTGCGATTGATGAATTCATCACCGACGGGTTCCCTAGTGTGGTCCATGTTCATCTGATCATCATCTACTTCTTGTGCTAGCTCGATGTTCCTTCTATGCTAAGTTTCCATTAATTGATGGCGTTTTAGGAACACGCAACCGTTTCTGGCAATTTCCTCACCTATTTCCCGCCACCCAGCGATATTGCGCATAAACCTAGGCGGCACGTGACGCACGGAGGTGACAAGCAAAGCCTGTAGCACATACACCTTTTCCAAGCATGCCAACCCACCAAAGCGCCACCTCTGTCATCAACCTCATCGACGAGGAAAACGAGCAGGCGCCACGACCCGTCGAGGCCGAGGCACTCCCCGGCAACGCGATGGACGACGCCATGATGCGCGTCATCGCCAGGGTTGAGCAGACCTTTGGCGCATGGCGCTTGAACGCCGCGGATCAAGATAGGCATGTCAGCGCCGATAGGCTGTAGCTCGCTGCACAACATGATCGATTGCACGCCGCAGATCAAGGTAGGCGCGTTCGCGCTGATAGGCTATGGCTCGCCGCAAGGCCAGGTCGTTGGAGCGCCGCAGAGCGAGAGGCACGGCGCACTGCACAGCAAGAGCGAATCCATCGGCGCTTGCCTGCTGTCGATACAACATCGCAGCTGGGTACACGTCTCATCAGTACCCCCGTTCCTTGCCAGGAGTGGGCAGAGGCCCTCGGTGCCATACATGCACCAGAGGCCGGTCGCGCCATACTTGCACCGGAAGCTCGCCATGCCGTTCGCCTTGTGCGCGGCCCGCTGGATGCCAACGCGCTGGTCCGTAGGCTCGACCGCCTCCTTGGCCCAGGTGTCCACCTAGGCGCAGTAGAGGAACATCACCGTCGCATCCTCGAGCTGGTGATCTCCGATGAAATAGCCAACTTGGAGCTCGAGATCGCGCTCCAGATGTACCACGAGCGTGTTGACTGCTTGGACGAACACATGCACGAGTTCAGGCAGAGCCAAGAGCTACCGTAGGCAAGGGCTGCTGGTCATGGTCTCATGGATGTGTTTTATTTTGTTGAGTCGTTTCGACGTGGATAGCTATGTATTCACAGCAATCATAGTATTGCTCTGTTTATTCCTCTGTTTCAATGTGTGTATTCTGTTTTCCGTTCTTATATGTTCTTTTTCAATGTGTGTACATACACTTTCCATTCTGTATATGTGGATGATAACAGCTAGATTCAAATTAGTATAAAACAGAAAATGGAATTCATAATATATATATATATATATATATATATATATATATATATATATATATATTTCATTAGTTCATTACAGAATATATATATATAATATCATCACATATACGTGATGATACTTAACTACTAGGTACAATGCATAAAATTGAAACAGAACAATACTAAAACTAATAATCCCTCCAAGGGCCAGTATTCCGGAGGCCCCTCGCCAATAGCTCCCTGGTGCACGGCGTCTTCCCAGTGCGGAGGCAGTACTTCGCCTCCTCCGCCTTGCAACGCTTGACGTAACGATCTGCCTCTTGCTGGCGGACGCGCGTGAATGATCTTGCCATTTCGTTGGGCACCCGCCGGAGCTCCTCATCGGTGGCACGCTGGAGCTTATCGCCCCACCTCCATGCAGCGATGAGGCGCCCAACGCCTATGACCTTCCTTGCGAAGTACCCGTCTTCGTACACCTCCTCGGCACGACGACGCGCCCGCCACCAAAGCTCTGCCGCCTCCTTTTTCCAGGCGGCATCACTGGATTCACAGGCCGCCTGGTACCTGGCTTCCTCCTCCGCCATCTCCTTCTTGAGTGCCACTTGCCTTGCTTTCTCAGCCGGCGGTAGCAATTTCCACAGACAAAGATTGTACTGGCCCCAATACCAATCCAAAGTTGGGGGTCCGGCGCAACCTCGTCCGGTGGCGTGTATCGGTCCTCATCACTGCTATTCGAGTGAGTGTCCTCGGGGGGCGGAGACTCCTCGTCGGCGCGTGGGCAGACCGCCGACGCCATGGCAGAGATTTGAGAGAGAGAGAGAGAGAGAGAGAGAGAGAGAGGAGGAGGATGTAGCTGAGAATGCAGGTGGTACGACATGAGCAAGGTAGTATTTATTGGCGGCCGGAATCTAGATAGACGGGCACAGGTCACACGCCGGTCGCCAGAATTTACGAGTACTGTAGTTTCAATTACACACGATTCCCGCAGCAAAACCCGTGTGTGAACATAATAGCTGACGGTTTCCAATATAGAACCGGGTCTGCTTAATGATCCCCGCCACTCACCTACCAAACCTCGAGCCGCGAGATAGAGTGCCAATCGTGTGGGGGCAGGTTGTCATGCCAGATCTTTACAGTTTCTTTCTTGAACACCAGATATTTACATCGTGTGATGATTTTTTAACTCGCACACAAGTACACAAAAATATGATTTTTCAAACAGTTATGGTTAGGCGTTGCATGTAGATGTAGTTCAAATTTTAATTACGGTCATTAAATGGCTAGAAAATCACTTAAATGTCTTTAAAAGGTTAAATGACCCCTAAAATTTTCCAAATTTTCACATGACAGTTGTATTAGTGCACGTTAAAAGTAGAAAAAAATTGAAGGTCATAAGAGGAAGCTATCTCCCATTCGTCATCAAACATGCATTGTTCCCTCTCGGAACCACGAGCCTTCTAGTGAGTTGCTCCGGTTCCTGAGGGGTTTGTGTCCAAACTTTCGTCAAACATGCCAAACTTTTTACCACATCATCTTGGTGGCATGACAATACATCAACCAAGGTTTCATGTGTTTCTGATCGTTTTTTTATTTTTTGGAATTAAAATGACATGGCACTCCATGCATGCATATGCATGTGTCCATGTCGTGAGACAAATATGTTTTCCTTCTAATTTACTACACATGGAATTAACTCGCACACGAGTACACAAATATGATTTTTCAAACCGTTATGGTTAGGCGTTGCATGTAGATGTAGTTGAAATTTGAATTACGGTCATTAAATGGCTATAAATCACTTAAATGTCTTTAAAAGATCAAATGACCCCCATAATTTTCCAAATTTTCACATGACAGTTGTAGTAGTGCACGTTAAATGTAGAAAAAAATTAAAGGCCATAAGAGGAAGTTATTTCCCGTTCGTCATCAAACATGCATTGTTTCCTCTCGGAACCACGAGCCTTCTAGTGAGTTGCTTCGGTTTGTGAGGGGTGTGTGTCCAAACGTTCGTCAAACATGCCAATTTTTTTACCACATCATCTTGGTGGCATGACATTACTCAACCAAGGTTTCATGTTTTTTCTGATCGTTTTTTAATTTTTTGGAATTAAAATGTCATGTCACTCTATGCATACATATGCATGTGTCCATGTCGTGAGACAAATATGTTTGAAAATTCCTTCTAATTTACTACACATGGAATTAACTCGCACACAAGTACAGAAATATGATTTTTTTTCAAACCGTTATGGTTAGCCGTTGCATGTAGATGTAGTTCAAATTTTAATTACGGTCATTAAATGGCTAGAAAATCACTTAAATGTATTTAAAAGGTCAAATGACCCCTAGAATTTTCCAAAATTTCACATTACAGTTTTAGTAGTGCACGTTAAATGTAGAAAAAATTGAAGGCCGTAAGAGGAAGCTATCTCCCGTACGTCGTCAAACATGCATTGTTCCCTCTCGGAACCACGAGCCTTCTAGTGAGTTGCTCCGGTTTGTGAGGGGTGTGTGTCCAAACTTTCGCCAAACATGCCAATTTTTTTACCACATTATCTTGGTGGCATGACATTACATCCACCAAGGTTTCATGTGTTTCTGATATTTTTTTAATTTTTGGGAATTAAAATGCCATGTCACTCCATGCATACATATGCATGTGTCCATGTCGTGAGACAAATATGTTTGAAAATTCCTTCTAATTTACTGCACATGGAATTAAATCGCACACAAGTGCACAAATATGATTTTTCAAACCGTTATGGTTAGCTGTTGCATGTAGATGTAGTTCAAATTTGAATTACGGCCATTAAATGACTAGAAAATCACTTAAATGTATTTAAAAGGTCAAATGACCCATAGAATTTTCCAAAATTTCACATTATAGTTGTATTACTGGACGTTAAACGTAGAAAAAATTTGAAGGCCATAAGAGGAAGCTATCTCCCGTTCGTCGTCAAACATGCATTGTTCCCTCTCGGAACCACGAGCCTTCGAGTGAGTTGCTCCGATTTGTGAGGGGGGTGTGTCCAAACTTTCGTCAAACATGCCAAAAATTTTACCACATCATCTTGGTGGCATGGCATTACATCAACCAAGGTTTCATGTTTTTCTGATCATTTTTTAATTTTTTGGAATTAAAATGCCATGTCACTCCATGCTTAATTGTGTCATAGCCGTTAGACCAATATGTTTGAAAATTCCTTCCAATTTACTGCACATGGAATTAAATCGCACACAAGTATACAAAATATGAGTTTTCAAACCGTTATGGTTAGCTGTTGCATGTACATGTAGTTCAAATTTCCATTACGGTCATTAAATGGCTATAAAATCACTTAAATGTCTTAAAAGGTCAAATGACCCCTAAATTTTCCAAAATTTGACATGACAGTTGTATTAGTTCTACAAAATTTCTCGTACATTTAAAACACCATCTGTTTCCACTTTACTCCAAATTCGTCTTTCACAGCTAATAAAAAATATCTACAACATCACACACAATTGTTTTCTAGGAACCGTTTGCGATGAAAATATCTGGGTCTATTTAAGTCTCCCTCCTTAAGCTTCGCCGGCTCGTCTGCTCCAGTGTCGGTAACCCCTGAATCCATGAATCCCTATCCCGCACCGCCTTCTTGCAAAGATGATGCAGTGGAAATGCTTCGTGAAGGCCCGTACGATGGCCGCGTCCCCCCCGAGTGCGGCCGCCTACGCCGAGAGTGCCGCCGCATCCGCATTGAGCGTGGCTGATTCCGCCGAGAGGGCATCTGCAGCAGCCGACAGGGAAGCTATAGCAGCCAAGACGGCTGCAATTGCTGCTGCGACGACGGTTGCAAACGCCGAGAGCGCTTGAGCTGCCGTCCGTGCCGCCGATGTCGCCCTGGCCCGGGTCGAGGCCATCCACGTCAAGATCGAGGATGCACACACCAAGATATTCCAGGCCACCTCAGACTCCAGCATGCAACCCACGTCTGAAAAGGCGGCGGTGGCCTTGGAGCACCTGCTTTCTCATGAGGTCGCCAAGCGGGAGCTGGAGATGCAGGAGGCGGCGGATATCGAGGAGCGCCGGGAGGAGGAGTGGCGCTTGGCCGAGGTCGAGGTAGAGAAGAGTCTGTCCATCGAGGAATCGACGGTGGAGTACCAACGCGAGCTCTGGCGCAACCACTACTACGAGTACTACAAACTTGAGGGCGGCGCCGAGGACGAGGACGCGGTCGACTTCAGCAGGGGGGACGCGGAGTCCACCAACGGCGGCATGTCACCAGGACATGTCATCGACGTCTCATCTCACACCGGCAATGCATAGGCCGGCGCGGCGACGGATTTGTTAAAATTATGCATACTTAGGCTTTGTTTTTAATGTTGGTCTTTTGTTAGAGCAATGTTTAGGTTAACTTTCTCTGTTTAATTACTAAAATTGCTCGATTCAGTAAGTGTGGTGTGTCTGCTGTACGCTCTTTTGTGTAACCAAATTAGCAAGCAATGTTAAATTATGCAATGACGTACCCGGGGAAATTTCCACCAAAATTTGAATTATCAAACTCATCCCATGTGCGTAAAGCAGAAGAATCATTTGCGATGCACACAATCGTTCAAAGTGAATGGTCCGGCGGCACCACGCGCAAAGTTTCCCTCCACATTTCCAAAATTTTGGCCTACCGCCAAAATATCTACCCACGCCCCCCCCTTCCCCACCCCCTTTTCTCCCCGACCACAAGTCACATTTCCCCTGCTTCCTCCTTCCTTCCTTCCTAAGCTATAGCCGCTTCCTCGCTCTCGCTTTCTCGCATCCTACCGCCGGGGTCACCATGGTCTTCTTCAAAGACCTCTCCCGCGGTTCCTCCTCCGGCGACGAATCCTTCACCACCCGGGCATGCCTCTCTTCTCTCTCTCGAGCTATGACTTGGAATGAAGGATTTTTACCCGACGGTCGATTTGAGTCATTTCTTCCTCCTGTAGCTCCCCAGGACCATCAGCGGTAACGAATGGAGTGGGGTGGTTGAAGATCTATCTTCTCGTTGTCACCATCAATCTCCATGCGTGAAGCTAGTTGCGTTTGAATATGTGGATAGTGGGAGGAAGTTTCTGGCATGTGCAGAGAAGGTTAGACCCTCTTTTGTTGTTACAAATCATTTGTTAGATGTGATTCAGACACTGTCATGGTCCAAACCCATTCATACCACACCTTCAATCAAACGCATCCTAAGACAGTGTCACAGTTTATACCTAGTATCATAAATTGTTGCCATGTCATCAGCGATGCCATTAGAAAATTATTTGGCACCGCTTCAGAAGTTTGTGCAGCCAACTTTGGTCCACACATCCGAGCAGCCAAGCAGTAAAATACTAAATCTTTATGGCACGAAGGAATTGGGCATCGAACAACTTCGTGCTCCGAGTGCAGGTCCTGAATTTTTCCGCTGCATCGGCTAGCGATGCGAGAACACTTGTGCGAGATGTAGCAACAGTTGTCTTTACCCCAGTTTTGGCATACATAGTGGACGGCCTTAGTGCTATTATTTCTAGCTATGTTACTAAATTTGTGCATGTACACACCTGTTAGTATCAATTTGTTGTCATCCAAACACTTTATCGCTATCTTTGTTGCGATTATATTTACCTTCCTCATAAAATGTTCAATTTGTTATTTATTGTACATGAGTAAGAACTTGTAGCGTTGTTGTAGTTAATTATAGCCGATGTTCCAGAATTTGGTTGTTGTCTCAGTAGCAATTAATTCATTTGCACATTGATCTTTTTGAGAAGATATGTCATAATTAACATGTTTCTTCAGTTTTTCAAAATAAGCATTGGTGATTTCCTATGTTGCTATAAACCCATTTCCCCTACAATTGTTACTGATCTAGTTTTAAATATTATAGGATGAATGGAAGTGTTCTTACTTGGAGTGGGTTGATGAAGAGTGGCCACAGTCTTTGAAGATGTGCCTAGCGAAGCTCTGGAGCATGTATGAGGAAGAGAAGAGATGTAGGCTTAGAGAAACTGGTGTCAACGCTGAAGAATATTTGAAGATGCGAGATAAAAAGTGGAAGGTGGAGAATGAGCTCAGATGTTTTAAACCAGACTTTGCTAAGATGGCGTTGGCGAAGGAGGAGGCACTTTCCCAGTTGGCCCATGAAAAATAGGTTCTTACTGAACTGAAAGCAGAGGTGGATAAGACGAGCCTCGATGATCTCGATTAGGGAAATGAATATATTATTCTAATATTGTTCTTACGAAGTTGAACATGCTATATGTTGTACTATGTTGTTTTCATTTAGCTATAGTACTGTGATGTTATAATATATTTATGTGCGTGATATGAAATTGGCAAACAGCTGTTCGATATGAAATGTGAATTTGCGTAATACTGGAATTATTAATTGTAAACTAATAAACCTGCAAAATGTGTCATGGAACTTTGCAAACGGTTCTAGCAGTAAAAGCGCTTGTGATGGATAGCCCAATGCCACACAGTTTTCTTCATCAAATCATTTGTGATGTAGTTGATAAAAGCAAACTGTTAACCAAGGCAGAGCGTGTGTGATAGTTGTCGGCGTTCTGGGAACGGGGGTCCCCAGACTTGCCTGCCTGCGGCCCACAGCGTGGCTAAGCAGCGGGCCGTACGGCCCATCTTCATCAATAAGGCATCCAAGACCCTCGCGAGGGTCCAAGTCTTGCAGGGCGGACGACGCAAGACCTCCTCTGGAGTGGCCTAGCCAGGCAGGCTCACGAGGAGCGGAGATATCAAGGCGGGGCAAACCTCACGAGGTTCTCGTGACGTGAGCCATAATGAGCAGTGCCAGCGCGGGTGCGGTGCGCGCCCGTGCGCGCAACGTCCTCATTTCCTCTTTGGTGCTAAGGAGGCAAGCGCAGGCGAAGAGTACCGAGGCATCAGGCAAAGGTTGCCATATTGGTGCAACGAGACCAAGACCAGGAGGGCGGCGGCGGAGGTCATCGTGGAGCCAGGATGGCGTCACCCGTGGCTTTTCACGGCGAAGACCGCTTTTGTCAGGATAGCTTGTACTAGCTGTCCCCCTTTAAATTTGCCCGCCGTTGTTGGCTCCCTTCCCGCTCGATATTTGGGAAGAGGACCAGGGCCTCTATAAATAGGACTAGCCACCACCGTAGGAAGGGGACTCCGATCAAGCACTCCATTGAACCCTCACACCACAAATTCATACACACAAGAACACCTCAACCTCAGGAGGTTGTTCTTCCCTTGTACTGTTCATCATCAGCCCGAGAGGAAATCAACCACCACCACACTGGAGTAGGGTATTACACCACATCGGTGGCCCGAACCAGTATAAACTCTGTTTCTCTCTGTGTTGTGAGTTCATCGATTTCGTCCACAAGATCCTAGCGAGCTAGAGCGTAGATCGATAGGAGGGAAAGACTTCGCGCGCACCCCAGTGTTCGAACCTTAAGGGTTTTCCGGAACCCCACATCTGACATTTGGCGCGCCAGATATGGGTGCGTCGTAGCTTCTTCTCCGCCAATCAGCTCTCCGACGTTCACCGGCTGCGATGTCTGGCGACCCACGGGCCGGCTCTGACCACTGGGCAGCCTGGCCGTCCCAGGCGACGCCGCCTGCCCATGGGGATCTCGACCCCGCACCCGAAGCGACACGTGCGCCACCAAGATCCGCTGGGCGCGGACAGCGCGGCCAGGCGTCATCGACCCTCACCTCGCGAAAAGTACGGGCCGCAGCAAGAGCCGCGAGTCACACCGCGGCAACAGCGCCGCACTCACGGCGGGAGCAAGCGAATATGCGGGCGGCACTCACGGTGGCAAGGGAGCTGCTGCGATGCAGGCTGATGGAGAGCGGTCGGGACACGCTGCTTGAGCGTGTTGCTGAGCTCTTGGGCGACGATGGCGTCGGGAGCACCACCTACGCTGTCGAATTCCCCGGGCGGCTGCGAGGGTCGCGGCGAGCCTCACCACATCTGCACGCCATCAACTATGCACGGGGGTTTCGTCAACATCAGCACGGCCGGCGGCGTAGAGGGCTCCAACCTCCCCATGCCGCCCTCGACAAGCACGAGCGCAAGCGTCACCCCCCATGGTACCGGCCGGATGTCGTATCGTCATCCCCAGGACGCCATCATGGGCGGGGCAACATGGAGCGTGGGGCACCGCGGCGAGGTGTTCGGGGTGACGGCCCCGGAAGCCTACGTGCCCCGCATGATGGACCAAGGGTACGCACCAGAGGACGACATCGACCCATTCGTTGGAGAAGACTGGGAAGAAGGGGCGCTAGGAGCTGAAGCCTTCCAAGAGCCAACGGGGAACCACAACCTATCGCGCCAGCAGCGGCAATTACAAGGTACCGCTAGTCTCTCAAGAACAGGCTTACACTAACCATGGACTACAGATGAACCAGGTTGCTGCGTCAATCGATGACCCAAGCGCGGCGGCGCCCGCTCCAACAAGGGAGACGTGCTGGGGACCATCGAGAGGGAGCCAGGAGCGAGGCCCCTCTCCGTGGCACGCGACGCCTGACGACACCCGGAGGTAGGCCCTCTGCCAGGGAGGCCTCGCCAACCCTTCCCCCGGTAGAGGACCTGTGGTTGCCGAGGGAACCGCTGGCGTCCTCTTTCCCTCCTCTGTGTCGTCCTGGTGACCGGTCAGCTCAGAGGAGGTCGAGAGTGGAGCAAGGCGGGGCCCTCGTCTGGCGATATGAAGCAAGGCCGGTACCTGTGAAGAAGGCCCGGTGCCTGTGAAGCTCACCGCCCGTGACACTCTCACGTAGTAATGAGTTGGGGCTGTACACGCCCCGAAGTCTCAGGGGTGTCGGCCTCAGGCTCTGGGGCTCCCTCCCACGCCTAGGACAGCATTTAGCTCCGCGCTGGTGAGAAGACTTGAAGACCAGAAGACTAGACTAGGTACCGGACGCGGCCTTTTGCTTTGGATCTCTCTAGCCTTGCTTTCTGGATTTGGATTTGAGTTAAAACTGAGTTTTATTGATGCGCGCGGGGGGAGCCTTTTCTCGTTTTAGCAGTTCTTTGCCTTCTGGATCTCGTTTTGTCTGGGACTCATGTCCGTCGCCTTTCCCTCACGAGCTCCTCATGGCCGGGACTCTGCTGGCAGCACACGCACGCTAAGCATGCCCTTAGCATCCTGGCCTGGTGCTCGCCTCATGTAGGCCCTTTCCGACGGGGCAACGAGCTCTGCAAGGTTCTCAGGAACTCGACACATCGTAGCCCAGTTCAAAGCTGGCGCTGACTAAGGTAAACCAACATAGAAAACTCGCATCAGGATTCACAAGTTCACGATGACACAAACTCACATCACATGGAAGAGTAAAAACTGCAATTTGCTTACATGAGGGGCTCCCCCTCCCAAAATGCTCTCATAAGTTCCCAAGGGCCACGCCCGAGTTTTGTGCGCAGGAAGAAATGACAGGAGAACAAGGGACCAGCCAGAAATGTCGCTCGCTGCATCACCCGCAGACGCGTCACTCGCGCCATCATCGTCTTCATCGGCCTCATCGCCGCCATCGGCTACGCCCCCGTCGCCACCATCGACCACGTCGCCTTCATCTGCGACGACCACCACCGCGTCATCCTCCGAAGCAAAGGCCCTGACCAACGCGTCCACATTGTCCTCGACCCAGTGCGCTAGGTTGCCCCGGACAGCCGTGGGTACAGGGGCAATGGCGGCGTCAAAGTCAAAATTGGGGTCGGCATTCAGAAGGTGGTTGAAGACACGCGAGAGGGCGCGCTCGAGCAATCCACGCCCCCTTTCCTCCACGAGCTGGCGAGCTCTGGCCAATCGAGCCTCCAGGCACGTCACCACCTCGGTGAAGAAGGTCAGGTGGCTGGCATAATCATTTGAGTGGGGGGTTGGTGCCTCCACGTCGCAAATATGGCCCAGGGCTATATTGGCCCTGTTCAGGAGATCCTGAAGCATAGGGGCATGCTCGCGCTCCAGCGTTCGACGTTGGAGCACCTCCTCAGTGTTTCGCCTCGCGACGGCCTCTGCGTCATCAACCCGCCTCCGGAGGGACGCAGCTTGGCGCGGGCGGAGGCCAAGTCCGCCTGCGCCGAAAACAGGGCGGCGTCCGTGGCTTCTGCACGCCTCTCAGCCTCGTCCAGCCTGGGCCTGAGGGCAGCAGCCCTGCCCTCATCCTCCACGCCCGCGAGCTTCAGCTTTAGGTCATACTTGCCCACCAGGTCCGCGCGAACCTCGGCCACCCGGCGGTTCACCTCCTCCTCAACTCCAGCCTCGCGAGCCCTGACGGCGTCTTCTGGGCAACTTGACGCTCCCTCGTCTCCAGTTGCTCAAGCTCGCGGCTACGCTCCATGGCCTCCAGGGCCAGCTCATCCTCACGCTTCCGGACCTCCTCTTCCTCCCTGGGCGTCCCCCTCAACGACGCAAGAGCTGCCCTGCGCGCCTCCACCTGCTGCTCAAGAGACGCGCTCCAGGCCTGGAGTTCCCACGCGCGCTTCTCCGCAGCCTCACGGCGGCGATCAGCCTCGCGAGCCTCTTCCAAGGCTCGTGAGCGGGCTTCGTAGGAAGCCTTGAGAGACGCCTCAGCCTTCGCGTTCTCAAGATCACGCTGATAGCGGCCGAGGTTGATGGCCACCTTCAGCTTGCACCGCTCCTCCGCCAGCTAGAGACCTTCAGCCTCAAGACGCGAATCGACGCTCGCGAGCTCTCCACCGAGCCGACTCATCGCATTCATCGCCTCCTGGAAGAGCTCATGGCGAACCACGCTCCGCTCACGCTCGCGCTTGATCACCCGGCCTCCTTCGTCCTCCGCCTCGGGGGCTGCGGACGGGGCGCCGCGCGGCGCGCGACCCCTCGGCAGGGGATTGGCACCGCACTCGACACCAAACCGTCTTCGCGAGAAGCCCAAGCCTGCTGGGGCCTGCTTCTCGAGGAGGGGCTGCTCGAGGAGGGGCCAAGGACGAAGCCAACAAGTTGCCGTCAAAGATCAACGGAGGAGTCTTGGGCACGCCTGCAAAGCTCCACGCCAGGCCAAGGGGAAGGAGTGACGAGGCCGTGGGATCAACGCGCCAGGAAGGCAAGAGTGCCCCTTCAACCAACCCTGCTCCAGGGGCAACCAGCAGACTCGGAGCGCTCGTGACCGGCGGAAGAGTTAAGGAAGAAGGAGGCCGATTCTCAGGAGACTCAGCAGCCTCGGTGGAAGGGGCCCTGAAAGACTGGCGTCACAAGAGGAAAGCAGCACACGGAAAGCCATAAGTGTGTGATATTTACACGTCGATGGCGATGTACTTCCTCTGCTTCAGCGGTCCGAAGATGTTGCTACCGCTGGGGATCCTTTCCTCTTATGGAGCTCCTCGAAGTCCACACAAAGATGACCGAAAAGCTGGATGTGACGGCCGGTGTGCAGCAGGACCGAAGAAGAGCTCGCGAGAATGTTTTCAGGGGTGCTTGGTTGCGGCGCACAGCCGGGCACCGTTTCGCCACGAACCCCCGAGGCTCCTGGAGCCTTGGCCTTGGGAGTCGCATGCAGTGTCTCCTCAGCAACCGACGCCTCAGGAGGAGAGTGGCAGGCTCCTGAGGATGATGCCCCAGGATCACCACCCGGCACGTGCTCCTCAGCACTCAAGCCGCCGGCCTCCGCCTGAGCTCGCCCACCTGCACCATCACCTGGGGCGAGATCAGCATCAGGGGCAAGGAAGGGAACCACGATGACGGGGTTCTCCCGAGGCCCCTCCAGGCCGACCGGTCGCGGCCCCCATTCATCAAAGAGAGGCATGTCCTTTACAAATTCATCCTTATTCTTGCAACGGTACAACAAACAGTTCTTCCCAGGAGTTCGGCCGGCAGAGAGACACCCGTCAGGACCTTGAGCACTGTTCTCCGTGTCCCGAGGAGGATCCCGAACTCCTAAAACCTCATGTGTTCCTGGCTGCTGAGCAAGGTCCACATTGGGCGAGAATGGCGCTGAAGTGGAGCGACCCGGCGTTGGATGAATCCCTTCACCACCATCAGTGCAGTTATGCCGCGATCCTTCAGCAGCCTCAACCTGAGCCAGACGTGGGCAAGGCCGGGGCTCGCGAGCCGCTGATGAACCCAGCCGGGGTTAGGAACGGCAGGCCCCGACGGAGCCCGAAGCATAGGACTGAGCACACCAGCATCGACGAACAACCATCGTGTTCGGAGTTCGCTCGTGGATGGAGGAAGCTCCAAATCAATCCCCTCTCCCACCGTCCCAGCCACGGCCTGGAAGCTCACACACCCCGAGCATTGCTGAGGGTCGGCCAGATGCAATGAGAAGAAGTGACGGAGGAGAGCCACCGAAGGGGTGATGCCCACCATGGCCTCGCACACGAAGGCGAAGACAAAAAGAAGAGTCACAGACTGAGGGTCGAGATGTAGCATGTGGATCTGATAATGCTCAAGCATAGCATTGAAGAAGGCAGAGAAGGGAGGAATCAGGCCGGCCCAGAGGGCATCTATGAAGATTGGGATCTCGGTGGACGTCTGGGCCGTGCGAGCGCGAGACGCGGGCCAAGCCATCATCTCCCCCCACTCATTGAAGCTGGAGGGAAGCATTGGGCGCACCTTGTCCATGGCTTCGTCGTTAAGCACCCGAGACCGGCCGAGCGCCGGCCCGAAGGACGGAGGCGCAGCCGAAAGATGCAAGGGACTCTTCCCCTTCTCAGCTTGCTTAGCCGCCATGGCTACGGACCAGGCGGAGCGCGAGTCAGATTTGAGAAGAGAAGCAGAGCCGCAAGGAAGCAGAGGAATTGGGGAAGCAAAGCGCAAGAGGCGGAGGAATAACTGTGTAGGTCTCAGGGGCCGCATAGCCAGGCAGATTCAAAGGCAGCGTGGGGAAGCGGAGACGCCCACGTCCAATCAACCGCCACGCGTCGACCAAGGCCGCAGGCTTTTGGGGACCGTGGTGCTCCGAACTTGACCCTTGGCCGCCCTTGAAGCCAAGCCCGCGCACCTGGGCCCGGGCTCTGTCGGCGTTACAGGAGCGAGGGTCCCCAGACTTGCCTGCCTAAGGCCCACAGCGTGGCTAAGCAACGGGCCGTACGGACCATCTTCATCAACAAGGCATCCAAGTCCCTCATGAGGGTCCAAACCTCGTGAGGCGGACGATGCAAGATCTCCTTTGGAGTGGCCTAGCCAGGCAATCTCACGAGGAGCGGAGATATCAAGGCGGGGCAGATCTCACGAGGCTCTCGTGACGTGAGCCATGAAAAACGGTGCCAGGCGGGCGCCGGTGCGCGCAGCATCCTCATTTCCTCTTTGGTGCTAAGGAGGCAAGCACAGGAGAAGAGTACCAAGGCATCATGCAAAGGTTGCCATATTGGTGCAACGAGACCAAGACCAGGAGGATGGCCAGGCGGAGGACATCGTGGAGCCCAGGACGGCGTCACCCTAGGGCTTTTTGCAGGCGAAGACTGCTTTTGTCAGGATAGCTTGTACTAGATGTCCCCCTTCAAATTTGCCTGCCATTGTTGGCTCCCTTCCCGCTCGATATTTGGGAAGAGGACCAGGGCCTCTATAAATAGGACTAGCCACCACAGTAGGAAGGGGACCCGGATCGAGCAGTCCACTGAACCCTCACACCCCAAGTTCATACACACAAGAACACCTCAACCTCAGGAGGTTGTTCTTCCCTTGTACTGTTAACCATCAGCCCGAGAGGAAATCTACCACCACCACACTGGAGTAGGGTATTACACTACATCGGTGGCCCGAACCAGTATAAACTCTGTGTCTCTCTGTGTTGTGAGTTCGTCGAGTTCGTCCGCAAGATCCTAGCAAGCAAGAGCGTAGATCAGTAGGAGGGAAAGACTTTGCGCGCACCCTAGTGTTCGAACCTTAAGGGTTTGCCGGAACCCCACATCCGACAATAGTTACACCTTTCACACATGAGCCTACACATAAAACTATGTGGGATGTACATATGAACGGAAACGTTTTCCCTAGATGACTGTGTGTGATATACATACGAAAGGAAACATTTTCCTGGGTTGACTGTGTGGGATGTACATAAGAACGGAAACATATTCCTTAGATTGACTGTGTGTGATATACATACCTACGGAAATGTTTTTCTGGGATTCACCTTGTGAGATGTATATACCTACGGAAATGTTTTCCTGTGATTCACCGTGTGGGATGTACATACCTACGGAAATGCTTTACTGGGATTCACCGTGTGGGATGTACATACCTACGAAAATGATTGGGTTTCGATGCCTCGCCCGATCGCACACGGCCCCACACATGTCCCAGAGGCCTATCCCAACGATTTCAGGGTTGTGTGGGAAGGACCCCTATCGCCCACACTCACTTGGCGACGGTTCCAAATGCCATCACGGAAAGGGGTTAAAAACCGTTTGTATAGCACCGCCGCACACTAGTGCTAGTTTTAAAAATAGGTTATTGCGGCCACCAGCAAACTGCGGAAAAAGAACTCCACTGACGACAAACAAATAAATAAACAAGACAACAAGGAAATAAATAAGCAAGCAACTTACGCTAGGCTATCACGACTATTACACATATTACATCCACTGGGCATCAAAGTTATACCGGTGCAAATATAGGGAACAAAGCGACATATCACATACCTTTGGTTGTCAAAGTTGGCGACCAGTGCAAATAAATGCCGCATCAAAACAAGTCCAGAACTGAAACCACTTAAGAAGAGCTCAAGAAACAATATCCTGGGTACCCATAATGCTGGCAAGATGCTTAGCAAGCTTATTAAGTTTCTCTTGTTTGGCGCTTAAATCCTCCAGCGCTTGCTGTTGCACAAGAAAGTATGCATCTGAATTCTGCAGGGCCTTCCTCAGTCCTTCGGCTTCTTGCCCTAGCACAGCTGACTGATGCCTTTCAGCTTGTAGCTGAGACTAAAGAAGCCGAAGTGATTCAGGCAGCGAGTTCGAAGAGCTTGTGCCAGCGGTACTGGCCAGTAACTAGAACACTACATCAACACAGGACTGTGGGGTTTTCTCACTATCTACAAGATCGATTTTATCACCTTTCTTGGACACCAACAGGGTTGTCTCACTATCTTGAACCTTATCTGCATTACTTTCTCTACCATTGCATAGTGGGGTGCTCTTCTCCAATACTTTGTTCGCATACTACAAGAGAAACAAGCAGACACATCACATGTTTAGCATGTAGTATATGAAACTCATTTTGGTAAACCGGTTCAGTAGTAAGGTGGATAGGATAACAGAATGAAACAAATATATATCTATGTACTATGGTCACTGTATTGTCCATATCATTCTAGTTTATGTTGCCAAATCAAGATAGAGACACAGTTCAACTCATATATTTTTAAGACACAGCAGCATAGACAGAATATAAGTGTCAGAAACTACATAGCATTAGCAACACTTGTAATGTGCATCACATGAGAACATAACTGTTTATAAAATTGAAACAGAAATCACCATAGAGCAAGAAGTTAGAACAACAATCCAGTTAGAGAAATAGGTTTACAACATACCTGTTGCACCATTGGAGTTTCAATTGGATCCTTCAAATTTGAAAGTAGTTGGTATGAGTAAATACAGTGATGCAACAGCAAAGGGGTATGGACCATAGCTACGGAATCTGACCTGAGAACAGTTTCTCTTCTGCTTTAAACGTGGAGTTTGGGTTCTCTGTGGTGGTCTTTGTGCTTTGGGCACTGCAGTTGCTTTACAAACTGCTCGTGTGGGGGTACTCTGTGGTGGACATGGTGCTTTGTCAACTAGAAGTGGGTTACTATCCGCTGGGGTTGGGGTTAGATGGGTTGTAGTTGGTTCTCTGCCCAACGGTGTAAGTGTGCAATTTGGAAGAGTCTCGATTATGTGTGGTGGGGCTAGTTTGTGGGCCAGTACAACCATGGTTCTATCTGCATCGACGGGTAGCACTGTCTTTTGTGAAGAACATGTTTTTGCTCCCTTAGATACTGCCATCACCCCCTCCAATTCAAATGGCTGATAAACAAGAAAAGAAATTGAACGTACTGACATTGTATGATAGACAAATGTGGTAATTCACATATATGTTGTCTAACCAAACAGGACAACATGACACAATTTCATATATATGCTGCCTAACTAAACAGGATAGCATGACACAGTTTCAGATATATGATGGATAACATGACATGATATAATGGCATAATTGAACATATGATGACTATCTAAACAGGATGACATGACACAACTATATGATGTCTTTCTAAAATAGGTTGGGATGAAATAATTCACATACATGTTGTCTAAGTATACAGGATGACATGATATAATTGACATAATTGATTCATATACTAAGCAGCTGGCACTCGCATGTATGATATCTAAACTAAGCAGATGGAAGTCAATATTGTGCATATGATGTCTAAAGTAAGCAATGCAAGACACCATATGCATGATATGAGAAATATAAACATTGCAACTTAGAGCATACACCTCAGGTGGGATATAGGACTAGTCATTTGTCTCTGAATCCTCCTCTGAGGAGCTCCCTGTAATCATCGAGATATATGCTTCAACAGGTACCATTGCCTGCTCTGAAGACCTTGTTTACACTCCTGATTTTTTCATAACCGGCTCAAATGGTTGATACACATGAAGAGTAGTTCAATATACACACATTGTCGACAAATGGAATACGTAATGAAAAAATGGCATGAGATAATTCACATATATGATGCCTGGCTACATGGCAGTGCATAATTCACATATATGATAACTGGCTGAAAAACATGGCACTGCATAATTCACATATCTGATATAGAAAGCAAACAGGAGGCATTCATACAAAGCATGTCTAATCTAAGCAGATGGCATGGCAATGCAAGACACCATATGCATGATATGTTATATGACCAATATAACCCTGCCAAGTTAGAGCATGCACCTCGGAGGTGGGGGGATACGACTAGTCATCTGTCTCCGAATCCTCCTCTAAGGAGCTATCTGTAACCAGCAAGAAAGCTGCATCGACAGGTAGCACTGACTGCTCAGAAGACCTTGTTTTCACTCCAGATTTTCCCATGACTGACTCAAATGGATGATGCACAGGAAGAGTAGATGAATGTATAAACATTGTTGAAAAATGGAATACATTATGAAAAAAATATGGCACGATACAATTCACATATACGATGACTGGCTAACAGGATGGCATTGCATGATTCACGTATATGATGCCTGGCTAAAGAAGATGGCATTGCATAATTCCCATATACTCCCTCTGTTCCTAAATATTTTTGTTTTTAGAGATTTCAAATGGACTACCACATACGGATGTATATAGACATATTTTAGAGCATAGATTCACTCATTTTGCTCCGTATGTAGTCACTTGTTGAAATCTCTAAAAAGAAAAATATTTAGGAACGGTGAGAGTATGATATAGAAACCAAACATGTGGCATTCACACAAAGCAAATCTAAACTAAGCTGATGACATATAAGATGTATAATGTAAGCAATGTGAGGCGCCATATGCATGATATGACCAACATCAGCATGCCAGGTTAGAGAAAATGACCAACATCAGCATGCCAGGTTAGAGCAAACACCTCAGGTGGTAAATAGGGGTGGTCGGCTCCCTCCGAGTCCCCATCTGAACAGTTATCTTCCTCTGGAATACAATCTGGAATGGTGGGAGGGGCCCACTTTGCCCACCATGAAGCGGCGTCTGCATGACATTATATTCCCACACAATGGTCTTCTCTTTTTCTCTACATGTTCAGTGCGATTGTGTACAATAACTGACATGCATAATAAAAAAATAGTTATCCCAAGGGGTGCATGTATAAATCAAGACTAATGGTAGCAAACAAGTGGATAGATCCAAAACTAATGATAGCAGGTAGATTATAGCTTCAGTTTAAAAAGATTGACAATGGATCATCTACTGTTTGTTGCCCACCCAACATGAACCACATAGAAGACCCCAGATGAACCAGATAGTAGACAGATACTATTCGTTGCTGCCTTGATATGTGCCCCATGGGCATTTTAAAACTCAAGTTTGAATGATAAAGTAGCAGGTAATAATAACCGATGTATAACGTAAGCAAACATGAAACAATGCGACCTTTCTTCCGGAACTGCGTAGTCCTTAGGTTCATCTGCTCAGTCGATGATGGTAATGCAGTTGGCGTGGCTGCCGGGAATAGGGAAGATGATCTGAGGCGGTGAAAGAAAGTTTGCAGGGGGGATCTCTGCTGCAGTGAACACTTCTGTCGATGGTGCACCTCAGGTGGGCTGTATGACGGCACGGCAGGAGCAGGACATAACACACAGAGTTTTCTTTGACGCCTATCCAAAAATGAAGTAAATATGTAAGGGCTCCTTAGAATTGGAGGATTCTATAAACGCAGGGACATGAAAAACACAGGAATATGGTAAGAATGCACGTGCAAAACAGAGCATTTGGAAACATAGGATTTCTGTCAACCTGGGTGTTTGGTTCACATGAATTGGAAGAACATAGGAATGAAAAAACATGGTCAAATTAAAGACAAACCACGTGAAAATGAAAAAAATAAGAATCTTATTATGCCAGCAATGCAATTAGTCCTGTTCTTCATGCATATTAATTTGAAAAGGACGTCCAAGTGGATATTAAAATTCTTGCGATTTTTCTTTGAAAGAGACACCAAAGGAAAAAATCCTCCAGTTTTGCTTTGCTCCACTCCTTTTACCAAAAGGCACGAATAGTAGTACCATAGTAGTTCCATAGCAAAGGATCCCTGAGGGATCGACATGAATGCAGAGTACCAAAGTGATGTGACGAGTGTACAACCTCTTTGGCATAGCCTTGTCGACCTCAGCATCATTGGTTGGACGTGGAGGATGGTGAGGCTGGTGCGACTGTCGGAGGCGGGGAAGAAGATCTGAGGCCTCTGGAAACGGCGCCGAGGGTACTGCTCCGCTGTGATGGAGGGTTCCGTTGTTGGAGAAGCTGCGGTGAGGTGTACGGCGGCGAGGCTGAAGCAGGACAAGACAGGCAACGTTAATCTGCAGTGGGACTCTAATATCATCTTCAATAGATGATGTAAAATACATCACCAAAAAGTGCTAGATGTAAAACACATCAGCCGTGCCACGGCCGCTCCGCCAGATGTTGTAAATACTATTCACTCTGAACTTAACTGAAGAAACTGAACTTAACCGAAGAAACTGAACTTTACAGTCGAAACTGAATTTTACTGTCGACACTGATTGAACTAGTAGCAGAGCATTGCAATAGATGTTTAGGGCGTTCGAGCACTAGTAGCAGAGAAGCAGTGATGTAAATCAGCAGACGCTCGAGCAAGGAACGCACTAGTAGAGAGCAAGTCATGCTGCAGCACCGCGAGCAAGTGCTAAAGCAGCAACTCCAGTAGTAGCCGGAGGTCATGCAGCTGCAGCTGCAGTACGAGCGAGAACGAGAGCAAGAGCGGAGCAGCAGCGCGACCGACATCAATAGCGAGCGAGCAGCAAAGACGAACGAGCAAGCAAGCGGTGCAGCGGTCGACCAACAGCAAGAATAGAGCAGCGAGAGAGAGCCGCGGAGCGATGCTGGCGAGCGGAGCAGCTGCAGCTAGTGCAGGTGTGGAAGTCTCCACCGAGGAAGCAACGACATGGGGGAGAGACACCATGGATGAAGTGTCCGGCGGTGGCGCCGTCGATGGAGACCCACCATGGCTGCTCGGTATCGAGCACCGGCAACCCTATGAGATTGAATAAAAGATAAAATGCAGCGGTGAGTGCAGAACCTCCTTGGTGGCGCCGAGTGGGCCTTGGCTTCATCAGAGGAATTAGTGAGGGTGCTGCGGTTCCGGTGGGGCAGGTCAAGACGGCGGTGTGGGGATGGAGGTGGCGCGATAGATTAGGCGAACGCCGGGGCAGCTCCTTGGAGGTGGAGGACAGGGCAGCTGATCCGGCGGGATGACGAGATCGACGACAGATCCTCATCCGGTGCGGTGGATATGAGGGACGGCGAGCTGTTGCGGTGGACGACATCGTCGGGGAAGAGTCTCAGGCTAGGCGGCGCTCGGGAGGCCGACGGAGGAGCATGAGGTTTTGTGGGTTTTGGCGGCCTCGGTGTACGAATGGGTGGATGAAGGGGAAGGTAGGGGGAGCCATGGCTTAGGGATGCGCTTGTTCGAAATGTAGGGTAAGTTACCAGCGTACCCCCACCGGTTTTGACCTCGCGACATCGAGCCGGCATTTTCGGCTGAGGGATAGAAGGGGGATTTCACGTGTCTGGGCTGAGGGATCGATTTCGGATCAGAAGGGAGTTTTCGCGCGCGTCAAAATTTCGGGATAACAAGGCGCGACGCGGGTTGAAGAGGCGGGAGTTTTAAAGCAGATGAGACGAAAGATACTCGAGCTTGAGAACTTCGGGATAACAAGGCGCGGATTCCATGTTTGGCAGAAAAAACTTAACGTGTACAAAAGAAGAATTCACAAGACACAAGAGAGTCATGTCCCCTTTTACTATATTGCTATAAATGCCATTGAAAAAACTACAAGAAAAATGTAAAAAAATCGGGAGAACAAGATTACCATGTACAGTACCAAACCGATTCACACTTCCCTCAACAACAACCAAAAACAAATCAATTCCCACCAAAAGAAAGAGTCATGCCCCTTTTTATATGATTACAAATACCAGGATCTCGAATTTCAATTTTTGAATTCATGTTATGTTGAATTCGAATATATCGTTAGGTGACCTTGTGCGGTTTATAATGGATGTAGTCCTACCTTTTGATCTTCCATCATATATGAACATTTTACTCCACCCTATGAACATATATATTGTTGTCTACCATATGGACTAAATTTGAATCAATTTTCCTTATTTGAATACGATTGTTGTCAAGTTATACCATCATTTAAATATTATCTTGATAACAAAAAACATGCATATAGCAGTAATCATATTTCACTATGAACTACATGTACCATACGATCTCCTTCAAATATTTGTATCCATTTTATGTTGAATTCAAATCAGAGTACATTGGTCTAGGTAGCGAGATGTTCGGGATAACCTAAACCTTGTTTTCATATGTATACTTTTTCGCTGAATTGGGACAAGTTTTGGTATAAGCTTCTTGCAAAACCGGATATTCTCTCAACAAGTCTCGTGGTTCCGAGAGGGAACGTGTCACCTTTGTGTGCGAAACAATATCGCTGCCTCCCCCTGATTTTCTTTACAGAGGCAACATAAAACTATATGAGTGCTCTGTTATATTTTGGAATTATTTCGGGTTCGTTTGGCCTTTTTTATACATTAATCGAGTTTCTGGACATTTAATGTGCATAATTCAAATTTGAACTGCAAGCACATGCTCCGGTGCACCAAAGTTGGTTAAAAAATCACATGTGTGTCCTTGGGTGAATTTCTAGGTCCCATGCAAGAAATAGGAATGAAATTCAAACATCTGGGCGTCGTGACTCGGCCGAGAACATCGAGAAACTTGGTTTTTAAATTCCTGTAAATCCAAAACTCGCCTGGAAATCATGAAACTTGGCATGGTTTCATGTCATGGAACTAACATGCTATGGTAAAAAATGGGCCAAATTGGAACAAGTTTTGGTATAAGCTTCTTGCAAACCGGAGCTTCTCTCAAGAAGGCTCGTGGTTCTGAGAGGAACGTGTCACCTTTGAGTGCGAAACGATATACGTTGCCCCCCCCCCTTGAGTTTCTTTACAGAGGCAACATAGAACTACATGAGTGTCCTGTTAAGTTTTGGAATTATTCTGGGTTCGTTTGGCCTTTTTTATACATTAATTGAGTTTCTGGTCATTTAATGTGCATAATTCAAATTTGAACTACAAGCACATGCTCCCGTGCAACAAAGTTGGTTGAAAAATCACATGTGTGTCCTCGGGTGAATTACTAGGTCCCATGCAAGAAATGGGAATGAAATTCAAACGTCTGGGCATCATGGCTCGGCTGAGAACATTGAGAAACTTGGTTTTAAAATTCTTGTAAATCCAAAACATGCCTGAAAATCATGAAACTTGGCATGGTGTAATGTCATGGTACTACCATGTTGTGGTAAAAAATTGGCCGAATAGGAACAAGTTTTGGTATAAGATTCTTGCAAACCGGAGCTTCTCTCAAGAAGGCTCGTGGTTCTGAGAGGGAACGTGTCACCTTTGTGTGCATGATTCCAATTTGAAATACAAGCACATGCTCCAGTGCACCAAAGTTGGTTGAAAAATCACATGTCTGTCCTCGGATAAATTTCTAGGTCCCATGCAAGAAATGGGAATGAAATTCAAACATCTGGGCGTCGTGGCTCAGCCGGAAACATTGAGAAACTTGGTTTTTAATTCTTGTAAATCCAAAACATGCATGAAAATCATGAAACTTGGCTTGGTGTCATGACATGGCACCAACATGCCGTGGTAATTTTGCTATCCGATTTGCGAAGGCACACACATTAACAATCAACAAAGTCATTTTGGAACAAGTGTTGTCACATTACAAACGAGAACACAAGTATTATTGAAACCATGGGCGTTCTACTTACCATTTACGTGCCGCCACGCATCCCCTTTTTTTATTAGCTAGGAGGCGCCATGCAGGGTAGCTATTTGAGTATGGGAGGCGTGCGATCAGACCTCTGCGTGTGCTTATCAGGAGGAGAGCCCTTTAACCTCCATCTGCCGCCCACCTCTCTCCCAAGGTCTCCATTAATGGCGACCGAGCCTCTGTTTAATGGCGTGGCTATGTCTCACTCGACTTAGATTTAAGATGGAAAAAAGAAAATCTGAAAAGAAAATTTTGCACGGATCTTAATGTAAGATCCGACGGACCTACATAGCATCTACTGCGACTTATAGCAAGACTGATGGATATATAAGGACCACGATAGTGGATAATAATTGCCCTACATAATTAGTACGATAATTAAAAAAGCCACATGCGGCTATGCCTGAAATACACAAGGGCAAAACAAGAAGGAACACAATGATCTAGCTCGCTGATCTCTACTTTCTTGATGCATTGCTGCAGGCCGCGGGAACTAGTCTCCGCGGCGAGCGGCGATGAGCTCTGTCGTGTCCTCAAGACACTGCTTGAGAGCATCCACGGATACCTCCACCAGCCTTTGGCGCTCGATGTGGAGCATGTCATTCTCGTCCATAAGTTTCTTGACGATGACGCCGGTCCTCTTCAACGAGGCACTTGTCCCCTCCAGCCGCTCTGCACTTCGGACGATCTTCGCCCTCAGCAGGTCGCGCTCGGCCCGGAGCCTCTCATTGCCCTCCCGTAGTTGTTGGATGACGCCGGTAGCCTGTTTAAATGAGGCTTTCATGTCGTCCTGCAACCTCTCCCAACCGGAGATCTGATCCATCTGGCTATGGACGATCACATGCATGCGCCTATAAGATTCGTTGCCTGCCCACGACACATTTTCCCAGGCCGTCGCGGCACGGCGGGACATCTCTACAGCATTCGCGGTGCGGCGGGACCTCTTTGCTGCTTCCGCGGCGCAGCCCGACCAGTCTGCTGCATCGACGGTGCGGCGGGACCTCCGTGCTGCTTCGGCGGCGCGACGGGACCTCTGGGCTGCTACTTCCGTGCGGCGGGACATGTCGGCTGCTTTCAGGGCGAGGCGGGACATCTCTCGTGCTTCCGCTTCCATGCTCGCCTCTCCCTGTTGGTAATCTCTCGACCCAGAACTCACGCTGGCCATGGCAGACGCAAGGGAAGGATGCTAATGACTTGTTTATTTTTGTGGATGAGGAGTTGAGGGGGAATGTGCAGTCATCTTGGCATAGTAGTATTTATAACCGAGTATTAATACGCTCCTAAGTGGGAAACCGTTTAGGTTGTGATCGGTGTGAACAGGTTTGCAATTAAATATAGCATGGTAGTAGTAATTTGGAATGTGACGAGATGCGGGCTCAAAATTTATTGATGGTTCTAGTTTCAAAGTGCGGCACTATTCCCGGATGGCGTAACGTGGGCACGTGTTCTCGGCCGTGGTGTAGCATATGCCATGGTACTTCTTTTTCTACTGTTGTGTACATGCAATAACTGGCACCGTCGAATACATATCTTACGGTTATTGGGGCATTCGACAGGAATAGCCTCGTGGCGAGCTATAGACTAGTCTTTTTTCCAGATGCATTACACCTATCTCTCGGGACTTCTCGCACGCACCATCTCTAGCTCCCTAGGTCGATGCCACCCACATACATTTGTACTCTAAGTTTAGTATGTTATACAGGAAGAGAAGAGTGCACGCACGCACTTGTCCTCTCTCACACATGCATCTGTAGATACGAATTGTAGTGTTCTCAACCATCCGATTGGCTCTATCATAGGTTTCACGTTGCTCCTTGGGCTTGAGATTGAGAAGTTTAAAACACGGAGGCTAAGATGGAGGCGCGAGGTTTTGGTTAATATGCAGGGCGCACACGGCACAAACACGACACGAGCTTCATCTACCTGGTGTGCAGTCGAGTGAGTTGTCCAAGTATAGACACAACCAGGCCCTCCTTGGTATGTGCGCCTCAACTTATGCACAAAGAAATTAGGATCGGAGGGAGTACTACTGGTAGTAGTACTACTTTGATGTGTCGCATCAACTCGCACAAGTATGCAACACTTCCTGAACAAACAAGCATATAAGCTGTTATACTTCTTACCCAAAGGATCTTTATATCTAACAGACACAAAATATCCGTTCGACTATAGGAAATTACTTTAACTGCTGATCTGATGTCGAAGTAATTGCTGCATCGCCACCAAAACCCACCATCTCTTAAGCTAAAGTAGACCTAGCTAACCCATGTCTCTACTCTTAAAAAAATCAGAGTTGGTGATGATGGTGTGCCTGCCATCCTGCAATATAGACCGTCCGATCTATATCTAACAGATAGGAAGGAAACTATGACAATTTACCCGCACTCCTCTCCACATTTGCAGATAAGGCCTTCCCTCCTTCATCCTTTTCTCCCACAAGATAAACTACTCATACAAATGCATCTTTGATGTTTCGTGCAACGCATGGGCACCTTGCTAGTATTAGCATATTACTAAGATAAACAGAAGGCACTGTAGAATCATTTAGGAGGTGAGCTTGTCAATCTGAATGTGGAGGGACACCGTCCTCGACAACCCAGCCCCGGCCAGCAGCTTGGGCGGAATTGTGAAGAAGGTCAGCTCCTGCATGGCGACGTCGCCGGGATCCTTGCTGCTTGCCACCTCCATTTCCACCTTGACGGCGTCGGTTCTGCATTTGGGCTCCCTCGACGGGCCATTCGCCACAACATGGCCACGTAGTGCGGCAGTGGGGGCGCCCTCGCTCACGATCTGCGCGGCGGAACGACAGGCGATAGGAGCGCCGATGTCAAGCACGCCGCTGACAAAGAAAAATGCGCGGTTGTCCTCCTCCGCGAACAGCAAGAGCCGTGGCTCCGACAGTGGCACTTGCAGCTGGAGCACCTTGCTGTACTGGACCCTGTGCACGGGCATGGGATGCACGGTGCTGATGTGGTGGGAGAGTGCCGGTGGCGGTCCTTTGTAGCCGCAGACGGGCACGGGGCATTTGTAGGGCGCGAGCGGACACACGCTCTCGTGATCGGCGAGCTTGTGGTAAGTGATGTAGAGCCCACAGCCTTCATGCGGGCACTCCACCTCACCGAGGAGAGGACGGCGTCCACCGCCGTGTTCCGCATGTCGAAGCCACCGCCGCGCTCGCACTTCTAGCACTGCCGCTGGTTCCCGGGGCGCTCGACGCGAAAGTCCGCGCGGGCCAGGTGCCCTCCCTTGGACTTCACAAATCAATCGAACAACACATCAATCAAGAAACCTGCACCTTGCTCGATCAGCCGAACAGACGAGGTGTATTCGAACCTCATACACTGGAGGCTTCAAGGGGCGGAGGCACAAGGGGCAGTGGAGCAAGGTGAGGTCCATCGAGACCATAGAGAGATCCATCATTGGGTCCTGTTTCGTCGGCATGATCTCGCCCTCCTCGTGCACAACCATCTCTCGCTTTATAGCCGGGGCATTACAAAGCTTTACCGTCACATATTCATACTACTTCAATGTGCACTAAATCAACACATGCAAGTATCAAAAAGAAAGTCATGGCATGCATGCATGCGCTATAATTAATGCATCGGTAAACGCAAGTTATTGAAATATATCGAGTGTAGTGCTTTGATGTGTCGCGTCAACTCATACAACAATGAGAAGTTTGATTACAACACCCTCTCCCTCGCAGACTGAGCTCTGGTGCCTTAACTGCACCTTCCTTTGGCTGTATGACAGGTGGGCCACCCACTTGTTGGGCCCACCTGTCATACACTAAAAGCAGAGCGATAAGTCAATAAACTCGTCCCTCCCTCGCCCATGAGCATGGTGGCTGGCAGGACTAGGAGAAGCTTTCGCTACACGCTCTCCCTCCCGCACGTGGTGGACATGCAGCAGTTCATTCAGTGTCATATGGACAGAAGCATACTATAGTACTACACTGCAGTAGTACTCCATCATTGTTCGACTTCCCGAAGAGGTGAAGATCCAAGCGCAGCCCGGACGCTCATGTGGCAGTTTCATGTGTACAGTAGTCTAGGATAGCATGTACCATGCCTCTAAGCTTAAAATAATTGGGGCCAGCTCCATGCTATGAGGCCGTCTCGAAGCATTTTTTTGATTAAAATAATCTTCTTGCCCTACCTGTCATCCTGGTGATTGTAATTTGCATGCTCATCTGGTCAAGACATGAATATATATTTTAATTTGTGGTGGGTTAAATGTTAGAGGTTGCAGCAAATATATTGTACACTGCGGGTCTTTTAGCCAAGTTTAGAGGCAAGCATGTGGGGCCAGTGCTATGATGTGTCGCGTCAACTCATTACAACGAGGAGAAGCTTGATTTTACTACTACGCCTTCTTCCTCGCCCATGTCTTGTGGTGGCTCATGAGCGAGGACATGCTTTTGCTTATACTCCCTTCAGTCCTTTTTACTCTGCATATAAGAATTGTTTGAAGTCAAACTTCACAAAATTTGACCTTATTTATATGAAAAAATATCAACATCTACTTTGCTAAAGTTATACATTATGAAAATTTAAGTCATGACACATCTATTGATACTGATTTCATATTGTGAATGTTGGTATTTTTTTCTATAAAGTTGGTCAAACTTTACAAGGCATGACTTTAGACAAATCTTATATGCGAACTAAAAAGGACCGGAGGGAGTACTACTACAACAAGTTATCCCTCCTGTACGCGGTGGACGGACATGTAGCAGTGGATTCGATACTGTAGAAGTAGTAGTAACATCATTGTTCGTATTCTCGAAGAGGCGAAGAGCCAAGCGCAACCTGAACGTGGTAGTTGTGAACGCTTGTGTGGCAGTCTTTGTGTAGGGGTGGGGCATGGTGCGGAGCCTTGGAGCACGTATATAGCCAGGCTCTTGCATGAGACAAAATTGCTACGTAAGCAGGCTATAAGCCCACTATTGTAGTACACTTGCTAGTATAGCCCTGTAAACCAGAGAGGAGTAGTATTTGCCTTTCTAGAGATTTCAACAAGTGATTACACTACACCCTAAATGAGTACATATGGAGCAAAATGAGTGAATCTACACTGTAAATAAATACGTAGTTCTCTCGTTTTCCTCTCTGCCTTGGTCGCGGTGCACAATATTGAGTATACTACTACTGACTAGTCTCTTTTTGACATGCATTTATGTTGATACGACTTGACTGCCAACGACGCAGAGGGTAGAAGTTTCCAAAACGATGAATGGTTAATGATGCCACCGCACTCAATTAGCATGCAGAGGTAGGAGTAATTGGAGAAGCAGAATGGAGCCAGCACGATGTTAATTCAACGCAGTTTGGACCCTCATACAAAGGCGCTCCACCTCTCCAATGCATCTACTCCTAGTCTCTGCGCAACACTACCCACTCCAATCAGAGACCAAGACCAATTGACCAGAAGCCACAAGCACCCATGGCGTCAATGGACGTGTGCGGCAATAGGCTGTGCCAGGTCGTCCAAGATGCCGACCTGCAGCCCCGCGCCTCACAGCATTTCCAGACAGTGCTGGCGACCACCAGCGTCATAGCCCTCGTCGACGCCAGCTTCGCCTCTCGGATGCGCTAGATGATGGTCGACTCCATTCGCAGGTTCACCACCGTCAAGAAGCGCGCAGACGACCTTGCCGTACTGCTCCAGCGCGCGCCCAGGCTCCTCGTTTCCTGCTGTCGGATTACGGGTTCCGGCAAACTGCCGGATTCATTGGGCAACCTCCAAAAACCCAAGCTTCCAAATTCGGAAACTTCTTGGCCCCTGAATATTAGATCGGACGGGGTTCGGAATTTAGTTCCACCCGCCCACCCAAACATAAGCGATCTATCCCAAATCCGGCAAGAGCCCGGCGAAACAGTACATCATTACTCGGCCGGATTCCTCCTGGTTATGGACAGGATAAAGGACTGCCGCGAGGGGGACACAATCTCATTCTTCTGCAATAATTGCACGGACAAGGGAATCCTAAACGCCATAAGTCGTCGTGAAATTACGCCTCGTGACTTGGCATCCATAATGCGAAAATCTTTAGCGATGGAAGCGCCGAAAGCGAAATCAAATTTTGGGATAATCCGGCCCCGAATACTACCCTAGTCCGAAATAAAAGGGTGCATTATCACCAGGCACCTGGGTTACATACCAAAAATCAAAAACCCCTCAAAGGGCATGGAACTGTACTGGAGGGATGGCTCAATGGACCCTGCAAAATTCATAGCACACGGGGTGCCACTCCAACTCATAGACTTAGAGCATGTTGGATACTACGGCAGGTGGCCAAAAGTGGCGAAGAGCTTTTAGCTCCAAAGCACTAGCCCAGCAATACCGATGCGGTATTAACAGCCTTGAGACTTCGCATCAAATAATATGCGAAGCGAGCACTCCATGACCTTGCGAAGTCTACGGATAGCAACAATAAATCCATGGGTAACAAGGCCATTACCTTTAACGCCAGTGATGAACCTAAATTCCGAACAGCCCGAGCACCAGCCGCATTAGTCCTCAGTCCAATAGTGGACGGCTTTCGCCTTACCAAGGTACTCATGGACGGCGGCAGCGGACTAAACCTCATCTACGAGGAAACCCTTCGAAAAATGGAAATAGACTGGAGCCGCATTGAGCAAAGCAACACAACCTTTAAAGGAATAATCCCCAGCCGGGAAGCACGCTGTACAGGAAAGATCACACTAGATGTGGTGTTCGGCACGCCGGACAATTATAGATCTAAGGAGGTCACATTCCAAGTTGCCCCGTTCAGCAGCGGATACCACGCTCTATTAGGGCGAGAGGCATTCACAATTTTTCAAGCTATACCCCATTTACGGGTACATGAAGCTCAAAATGCCCGGACCCAACGGAATTATCACTCGCGCTAGTGACCCGGACATAGCGCTCAGCGAAAAATAAAACAGCCGCACTTGCCCTTGAGGCACTATCAAAAGCCCTAGCGGCGGAGGAACTCAACTGCGCTGCGCTCCACGGTGGACAGGGGCGATGTGATACTCGATAAGAGATCCAAGTCCACCTCTTTTAAACCAGCGAGCGAAATAGTCAAATTCCAAGTCCATCCAACGGACCCTACAAAAGCGGCCTCCATCGAACACAATTAAACCTGATGTGGGCGCCAGCACTATGAGAATTCCTCTGCGAAAATTGGGACATTTTGCAGGCACCCTTCGAGACATGCCGGGAATCCCGCCGGTGGCGAGCACAGCCTAAATATCCTAAAAGGATTCAAGCCGATCAAACAAGCTCTTGGCGTTTCTCCGAACCCAAGAGACAGGCCATGGGAGAGGAGCTAGCTAAACTATTGGAGGCGGATTCATCGAGATATTAAACATCCGGACTGGCTAGCAAACCTGGTAATGGTACCAAGAAGGACAAATCTGGCGCCTATGTGTCGATTTTAACGACCTTAACAAGGCTTGCCCAAAGGATCCCTTCCCTCCCGCATCGATCAAATTATCGATGCTACCGCGAACCACGATTCATTGTGTTTCCTCGGCGCATACTCGGCTACCACCAAATTAAGATGGCGAGCCGAGACCAAGCCATAACGGCATTCATCCTCCATCGGCCCATTCGCTTCAACACAATGCCCTTTTGGCTCAAAAACGCCGGCGCAACATATCAGCGCATGATTGGACATGTCACGGCAAACCGGATCGGCAAAACGGTGGAGGCATCGTGAGCGATGTGGTCGTCAAATCCAAGCATGTCGAAACCCTAATCGACGACTTGAGGCTCACATTCGATAATCTCCGAACATATGACATCAAGCTCAACCGGAAAAATGTGTTTTGGTACCAGCGGAAATATCTTGGGCTTCATTGTATGCGGTAGAGGAATTGAAACAAACCCAGCCAAGATCGAGCTTTGTCACAATTGGATATCCCCAAAGACCTCAAACAAATACAAAATTGACTAGATGCGTGGCGGCTCTAAGCCGCTTTATCTCGAATAGGAGAAAAGGCATTACCCTTTATCGCCTCCTCCGTGCGCCGAACACCAGTGGGCGGATGCTGCCATGGCGGACTCAAAGAAATCAAAGCCATATTGGCAACAAATCCGGTCTGGCGCGCCCAACATGGGCGAACCAATGCTATTATACACGCAGCAACCCATCAAGTTGTAGGCGGTGCTCGTTGTCGAGCGAAGCAGGACGGACACAAGTTCCCTCTCCAAAACCAGTTTACTCGTGTCCACTTGTCCTAACTCCATGCAAGTCACGGTACCGCATTATCAAAAGATAGCATCTGCGGTGTTCATGGCATCCGGAAGCTGCGACACTACTTTCAAGAGTGTTTGACAATAGTAGCCTCGAAGTACCTCTTAATGACATTATAAACAACCGCGGCATAGCGGGCGGATTGCTAAGTGGGCCATTGAGCTCCTCCGTTCGACATAACCTACAAGCCACGGCGAGCTATTAAATCGCAAGTTTTGGCTGACTTCATAGCCGTATGGATGAAGCGAACTCCCTAAAAGTCGGCGCATATTCAAGCTGGATCATGCACTTGACGGCTCCAAAATGTTGGCGGCCTGGGGGCTGGCGTCGTTCGGCGTCCCCAACCGAGATCTGATCAATCGTACTTCAAATAATGTACGGACTCCAACAACGCAGGCGAATCTGAGGCCCTTCTACATTGTCTCCGGATGGCGGTCTCCATGGGCATTCAACGCCTAGAGGTGCGCGAGGATTGAACCTCGCGATATCCCAAATAAATGGGGACTTTGATGCCAAGGATCCGAAAATGGCAGCTTATCGCAATGCCGTCCTAAAATGTCAGCTTCGGTTTGAGGGCTTGAATTTCACCATATAGCCCGGATACCAACGAGCAGCGAGCGTGTTAGCGCATTGGCGCAAGCGCGATGCGTCCCCCCAATATCTTCCTAGAGGCTTTTCAAGCCATCCGTACTATGGGAGGAGAGTCCGGAAATAACAACCCGGACCCAACCGCCTTGCCCACACGAACATTCCGACATAGTTGGTGGTCCATAGCGAAATAACACCGTCAGCCCACGAAATTATGGCAGTCATCGCCTGTGTGGACAGAACCATTCTTAGCCTACCTAACTAGTCGGGAACTTCCGAGGACCAAAATGAGGCCCGCTGCATAGTCTGGCGGTCTAAAGCCTATAAGGTCCATGAGGAGAGCTTTATAAGAAAATCACAACCGAGTCCTTCAAAGGTGTATCTCCGAAGAGCAAGGCGGAATCTCTGGCTGAAATTCATGCGGACTCGGTGGGCACGATGTCGCAGCCCGGCCCTTGTAGGCAAGGCCTTCCGTACAGGATTTTATTGGCCGACGGCCGGGCGGATCTCGGGACTTAGTCCAACGATCGTCGGTTTCAGCTCTTTGCTAATCAAAGCCACATGCCACCCACCGCCCTCAAAACTATACCCATCTCCACGGCCCTTGCAGTGCAGGGGCTTGATATGGTTGGACCCCTTAAAGGAGGAACCCACAAGCAAAAATACTTATTGGTCATGGTGGATAAATTCACCAAATGGATAGAGGCCAAGCACAGTAAAGGCGGCGAATCCGTGCGATGATAGACTTCATATCGGGGGTAGTACACCGTTCTGGCGTCCCCATAGCATCATCATGATAACGACCACGAACTTGACGGCCGACAAGGTTAAACTCGGTGCAAAAACATGGGCATCAAGCTCGACTACGCTTGATCTACCACCCCCAAACTAACGGTCAAGTCGGCGAGCAAGCGGTCTAATCATGGCGGCATTAAACCCAGACTAGTGCGGTCCCTCAAGGAATCTAACACGCACTTGGTAGAGGCTTCGACTCCGTACTCACGGGGCTGCGGACCACGCCGAATCGCACTACGGATTCACACCATTTTTATGGTATCTGGCGCGAGAGCAGTTTTGCCCTGCGACATAATTCATGACTCACCTCGGCGTGTGCATGTCGAAGAAAAATAAGCCGAGCTAGATCAGCGGGACAGCTTGGGCGCCTTGGAGGAGGGCGTGGCGTGGCAAAAGCTCGTTCCGCATTCTATCAACAACAGGCTCGAAGATATCAAAGCGGGGAAATGCGGGCCAAAGCTTACAATGTTGGCGAACTAGTTCTACGCCTGCCGGACAAGAAAAAGGACAAACTCAAGCCCAAATGGGAGGGTCCCTTCATCATCGACCAAGTACTGATCGGCGGAGCGTACCGTCTGCGAAACGCATCGGATAACCGACTCAAGCCGAACCCATGGAACGCAGCCCGTCTCCGAAGATTCTACGCCTAGCGCCGGATTCTGAGTTCGTCTCCTCCCTCCGTCTATATTTAATATTTTAAGCTGTCTTTTATTTCTCTCCTTCTCCCTCCCCTTTTTCCGAAGCCGTTAAAGGCTCGTTTGCGCATTGTCCGCACACACTTGTTGCACTATCCACGCTCATTATACCTGGGGGCTTCTTTAACAGAAGCTTATTTATACGGGCTTTATGCCCAACACATGTGTCACACTTCCGCATGTACCTTTTATTCACCATTATATGCATCGATATGACTTAAGTTTTGGCCAAGCTGGGTTGCTGGCTCCATGCTTACCCCTCGTTTCCGATTGTTCGGCTAGGTGGTAAAGGAGCACCTCTGCGATTATTACCGCCGGTTCAGCGGACATGTACCTCGGTAGGGGTGAAGCCAAAGCTAGAGTTCTTAAGGAATATTCGATCGGTGAATTAAAGACAATTTTTATTTTCACTTATCTGCCCCGGATGCTTTTACGCTTTTTGGATCGGACATGCACTTTAGGGCATGCCTCCCGAGAAAAGGAACCCCTAACGAACTATTCTCCTGGAAGATGTTTCTTACTAACCATGTAATATAACATAACTAGTTGGGCACTTGTATGATAAAGCACTCATGACCCCTCGCCCGGTCTCCATGCATGCCCGGTTTTTCATAACCACGAGGTATTGAGACACACTCCGGACTATTGGGTCCCGAGGTTGAAGGAAAAGGTCCGCTTCGACAAGCGATCTACAATCCGGCTAGAAGGCATTTTACATGTCATTTGAAATTACATAGTCAAATTGACTGATTGTATTCCTCTTCAATGCTGTCTAATAGGCTGTCTAGTTCTTGTCTGCTGGGAATACTTGGCCAACTCTACTTGGCCGTATACTAAGCTCACGAGGATCTCCTTCCGTCGGGCCCCACAGTCGACCTCGGCCATGTGGTTTGGGTCCGCCTTCCGTGTGCAGCGTCTTCACCATGGCCCGAGCCTCCTGGCGCCTTGACGATAGGCCGATATCTTCCATAGTCGGAGCGGCGCGCTCCTGGCTTCTCTGCAAGCTCTCCAAGGCCTTGGTAGGGAGATAGATGGCCACAAGGCACAGGCGGCGCCTTTCATCACTGTCGAACTCGTTCGTGCAGTTGAAATAGCTCGGGAAGAAGGTCACCCGTAGAACCGGGCATTTCCTCTTCTGGACAACCCGTGAGCATACCTACAGACATAACTCTGTTAATCAACTTCCTCGTCGAACTCTTTTTCAAAGTTCGCTCAAGCACTTACTATAAATGCCGCGACGAAGTCGCCGATTCTCCTTCACGGAGTCAGACAGCTGGGCACGAACATCCTTTAGCTCCTCACCCAGCTGGGTGTTGGCATCTTGGAGATTATTTTTCTCTTGCCTCACCCTTGTAAGCCCATTCTTGCCGGCCTTCAACCGGCGCAAGAGCTGTTGCTTGTCCGGATCTAGTCCGGCGCCATCTGCAATATTATTGTCGGATTTACACACACGCGCACTTCACAAACTACTTATCTTTTGAAGCATATATTACCAGAGGGGGTCTCTGTGGCTCCCCAAGTAGCGGCTAGTGCGGCCTCAAGTTGGGCCTTACATTCTTCAAGCTCCTGAGACAGTCGGGTATTCTTTTTTGTAAGATCCTGCATAACAAATGATCCTTATATCAGCTCTTCTAACTATCTTAAGTCTCGGGGGCTACTGGCATATATAACTGTCAAATTTCCTCACCCGGATGTCCTTTACATACTGCTCCGTGGCTCTGGCTAGACCATCTTGAGCGGCACGGAGGTGCGCATCTCCCGAATTAAAGGCATTCAAGGCCTCTTGGGAGAAACATGCATCACGAAGAACTGTCCGGCGGCGCCTATGATTCATGGCGCTCTCCACCTCGGAGTTGGTGGCGGACAATCTATCGGTATCCTCTGTCGGAGGAGCATCCGACGCACACCTCGTGATCACCTCCGCTTCTGGACCCGGCTTTGGAGCCTGGCTGGCGGAGGTTCGATTGGAAACCTCTCTGGACTCAGTCCGGCAAGCGCTCTTTTTCCTGAAAAGAGCACCAGCGTTAGTACGCCTTCCAGAATCAATCACAGGAATATGGTGACGCGCCATACCGTTCTTGGCGGAGTTTCGATCCGGACCGCACTTCTTTTTTTAGCTCTCTGGGGCGGGCTGCCTTGTTGGCTAGCCGCCATGGAACTCGGCTTCCCGCCTCGAAGGCACCCCTGCGAAACACCATTGGTACATGGTGATAAAAAATAAGCACGGATGGGTCATTATCAGAGTATTGGGACCTCGGTCTCAGTTACCTGTGAGGCTGGAAGTATGCCGGGGTAATTGTCAAGCCCAATATGCGACCCTATCCAAAAGGAACTCGACAGTCCCACCAAGGATAGACCCGCATATTGAAACACTTTTGCAAGGTGGATATCATTACATCAACATTACATAATACATAGGGATACATACATAAGGCATCCAATGCCACACGAATACAACATCACATCATATACAAGATCAACATCCGACTACGGATGAAACATAAATAGAAGCTCAAACAATATCCACCCTGCTATCCCAGGCTGCCGACCTGGAACCTATCCCCTGATCGAAGAGGCAGAAGAAGAACTCCAAAACAGGCAAACATCGCTCTCGCGTCATGATCATCGCATAACCTGTACCTGCAACTGGTGGTGTAGTAATCTGTGAGCCACGAGGACTCAGCAATCCCATTACCATGGGTATCAAGACTAGCACAGCTTAATGGGAAAGGAAGGGATAAAGTGGTGAGGTTGCAACAGCGACTAAGCATGATATGGTGGCTAACATACGCAAAGGAGAGCGAGAAGAGAAACAAAGGAGGTCGTCAACTAGTAATGATCAAGAAGTGATCCTGAACTCCTACTTCGTCGGACATAACCCGAAACCGTGTTCTCCTCTCGATCAACCCGAAAAGAGACACTCACGGTTCGCTTTACGGTTGGTGTATTTTAGAAGAGTTTTCTTGAGTTTACTACAACCGGATATCAACAAATTCCCATCGCCACATAACCGCGGCACGGCTCTCGAAAGTTTATACCTGCGGGGTGTCCCAACAGCCCATGATAAGCTCTCGCGATCAACGAAGGATATTCCTTCTCCCGGGAAGATCCGACCAGTCTCGAAATCCCGGCTACAAGACATTTCGACAGCAATAAAACAAGACCAGCAAAGCCGCCCGATGCGCCGACAATCCCGATAGGAGCTGCACATATCTCGTTCTCGAGGCAACACTGGATGAGACATCCTCTGAGTAAAACCAAACCTCGAGTTGCCACGAGGGGCCCATGATCTACTCGGTTCGAGGCCAGCACTTAGAGAAGCACCGCCGGGGGCTAAAATAAAGATGACCCTTGGGCTTCGAAACCCAAGGGAAAAAGGGCTAGGTGAGGCAAATGGTAAAACCAATGTTGGGCCTTCTTTGGAGGAGTCTTATTCAAAGCGAACTGTCAAGGGGTCCCATAAATCACCCGACCGCGTTAGGGACGGAAAATCCGGGAACATAACACCGATATGCGGAAACTAGAGGCGGCAAGAGTGGAACAAAACACCAGGCATAAGGCCGAGCCTTCCACCCTTTACCAAGTATATAGATGCATTAATTAAATAAGATATATTGTGATATCCCAACAAGTAAACATGTTCCAACAAGGAACAACATCTCCATGTTCAACAAGGAACAACCTTCATCTTCACCTGCAACTAACAACGCTATAAGAGGGCTGAGCAAAGCGGTAACATAGCCAAACAACGGTTTGCTAGGAAGGGTGAAAAAGGTTAGAGGCTGACATGGCAATTTGGGATGGCTTGATAAGCAGGTAATAGGTAGCGCAGCATAGCGATAGAAACGAAGCAACTAGCATAGCAATGATAGTAGTGAGATCCAGGGTAGCGGTCATCTTGCCTGAAATCCCGCAAGGAAGAAGAACGAGTCCATGAAGAAGACGAACGGATGAAGCCAAACCAAGCGTAGACGAACGAATCCTCACGAGCGCAACGAAACAGGAACTAACAAGAAGAAGCACACAACATAGGTAAACACACCACACATAGACAAGACATGATGCACAACAAGGCATGAAGCATGACAAAGCTACATGAAGCTACTCATGGCAAAAGATGATGCAAACAAGAGCAACACATCAAAGCAAGTTTAAATGAGGCCGGAAACAACATATAACAATTCCGGTAAGTCCTCATATGCAAATTTCGAAATTGGTCCAGATCTGAATAAACCTTATGTTCAATTTGTTAAACAGCAAGTTAAGATGCACCACGATGATCTACACGAAATTCTAGTCAAGTTACATATAAAGTTCATTTAATTCGGAGCTACGGCCTAGAAGATATGAGCAAAACAAGATAAGCATGGCATTGATGCAAAATGCATACAAACATCAAGCAAACACCTCAAAACATGATAATATGAAACTACATGCAAAATCAAGCAAGTTTCATATAGAGCACACTCAAAACGGAGCAACGGTTCAACACATACACACAATACAAGTCATAGCAACAATCTGTCCAAAACAGCAAGTAGGCATATTGCAAGCATCAAAACAATAAGCTACAGCATCTCAACATGATAACAAAAGGCATGGGCATGATGTACAGGTAAAGCATTACAAAACATGAACACTGAGCTATCTCCAGAAGTCACTAGAACATGCTCAAAATGACATGGCAAGATTGCAAATAATAACAGTTTCAGGCATTGGCAGAAATAACATCAGGTTGCAATGTTTAGAGCTATCAAACAACATGCTATAGGAACTTATCATGGCAAATAAAGGCATGGCATGACACTACTAAATGCACAGAACAAAAGTCCTTTACTGACCATGAGCCAAAAAGGATCAGAAAATATGATGGCACCCATGTAAACATGGCAAGTTATATTACAGCTTTGAACACGGCAGGAACAACAATGAGTAGGCATGTTGGTGAGCTTGTATCACTCACCATAGAGCAATACATGGCATGGCAAGGCAACGAACAGTAATAAGACATGTTATAGAAGCTATACATGGCAAGAACAACATCATAGCATGCAAGGATCAACTACAACAACCTTGGCAAAATTGAATAACATGTAAACAATCTGCCAGGAAACATTTTATAGCAAAAGTAGAGCTCGATTGACTCAATCTATGGCACTCCATAATTGCAAACAAGGGTATGGATGGATAGAGAATAACCATATGTTCAAAACATCCTTACTGAAGTATCTCAAAATAAGCATGGATCTCTCGGTAGCATCAAGTTAACATGGCATAAAAATATCAGCAAAACAGGGCTGAAATCAGCAACATCATGAAGGCTAGTTTGCATGCTTGTGCTAGTCACCACAGAGATCACAAAAATACATGGCATACACCCCTGTAAAGATGGCATGGCATATTAGAAAACACATGTAGGACTCAAGTCCATAGGATGCACACATCAATCATGGCAAAAATGACAAAAGTACATGTTCTGATAATAATCTGAAACTAACATCACATAGCCCTCTTCTAACAGCAATTCGGGCATCAAGATGAGCTCAAATGATCTAATCATCGAGACGAACAATTTGACATATTACACGCACGAAACGGAGCCAAGGGTGCAAAGATATGATGCGATGAATATGCAACAAAATTACTGCAGAAATCGGGGACTTAAAGAAAATAGACACAGGGGGGGAGGGAGGAGAAGTCAACAGCGCCGCGGATCCTCGAGATCGCGGAGTTAGCGCCGGAGGTGGCCGGGAGGCGAAGGGAGGTGAGCCGGACGGATCAGGCGGATCCGGTCGGTGGGGAGGCGGAACGGAGGGCGAGGCCCGGCGGCCTGCCGTGGCGGGCAGGTGGGCAGGCCGAGGCGGCCGGCCAGCGGGCGTGCGTGGTCGTGCGCGGGTTCCATGATGGCAGGCGGGAGGAGGCGGCGGCAGGCGGCGACGGAGGAGCGAGGCGAGGCACCGGCCGGGCGGCGGGAGATCCGGCCAGCGCGGGCGGCGGCCGGGGGAGGCGCGGCCTTGTGCCAGCCAGTCATGACCAGGCGGGCTCCCGTGGGCAGCGCGCCCTTGGGCAAGCGGCGGGCGCCACGTGGCGCGCTCTAGTTGGCCATTGGGAGGCGGCGGCGGCGTCCGGGCGGCGGGGATTTTTGTCCGGCGGCGCGAGGTAGGGGAAGACTAGGGTTAGACCGCAAATTTCGGAGGGGATCACATATATATAGGTAGAGGGAGCTAGGAGAGTCCAAATGAGGTGCGGTTTTCGGCCACGCGATCGTGATCGAACGACCGAGAGCATGGAGGGGAGTTAGATGGGCTTTGGGCCACTTTGGAAGGGTGTTGGGCTGCAAAGAGAAGAAGGCTTTTGCGGTTACCCGGTTAACTGTTGGAGTATCAAACGACCTCCAAATGGCACGAAACTTGACAGGCGGTCTACCGGTGCTATACCAAGGCCGCTTGACAAACCTCGGTCCATTCCGAGACCGTTAAACACCCGCACATGAAAAGAGGTAAAAGGGAGCGCCGGGAGACACAGGAGTGCCGGATTGCAAAACGGACAACGGGGAAAATGCTCGGATGCATGAGACGAACACGTATGCAAATGCGATGCATAAGATGACATGATATGAAATGCAAAAGATGACATGGCAAAATGCAACACGCAAGCAAATGACATGGCAACGACGGCGAATAACTGGCGGACACCTGGCGCATCGAAACCGGGGCGTTACAACACTCCTCCACTAACAAGAGATCTTGTCCCGAGATCTTAGGACCGAGACGGAAGAGAAAAGGGATGAGGTGAAACATGAACTCAATAGAAGAAGCAAAGAATCGAGAGCACTCGAGAATAAGAGAGGACCGACGAGAATGACGAGAATCGATAGCTCACGGAATGAGATAGACTATGAAACCACTCGTTCTAACCGGAGTGGTTAGAATGAGAAAAGAAACGGATAAGACTGAAAGAATTTAGGCAGCACTCCGGCTGAACAAGGAAATAATAGAACACGAGCTAGAGAGGATGGAATGATACTTGATGAAGACATGACACAAACCTCCGGAAAGAATTGAAAAAGTTGAATGAAAAGAACGGATAAGAATATGACAACTTGTGCCACGAATGAAATTGAAAGCATCTTTAGAAGGAAGGTTTAAACGGAGTTGTTGAGACAATCAACAACGAAAAGAATAAGCTTGTTGTGGACTTATGGATAACATCTCAAGATCATAATGTGATAACCGACCACAAGCGGAAAAGATTGAATAGCTGAGAAGAACGAATAAATGCACAACTCCACTTCGAAAGAATATGAAGAATTATTTGCGCTTCGAGACGTGAGAAGAAAAGATACTTGAACTCCAGCGACAAAATCTTGATGAACTCTTGAAGAAAAGATTAAATCATAAAGAACCACCATGAAGAACTCCGGTAACAAAAGGATGATGAGATACGATTGAAGGATGAAAGGAAATTGATTAAAGCCTTGCGATGATTCGGATGGAGGTTCCGACGAGATGGCCGAGGAAATAATTGAACTCCGGAAAAGAAAAGATGAAAACACTTGGAAGTAGAATTTATTCATCAAGAACAAACTCTGAAGGAAGGGATTAATCACTTTGATGATATAAGAATAAGATTTATTGTATGCTTATCCTTCATCAAATTAAATTGATGACAAGCAATGGATTTTTGCATATTACTTATTCTTCTTGAAAAGAGATTGAGAAGGGACATATCACAAACTTGAGAAGGTCTTCATGAACCACCGGTAGGATTGGATTGAACGAATGAATTAATATGATAAAAAAGGAAAAAGAATCTTGAATCGAACCACCGTAAGAATTCGAAAATGACTGATGAAAGAGAATGAATCACCGGGAAGAATTAGAAGAACCAATAAGCTAGAGGGGATTTAGATGCAAAAGAACAAAGAGATCATGAGCTGATTAAAGAACACTTGAACGAAGCACCGGGAGAATATTGAGACGAACGAAGGGGCGCGAATATGGAATAATTGGAGAACGAATTTGAAAAACTTAGGATGGAGAGATATTCCGAAAAGATGGCCTCCGGATGATCGGAACAGAAAAGCAACTCTGAAATACTCCGGATGGGTAAGAAAAGAATCTCGACAAGCGGAATAATTGAGAGGATAGCATGAAGCTAGAACCACGAATCTTCAGGAGAGCGGGCAAGATTTAGAGGAAAAACTCTTCTTGGTCTTCAAATGATGACGAAAACACCACCAAAATAAGCGAGGTACTCGATTAGAATGAAAAGCGAATAGGTTGAGCCAACAATGACAAGAATTTGAACGAGATCTTGGGAAGGCGTCTGACTGATGGGATCCATTCTTACGTCACACTTGAAAAGAATTGGGAATAGCTCCGGGGAAATTAGAAGAGTCATGTAAGATCCTGGGAAAAACCTGTGGGTTAGGGCCCATTAAAAGAAAACACCGTTGGAAAGGGATGTTGAACAGATAGATGATGCACCGGAAGAACTGAAATATTTGACTGAGGTGACAACCTCGAATTAATTCAAACACAGACGAATCTCCTGAGATGTCTTCCGAACTCCGGAATGATAAACTGGCAAGAGGAGAACGAGCAGGAAAAACACTTCGAGGAAAAGAATATGATTAACCCGAAAAACTTGAATTGAGTGCACCGGGAAAGAAAAGGGACGAAGAATGACGAACGAGACGAGAATTCACCGGTTGAAATAATTGAGGGAAGACTCCACACGAATGAAATTGATGGTCGCAACAGACTCAAAATCCGGGAAGAAAAAGGGTGGGATGGCGGGAAAACCAAAGGCAACTTGGAACTGGGAACAGACGAATAACTTGAAAAGTCAACACCGGTTGAAATCATTGAGGAAAAAGAACAAAGACTTCGCACGAGTAGGATGGATACTCGATTACAGACTCCGGTTCCGAGAACAAGAAGGGTGGGCGGGTGGGAAAAGAAAACAAGCGAGGATTGAGCATAAAGATGAAGATGGTCGAGTCGACTTGACGAGAAAAGCACCGAAAAAAGAGGATGGACAACTCACGACACTAACCACGTGATCCTAAAGAAAAAATTTGAAGGGAAGAGGAGTAATTCAAAACACCTCGTCAAGATTCCTTACGGAGCGACGAAGGGGCTGAGGAGTAAAAAGAATTCCTACTCTCGATATAACTAGACTCAAAACAGTTTTCTTCTAGACTCAACAACGGCCAAACTACGATCAATCAAGGGGCTCCTAAGGTCGGTCGAGGCTCGATACCAACTTGTCACGCCCAATATCGACCCTATCCAAAAGGAACTCGACGGTCCCACCAAGGATAGACCATATATTGAAACGCTTTTGCAAGGTGGATATCATTACATCAACATTACATAATACATAGGGATACATACATAAGGCATCAAATGCCACAAGAATACAACATCACATCATATACAAGATCAACATCCGACTACGGATGAAACATAAACAGAAGCTCAAACAATATCCACCACTGCTAGCCCGGGCTGCCGACACGGAACCTATCCCCGATCGAAGAAGCGAAGAAGAACTCCAAAGCAAGCAAACATCGCTCTCGCGTCATGATCATCGCATAACCTGTACCTGCAACTGGTGGTGTAGTAATCTGTGAGCCACGAGGACTCAACAATCCCATTACCATGGGTATCAAGACTAGCAAAGCTTAATGAGAAAGGAAGGGATAAAGTGGTGAGGTTGCAGCAGCGGCTAAGCATATATGGTGGCTAACATACGCAAAAGAGAGCGAGAAGAGAAACAAAGGCGATTCGTCAACTAGTAATGATCAAGAAGTGATCCTGAACTCCTACTTCGTCGGACATAACCCGAAACCGTGTTCTCCTCTCGATCAACCCGAAAAGAGACACTCATGGTTACGCTACGGTTGGTGTATTTTAGAAGAGTTTTCTTCAGTTTACTACAACGGATATTAACAAATTCCCATCGCCACATAACCGCAGACACGGCTCTCGAAAGTTTATACCCTGCGGGGTGTCCCAACAGCCCATGATAAGCTCTCGTGATCAACGAAGGATATTCCTTCTCCCGGGAAGACCGATCAGTCTCGGAATCCGGCTACAAGACATTTCGACAGCAATAAAACAAGACCAGCAAAGCCGCCCGATGCTGCCGACAATCCCGATAGGAGCTGCACATATCTCGTTCTCGAGGCAACACGGATGAGACATCCTCGAGTAAAACCAAACCTCGAGTTGCCACGAGGGGCCCATGATCTACTCGGTTCGAGCCAGCACTTAGAAAGCAGCGGCCGGGGGGCTAAAATAAAGATGACCCTTGGGCTCCGAAACCCAAGGGAAAAAGGGCTAGGTGAGGCAAATGGTAAAACCAATGTTGGGCCTTCTTTGGAGGAGTCTTATTCAAAGCGAACTGTCAAGGGGTCCCATAAATCACCCGACCGCGTTAGGGACGGAAAATCCGGGAACATAATACCGATATGGCGGAAACTAGGGTGGCAAGAGTGGAACAAAACACCAGGCATAAGGCCGAGCCTTCCACCCTTTACCAAGTATATAGATGCATTAATTAAATAAGATATATTGTGATATCCCAACAAGTAAACATGTTCCAACAAGGAACAACATCTCCATGTTCAACAAGGAACAAACTTCATCTTCACCTGCAACTAACAACGCTATAAGAGGGGCTGAGCAAAGCGGTAACATAGCCAAACAACGGTTTGCTAGGAAGGGTGAAAAAGGTTAGAGGCTGACATGGCAATTTGGGATGGCTTGATAAACAGGTAATAGGTAGCGCAGCATAGCGATAGAACGAAGCAACTAGCATAGCAATGATAGTAGTGAGATCCAGGTAGCGGTCATCTTGCCTGAAATCCATAAGGAAGAAGAACGAGTCCATGAAGAAGATGAGCGGATGAAGCCAAACCAAGCGTGAGCGAGCGGATCCTCACGATCGCAGCAAACAGGAACTAACAAGAAGAAGCACACAACATAGGTAAACACACCACACATAGACAAGACATGATGCACAACAAAGCATGATGCATGACAAAGCTACATGAAGCTACTCATGGCAAAAGATGATGCAAACAAGAGCAACACATCAAAGCAAGTTTAAATGAGGCGGAAACAACATATAACAATTCCGGTAAGTCCTCATATGCAAATTTCGAAATTGGTCCAGATCTGAATAAACCTTATGTTCAAGTTGTTAAACAGCAAGTTAAGATGCACCACGATGATCTACGAAATTCTAGTCAAGTTACATATAAAGTTCATTTAATTGAGACTCGGCCTAGAAGATATGAGCAAAACAAGATAAGCATGGCATTGATGCAAAATGCATACAAACATCAAGCAAACACCTCAAAACATGATAATATGAAACTACATCCAAAATCAAGCAAGTTTCATATAGAGCACACTCAAAACGGAGCAACGGTTCAACACATACACACAATACAAGTCATAGCAACAATCTGTCCAAAACAGCAAGTAGGCATATTGCAAGCATCAAAACAATAAGCTACAGCATCTCAACATGATTACAAAAGGCATGGGCATGATGTACAGGTAAATCATTACAAAACATGAACACTGAGCTATCTCCAGAAATCACTAGAACATGCTCAAAATGACATGGCAAGATTGCAAATAATAACAGTTTCAGGCATTGGCAGAAATAACACCAGGTTGCAATGTTTAGAGCTATCAAACAACATGCTACAGGAACTTATCATGGCAAACAAAGGCATGGCATGACACTACTAAATTCATAGAACAAAAGTACTTTACTGACCATGAGCCAAAAAGGATCAGAAAATATGATGGCACCCATGTAAACATGGCAAGTTATATTACAGCTTTGAACACGGCAGGAACAACAATGAGTAGGCATGTTGGTGAGCTTGAATCACTCACCACAGAGCAATACATGGCATGGCAAGGCAACCAACAGTAATAAGACATGTTATAGAAGCTATACATGGAAAGAACAACATCATAGCATGCAAGGATCAACTACAACAACCTTGGCAAAATTGAATAACATGTAAACAATCTGCCAGGAAACATTTTATAGCAAAAGTAGAGCTCGATTAACTCAATCTATGGCACTCCATAATTGCAAACAAGGGCATGGATGGATAGAGAATAACCATATGTTCAAAACATCCTTACTGAAGTATCTCAAAATAAGCATGGATCTCTCGGTAGCATCAAGTTAACATGGCATAAAAATATCAGCAAAACAGGGCTGAAATCAGCAACATCATGAAGGCTAGTTTGCATGCTTGTGCTAGTCACCACAGAGATCACAAAAATACATGGCATACACCCCTGTAAAGATGGCATGGCATATTATAAAACACATGTAGGACTCAAGTCCATAGGATGCACACATCAATCATGGCAAAAATGACAAAAGTGCATGTTCTGATAATAATCTGAAACTAACATCACATAGCCCTCTTCTAACAGAATTTCGGGCAACAAGATGAGCTCAAATGAAAATGATTCAATGAGATGAAATGATCTACTCATCGAGGCAAACAATTTGACATATTACACGCACGAAACGGAGCCACGGGTACAAAGATATGATGCGATGAATATGCAACAAAATTACTGCAGAAATCGGGGACTTAGAAAATAGACACAGGGGGAGAAGTCAACGTGGTCGCGGATCCTCGAGGATCGCAGGAGTTAGCGCCGGAGGTGGCGGGAGGCGAAGGGAGGTGAGCCGGACGGATCAGGCGGATCCGGCCGGTGGGGAGGCGGAACGGCGGCGGGCGAGGCGGCCGGCGGCAGCCGAGGCGAGGCGGCGCGGGCGAGGCGGCTGGCCGGCGGCGGCAGCTGTAGGTCGGCCAGCGGGTTCAGCAGATGGCCGGGCGGAGGAGGCGGCGGCGGCGGCGAGCCGGAGGAGCGAGGCGAGGCACCGGCCGGGAGCGGCGGAGATCCGCCAGGCGAGCGCAGCGGCCTGGCGGATTAAGCGGCCTTGTGTGGGCCAGTCGCGGCCAGCGGGCTCCCAGCAGCCAGCGGCAGCAGCGGCGGCGGGCGGCGAAGCGCCACGTGGCGCTCCGTTAGCCCAGGAGGCGGCGGCGGATGGGCGGACACGTCCGGACGGCGAGGATTTTGTCCGTGGCGTAGGTAGGGGAAGACTAGGGTTAGACCGCAAATTTGGAGGGATCACATATATATAGGTAGAGGAGCTAGGAGAGTCCAAATGAGGTGCGGTTTTGACCCTTGATCGTGATCGAACGACCGAGAGCATGGAGGGGAGTTAGATGGGTTTTGGGCCACTTTGGAAGGGTGTTGGGCTGCAAAGAGAAGAAGGCTTTTGCGGTTACCCGGTTAACCGTTGGAGTATCAAACGACCTCCTAATGGCACGAAACTTGACAGGCGGTCTACCGGTGCTATACCAAGGCCGCTTGACAAACCTCGGTCCATTCCGAGACCGTTAAACACCCGCACATGAAAAGAGGTAAAAGGGAGCGCCGGGAGACACAGGAGTGCAGGATTGCAAAACGGACAACAGGGAAAATGCTCGGATGCATGAGACGAACACGTATGCAAATGCGATGCATAAGATGACATGATATGAAATGCAAAAGATGACATGGCAAAATGCAACACGCAAGCAAATGACATGGCAACGACGGCGAATAACTGGCGGACACCTGGCGCATCAAAACCGGGGCGTTACAGTAATCGGCCGTAATGGCAACCAAGGCATTATCGATGCTCAGTTGGTGATATAGCCCATCAATCAGCTCCACCAATATGTCCGGATCCTCTTGGGAGGCCGGATCGAGGAACCTTTTCGGATCCTCGGGTTGTGGAGACGGGCTGTTTATGTCTTTTACGGCCTGGCGCAGTTCCTGCGCCAAAATCACAAAATGAGATACCTAACCATGGGAATACAGATCATATGTGCAAAAAAGAAATGTCTGCTTACCCAGCTTTGGGGATTTTTCATAGAAAATCCGTTCAATGGACTGACGCGGAGAAAATCTTCCTCTTCTCCCTTGTACATCGCGGACAAGATCTCCACTAGATCGGCGGCCGATCCCGGCCCCTTACCGCCATGACGGGTGGCATCGTCCTCCCCGTTGAAATCCCACATGGGGTGGCCCCTATACTGAAGCGGCTGCACCCCCCGCATGATGCATGTGGCCATGACACCAATCATGGTCAGTCCGGCATGATCCAACAATCTTATTTGGCTCATCAGGTAAAGGACGTCCCTGTCGTCTTCCCTCTGGGGGCTCCGCGGGCGCCAACTCAGACGTTTCTTCAAAGGAGTATTGCTGAACTCCGGGAGACCGATCCGAACAGGATCTGGCAACGAGACGTCTTCTATATAAAACCATTCCGAGGGCCAGTCTTCGGATGCCTTCTTCGGGGTTCCGGATAGATATCCGGTCCCGGCGATGCGCCACAGCTCGGCTCCGCCCACTTGATATATTGACCCCTCATGAGAACGGGGTACTAGGCAGAATAATCTCTTTCATAGCGCAAAATGAGCCTCGATGCCCAAGAACAGTTCACAAAGGGCCACGAAGCCCGCGATGTGCAAAATGGAGGTAGGCGTAAGGTGGTGCAACTGGAGGCCGTAGAACTCCAAGAGCCCCCGGAGAAACGGATGAATTGGGAATCCGAGTCCTCTTACTAGATAAGAGACAAAGCACACCCGCTCTCCTTTGGAGGGATCGGGGATACTCTCCGCTTGCTTTCCGCCCTTATAGGTGACGAGTCAGCTCGAACCGGAACCATGAAGGCAGGGGAAGAAATCCCTTGGTTTGGAGTATCACTAGCTCACTATCTGGGGTGAGCAGCTCTCCCAATTTCAGGCTGAGGGCTGGGAGCGCGGAAGGAGGAGCAGCGTCGGTATCCATGATAGAATGGATTTTTGTCGAGGCGCTCATGAAAGCTCATGGAGGGATGGTGCGACTCGGATCTGGGTCCTCGCCCCTTTTATAGGCGGCTCACTTGCGCCGCTATGGGGATAAGTGTAAAAATACCCTGGCTTTTCGCATTCATTCAAACACGTGGAAGATGGCCATTATTGGGCGTGGAAGCCAAGGAGCGCGGCATTTATCAGAAGCCGGACACTACTCGACAAGTATATGGAATTTGGAGAAGAACCCACCTCGCAATGCCGAAGACAAACTACGCGACGGACTCATCGTCATTGGAGCCTAGTTAAGGGCTCTTGAGGAGTCTGGATTAGGGGTGTCCGGATAGCGAACTATCACCATTGGCGGACTCTGGACTATGAAGATACAAGATTGAAGACTTAGTCACGTGTCCGGATGGGACTTTCCTTGGCGTGGAAGGCAAGCTTGGCGTCTGAAATGTAGATCTCCTACCATTGTAACCGACTCTGTGTAACCCTAACCCTATCCGGTGTCTATATAAACGGAGGGTTTTAGTCCGTGGGGACGAACAACAATCATACCATAGGCTAGCTTCTAGGGTTTATCCTCCTTGATCTCGTGGTAGATCCACTCTTGTACTACCCATATCATCAATATTAATCAAGCAGGAGTAGGGTTTTACCTCCATCGAGAGGGCCCGAACCTGGGTAAAAACATCGTGTCACTTGTCTCCTGTTACCATCCGCCTAGACGCACAGTTCAGGACCCCCTACCCAAGATCCGCCGGTTTTGACACGGAACCGGCGCCTGGAAACGGGATGAGGCGAAGACATGCACGCCGACGAATCTTACCCAGCTTCGGGGCTCTCAGTGGAAATAACACCCCTACTGCTGCTCTGCGGGGTCTCCGCATGATCACTAGATGAACAAGTTGCTACAAGAGGCTCCTTGAGCTGTTCGGTGAGAGGAAGAAGAAGGTCATGGCTAGCTCTCCTCTTCCCTCTATGTGCTGTCTAAATCTCTAAGAGATCCACCCTTTGCATGGGTGCCCTAGGGGGGTTTATATAGGCCTACCCCCCAGGGGTACAATGGTAATCCGGCTGGGCATGGGCCCTAGCCGTCAGTGTCTTCGTCCACCGGCTTCTCCACCGGCCGCTGGGGCACGCCGACTGGTGGGTCCTGCCGGTTGACGGCTTCTTGGCCGACAAGCTGGCCCCACCGTTGAGGGCCTTGTCGGGGGCTGGTTACTGTTGCCTCAATCTTGATGACGAGGGCTTTGTCGGGGTAAGCATGGCTACAGTGCTGCCGCCTTGGCGGCGATCACTGTAGCCTCACCTCGTCTTGTCTCCCTAATGAGGCGCTTCCTTCGAGGGAGGGAACATGCCGGCTATGGGAAGCCGACCATATCTCGAGCCCGGCCCAGGGAGGCCGAGCATTCGGGCATCTCTCGACCGGAGGGGCCCGCTACTGGTCGTCTTGACAACTGTCGTGGGTGGCGTCATGGTCAGACATAGTAGCGATGTCGCGCCCGGACGGGTGATGGCCGCCCGTCTGGCGCCTTTGTTGCCATCGCGCGCTCCGGGATGTGGGGGTGGCAGGCTTCACTGCAGCCTCGCCCCATCCCATCACGGTTATGTGGGTGCAGATTCTGAGGGTGGAGCCTTAGCCGCTTGCCGGGTGGCCGGCTTCTCGGAGTCGGCCTTCTCATGGCCGGCTACGTGGAGTCGGCCTTCTGGTAGCCGGCTCCACGGGAGCCGGCCCTCTTGTGGCCTTCTTCCTGTATGTTTTGGGGCCGGGCCGCCCCCTGACAGCCGTCCTGAGGGTCAGCCAGCCGGGCGAAGGTGGCCCTGCGTCTTGGATGTTGGATGGCCGGATTGGCTTGTAATTTTTTCACAAGCCCCAGGGGGAGCCGGCTAGGCTACCCGTGGCATTTACTCCGACAGTAGTCCCCGAAGCTGATTGAGCTTCGAGGTTGAAAGGAGGACGAGAAGCTCGATCAGCTTCCTATCCTGAGGAGCCGGCAGCTAGGAGCCGGCCTTGAGTGGGTGCGCCGTCTTCGGGAGGCCCCGCAGCCAGAAGGAGAGAACGCGAGCCGACTTGCGCGTTGATTGCGCGTCACCCTGCGCACCACGTGGCCAGAAAGGCCTGCCAGCCCACGCGCGCGACAGGACATCGCCGCAGGCCGGGGCCCACCAAACCTACGCCTCGGCCCATGTGCGGATCCTCTGTGGCCCGAATGGACCGCTCGCCTTCCCGCGGCGGTTTCAACACGCCTTTAGGGCGCAATAATCGTAGGACATGGGGGGAGTGGGCGCAGTTAATCCCACGTTCCCCCACGCCTCGCCTCATCGGCTCCGCCGCACGAACCTATAAGTAGGGGGGAGGAGGGGGAGCGGCAGAGGCTCGCACGCTCGCCCTTGCTCCTCTCTTTCCTCTACCTCCTTCTTCGCTCTTCCGCCGCCGCCGCGCACTCACCACCGCACCGTTCTGCCGCGAACCCTCTTGGCTCGCCGCGGTTCCTACGCTGCGTGGCTGTGCTCTCTGCCGCCGCGCCTTTCTCGTAAAGACCCGCCTCGCGCCGGAGGTGGAGGTTTCGCCCGGCGCCGAGGAGGCGGCGGGTCATCTTCCGCTTCGCCTTGCTGCGGCCTCGGCCTGCCGGCGAGCGGGTTCTTCCGCTCCTTCCTCAAGTTCTATAATCTCCAGCCGCATCACCTCACCCCCAACACAGTGATGTTCTTTGTCTTCCTTAAATCACCCTATCGAGGTTTTCTTGGAGTCCTCCCCACCCTCGGTCTCTTTGGGGAGTTCTTCCAGTGCAAGCTCGGCACCGTCTCCGCGGGTGTGCCCGCCCCCTATGGCGCCTTCATCGCCAGGTGGAGGACGGCCGACAACAACCCCTTTCCGCCTATCCGCTGATCCAGTCGGTGAAGCTCGGCAGCAATCATATTTCTCGTGAAGAGCGTCGCCTCGCAAAGGCGACTACGAATCTGCCGGCTTCGTAGCCGACCCGCCGCTGGGAGGCACCCGTCTTAGTCCTTCGAGCCAGTCGCTCTCCACGGCGGGGGAACGCCGCCGTCACCGGCTCGGGTGATGGTCCAATCGGAGGAGCCTGGTGGGGGCCGACCTGGTCGCCGCCCGTGGGCGCGGGTGCTCCAGCTCCAAAGTCGGCCGCACATGATCGCGGATGGCGGCCGCCCATTATGTCGGTGAGCACCGGAGAAATGCCTCATGGCGAGGTATCTTACATGGTGAATTACATCTCAATTGCAAACTCAGAAGAGTGGCGAGTATGGCAAAGCGCCGTATTCTCGGGCTGATCCCCTTTGTGGTAAGTTTTCCTTACTTTCTTCTTCTTTTGTTGCGGTTTCGCGATGGCGACTCGACTAGCGGCTTGTCTTTGGCAGAGCCCCTTCTTGACCGGCGCCGGGCGCGCAGGCGAGCGCCGGTTATAGCCGACCACACGGTGGGCGACCCGGCGACCAGATCAGGGGCGGCCGCGAGGCAACGCTATAGTTGGAGCAGCGGAGAAAAGCGGCTCGAGCTCACGGCGGCGGCTTCGGGGCTGGCGGATGATGATGAAACCAAGGCCATCCACGCCGCCACCCGGCGATCGCCAAGCGCGGGACCCTCTGCCACGCCAACCGCTTTCGGGGTGGCGCATAGCGTCGGGCGGGCGGGTCTCTTGACAGCCGGCGAAAAACCCAAAACTCATGGCGGCGATCAAGCGGACGAGGCAGCCGCGAAAGCGGCCCGCTTCCGCAAGGTGGTGAAGCAGCCACAAGCGGTCTCGGCGTAAGTGTGGGACGTCTTGTACTTTTTGTTGTCTTCTTTGGTTGAGGCTCATCTAAGCCGCCTTCTTGATTTGTTGAACATGGCACCACTTTCCCTTGAACGGGTTGACGCCGCCTCCATAGTCGGACAGACAGGAGGGTCTTCGAGTTCCCGCCGTGTCGATCCCCGCGCCGACCTCACGGAGGCAACGGAGCGGAACGCGCGGGAGGCTCGGGAGGAGCGGGAAGCGGCGGAGCGGAGCCGGCGGCGGCCAAGGCCCGAGCGGAAGCATGGTCGCGAGAGAGGAGGCGGAGGCTCTATGCAATCAGCCTCCGCAGCTCATCATTCCTCTTCACGCCATGGCTCCCGATGTCCCCGTGCCTCCGTCGGAGGAAGCCGACCACGACCAGCCGATGATGGAGAGGAGGGAGGACGACATGACGATCCTAGGGGAGGCGTCACAGCCGGCGCCGACTAGAGCGGGCCAAAGCGGCCGACCTGCTGCGGCGCTGAGCAGCCGGCCAGAAGCGAGTCGGCGGCGAAGCGATCGGCGCCCTCGCCGGCTGCAGGAGAGGCATCCTCAGCGCCGAACCGCAAAAAGCTGCGGGCGCCAGCTCGGCAACTCGAACACAGGCGCCATCGCCAAGACGTCCAGTGGGCGCCAATGCGAGACGGCCGAGCTGAGCGTGGCGGCGCTTGAGAGGTCCGGCGCCGGCTTGAGCCCGAGCCGCCTCGCTGCAGCAGTACCCAGGAGTTTCTTGCTGCGCGCGTGCGATCATCTGGTAAGTCTTTTGGCCTTGAGTCGATTTCTCTTTTGATTTCTTCCGTGGGGGCGCATCAGCACACCCTCTGGGTGTAGTCCTCGAGTTTTGAGTCGGCTCTTGGCGGCGGCTTGGACCTGAGCGAGCCTTGGCGGCAATCTTGTTCTTATTCGCACTCCGTCTGATTTTCGGGAGTATCACAATCTTCAGCGGCTGCCTTCAACTCCTAGGCCGGGAGGCTGAGCGAGAAGGCCGCCGACGACTAATAGCGGAGTGAGTACTTTGTTTCTTTTATCTCATGTGGGCGCGTGGCGCCTGCTGAGTGTAATCCCGAGATTGGACGGCTCTTGAGCAGCTAGGTCGGATCTTCCTGATGACTTCTTCCTTATTGCTTTTTTCCTTTTTCTCCACGCTTGCAGAGGCTAATGCTGACTTAAGGGAGCAGCTCGGCGGGACCTAGACCGCCCTTCACGCCAAGGAGGCCGAGTGCAACGCCTTGGCCCAGGAACGCGACCTCCTGGCCAAGGCGGCCGACCAGGAGGAAAGCCATAAAATGCCACTGAAGAAAGCGCCAGACAGCGAGCCGCCCTTAAGGCCGAGTTCGCGACCGAGGCGGCGGCTGGGCTGAAGCGAGGCAAGCGAGTGAGGCTATGGATGGGTTGAGGATCTGATTGATGGTAAGCCGCCTTCCTTTTCACCCCTTTGCTTGCTCCTTGCCCTCTTGTTCATCTTCTGATTTTTGTGTTGTTTCTTTGTTCTTCACGCAGATTACTTCAATGGTTATTCCGTCGCCGCTAGCCAAGCCATCGAGGCCCACCGCGAGACACGTCGGAAAGCAGGGGTTGAGATCGCGCCAGATGCCAGCCGGACGCTTGAGGAGCAACTTTTGGCGATCCATGCCCGGCTGCAGCCGGCCCACCGCATGCTCCGCCGGCTTCAGCGTGCCGGGGCGCAAGTGTTGGTCGCTCTACGGCTGGCGAGTGATTCCCGTACCCCAGTCGGACTGCCGGTAGGCTGGAGAATGCGGTTGGCAGCCGAGGCTGGAAGGCTTCGCTGCTCGGTCGGCGCGGGCGGGCGCTGGAAGTCGTTCGGGCCTGGTATCCGGGGTTGAGCTTGCGCCAGTTGAGCACTTGGAGGCAGGAGGCTGACGAGGAGTTGGTGGCGGTGCGGCCGGCTATCATCCAGCGCGCCTCGGCTAACGCCAAATATACCGACACTAGCATTTTTGCTCCTGAAGTGAATGACAACGGTGTCGCCCAGCCGGAGGAATGGTTCGGGCTGAACCTGGCGGAAGGCGAGGACTCGGCGGAGGAGATTGCTTCCAGCGACGAAGCCGAAGACGAAGAAGAGGAGGGCGGCGAAGACGTCGCGCCCGACGGTGAAGTGACCAGCCAGCTTCAGCCTGATCGTGCCTCCAGCAAAGAGGCGCGCGCGAGCGCACCGCCTGCCAGGGGTGATGATCAGGCGAAGACTCGCCAGCCGGCCACTCCTCCGGCCAGCACTGCCGCCTCCGCCCACCTGCCTGACTCGCCTGTCGCTCCCTTGGCTTGATCTGCCGTTCTTGCTTTCCTGTTGTTGCTCCTTGAACAACTTTTATTAAATTTGTGCAGTTCCACCCACTGGGGGTGTATTCAAACTATGTTGAATGCCGGCCTTTCGAAGGCTTTTGTGTAAATATAATTATGCATGTGTTTGGCTTCCATTCGAATTTGCTTTTTATCCTTAGGTTGTTTCCTTTGCCGCCTTCCCTTGGTTGCCGCCTTCCCAGCCGAACAGCTGCTCTGCAGTCTGTGGTTGGGAGGAACTTGTGTTGTGGGAAGGCAAGTATGAAACTTTCTTGGATTGTGGCAAGCTGGAATGGGAAGCGGGCCGGCCGGCTACTCTGGTAGCCGGTCGGCAATGGGAGGAAGCCGGCTTTTGTTATATGAGTTCGTTAATCCTTAGCCGTTTTTCGTGTGGGCATCCTTTCCTGCCTTTGACTCTTGCCAGCCAGACGATCGGTTCTTGAGCTCTGACTTTTGACAAGAGAGGGCTTGGGTGCGACACACTACTTATCGGACTGCAGGTGGAACTTTGAATATAACTCAAAGCGGCCGGTCCCGGGCCGACTATTGAACCAGTGCGGACGAGGAGGAAGAGTGCAATGACGAAATCATAAGCATGATACTCTTCATTCATAGATAAAAGGAGGCAGTCCCCGAGTGCTCCTCGGGGCGCCCATTGTCTCGTACTTAGTACAAAAGGTAGCGTGATACATCTGCATTTTAAGCATGTAAAATCTTGGAGGAGGTTGGCGTTCCATGGTCGTTCGACTCCTTGCGGAATCATCTCTCTTTTGTGCCTTGACTACATGCGTTGATTAGGTAGTAGGAGTCGTTTCCCAATGCTCTGCTGATGTGAAGGACCTTCCCAAGGGCGAGAGCTTGTGTTGGCGGCTGTTTGCTGGATCAGCCGGAGCACAAGGTCGCCCTCTTGAAAGGATCTTGGTTTGACCTTCCGGCTATGGTAGCGGCTCAAACCCTGCTGGTAGATGGCGGACCGGTTGAGGGCCAACAGCCGGCTTTCTTCCACAAGGTCGACACCGTCTTCTCGTGCTTCTTTGGCCTCTGCTTCCATGTACATGGTCACCCGAGGCAAGTCGAACTCGATGTCAGTTGGGATGACAGCCTCGGCACGATATACAAGGAAGAAAGGGGTGAAGCCGGTTGACTTGTTTGGGGTAGTCGCGGAGCTCGGAGGGCGGCCGGCAGCTCGTCGAGCCAACAGCCGGCGGAGCAGCTCCAGTAACACGACCAGCCGGGGCTTGATGCGGAAAGGATGAGGCCGTTAGCTCGCTCAACAGCCGTTTATTGCGGGTGGGAAAAGGGCGCTAGGTCCAGCGGATGCCCTACGTCAGCGAAGCGTGCCAATGCTCCCTTGGCAAAATTCGTATCGTTATCGGTGGCGATCTTTGTGTACGCTGTATCAAGTTGTAATGTATGCGATGAATGTCACGGCAGTCGGCCCGTTCAGCTTCTTAATCGGCTTTTCTTCGACCCACTTGGTAAATTTATCCACGGCGACAAGCAAGTGTGTCATGCCGCCTTGTATCGTCTTGAATGGGCCCACCATGTCCATCCCAGACGGCAAAAGGCGAGTGAGGGAATGGTCTTGAGTCTTTGAAGCCGGCGGTGTTGCTTGGAGCTGAAGACTTGGCACCCTTTGCAATGTTTGACCAACTCCTTGGCGTCGTCCAAGGCGGTCGACCAAAAGAATCCATGGTGGAAAGCTTTGGCAGCGAGGATCTTGAGGCTGCGTGGTAGCGCATTCGCCTTGGTGAATGTCCTTGAGGATTGATATGCCCTTCTCTGGCTCGATGCAGCGCTGGAAGACTCCAGTGACACTGCGTCTGACGAGTTCTCTATTAGCAATTGTATATGCTCCGGCTCGGCGTTGGACTTGTCTTGTCGCGATCTCGTCAGCCGGTAGTTCTTTGTTTACCAGGAAGTTGAGGATGGGCTGAGCCCATGATGGAGCTGTGACTTCTTCTATAGCCAACACGGCTCACGCAACCAGGGTGGGTGGGCTGGGTGGTGAAGAGCTGGAATTGGCCACCGCCTGTGGTGTTGAAGTAGTCCCCGGGCCGACTACCGTAGTCCCCTGGCCGGGTGCGACTATGGCAGTCCCGAGCCGCTTATCGAAGTCCCGGGCGCTGCTTGGCTCCCTAAGCCAGATCGGCAGCGTCGGGGTTAAGCGGCACGAAGATGGTCGGATTCTGGAGATGGCTTGATAGACAGCGAGGAGGCGTTGGAGAGAGCGCGGTTGGTATAGCTTGTCGAGTTGAGCCTATTCGTGCGGGGCATCTGCTTGCTCGTTGTCGGCCCGTGGTGCGTGGGCTTCGCATCCTTGAAGTACCCACTGATTTGCTGAACTAGAGGCGGTAGCTTGCCATGTTGCGTCCTTGGCATCCCATCGCCCGGATAGTTGTTGGACCACCAAATCCGAGTCGCCATAGCACAGGATCCGGCGGATGCCGAGCTCTTTAGCTGGTCGGACCCGTGTATGGCGCCTCGTGCTCGGCCACATTGATGGAGCGGCAAAGTGAATTTGCAATGTGTATCGAGCTTGTCGCCTTTGGGAGAGGTGAGGATGATGCCGACTCCCAAGCTGGTGCGCATCTTGGACCCATCGAAGTGCATCCGCCAATGAGTGGAGTCGGGAACCGGCGGCAGGTACTGGGTCTCGGCCCAGTCGACGAGGAAGTCGGCCAATGCTTGGGACTTGATGGCGGTGCGAGGCTGGTAGAAGATCGTGTAAGGGGCCAGCTCAATGGCCCATTTTGCCACCCGGCCGGATGCGTCTCGGCTACCTATGATCTCGGCGGCGGGCGGTGCATCGACCATGATGGAGTGCTCTTGAAAGTAGGGCTTGACTTCTTGGCGTGAAGTACCGCCATAGCACATCTTCGTGTCTGGGTGGTTACGCTTGAGGTGGACAATACTTCGCTTAAGTAGTACACTGGCCTCTGTAGTGGCTGAGCTCGGCCTTCTTCTGGGTGCTGGACCACGATGACGGCGCTGACCACCCGGCTGGTGGCGGCAATGTAAAGGAGCATGAGCTCTTTCTCAGTCGGCGCCGCCAAGACAGGCGGCGTGGCAAGCATCTTCTTCAGCTCGTGAAAAGCTTGGTCGGCTTGGTCGTTCCACTCGAAGTGAGTGGTTTTCTTCATGAGTCGGTAGAGGGGGAGAGCCTTTTCTCCAAGCCGGCTGATGAAGCGGTTCAGGGAGGCCAGGCACCCGGTAAACTTCTGGACGTCTCGCAGCTTGGTGGGAATGCGCCCGAGACCGGCGCTCGAAAGACTTCGGCTATTCGAGTTTCGCCGTGTGTTTCTTTTGTGCTTGCTCTTTTATTTTTGCATTGCATCATGTCATCATGCCATCATGTCATTAACCTTTGCATCTCAACTCAACTAATAAATTGCATAGATGGTTGATCTATTTAAATCGAGGGAAGGGTGACTTCTCTTTATAACATATCGTCCCAATATTAGGGAGCTATATTAAATATTTCTTTAATTTGGAAATCATAACACACTTGCAAAATTCCAATGCCCTTTCTACTTCAAGTTTGGTCCCCAAACTTTGCCAACAATTCTTACCTCTTTTATCGAGGCTCCTCCTAAATTCTTAACATTTTTGGACTCTTCCAAAATGTTATCCTAGTCCATACCATTCGAATTAAATTCAAATGGTTTTAGAATTAAATCTTTCAATCATGCCTCTTTTATTTTCCTGGATCGAGCTCATTTTTGCGAGTTCGGGAAAATAATCCTCATGCGCAAAATCTTTCCCTAACCCTCTCTTTCTTTTCCTCTCTCTATTTCTTTTCTACTAGAAAATTAGAGGGAGAGGGACGAGAGCTAGCCCAGCCAGCCTATTAGGCCCGACCAGCTAAGCCGGCCCATTAGCCCAGCCTAGGCCCAGCCGCGCCTATAACCCTAACCCTCACCCGATCAAACATCCCCCATCGTCCTCCCTCAGGCCTTGCCAATACCGATCCCCTCACCGCTCGAGCCCCCACCTCTCTCTCGCTCTCTATCCCGATCCGCGCCCGCCGTGGCCAGCGCGCCCCTAGCCTCATCAGGCGCCCGCGCCTCCTCCTTCCTCGTTCGACCTCAACCGCTTTGAGAACACGCCGCAGAGGATCGGCGCCCTTGCCCCATCCTCTCCTCCTCCGCGCCCCTTCCCCTCGTCTCTCTCATGCCAGGGAGAGGAGCTCCCTCTTCCTCGCCGTCCTTCGGCTCGTCATCGCTCCGGCCTCTCCTTCCTCACGTTGCACCACTAGTGTCCTCAATGGCCAAGTCTGCCGCCGCTCCATCCCTTGCTGCTTGGAGCCCCTCCTCGCCGCCCCGTTGTGCTCCGGAGGTCAGGGCCGCCATGGACGAGCCCCTGCCGTCCCCGCGCCCTACTGCCTCCTAGAGTGTTGCGCCCTCGCCGTTCGTCTTCAACCCTGTCCAGATCCGGCTTGTCCTCTGCCGCTGGTTTCGTGCACCTCCGCTGCCGATTGCATGGACGCCAAGATCCCCTTCGATTTGCCAAGACGCGGCAACCAGGAGCGCCCGAGGGCGCGTTAAGTGGATTTCGTCAAGATTCGAGCACCGCTGAGCGAGGTTTTACTTGCTCATTTTGGATGCGCCAAGTTCCTGTTTGAAAGTACGTCTACATGGACAAGTACCGTGGCACCGAAGACTTTTGATGCAACAAGTCCCTCTCCAACATGTACATCTACACCGCCAAGACCGGACCGACAAGTACCCCGACATTGTGTGTACCACTACCGTCGCCCCGAAGACGTTGGATTCATCAAGTTCCTCTCCGAAAACGAACGCGTACCACTACTTCCACTACCGTCGCCGTGAACGACTACTTCCACGACGTCCGTGAACCACTACTTCCGCTACCGTCGTGAGAACGACTACTTCCCACTACGACCCGTGTACCACTACTTCCCTCAACGAACTCGATCCGCCCCGAAAATGCACGCTTCGAATGTATAACCCCGAGACGACCGCCCGTGAACGAATGCTTGTGTGTTGTATGAGATGCTCGAGTTTTGCACCGTGATCGAATTGTCTTTGCATGTTCCTCGTTTGCCATGCCACCGTCATGCGGGACACCCGGTATCCGGGATCACTCCCCATCTCTTGCGTGTTTCACACATCCGCACACTTCTCTCTTGCATCGGTATCTCAATCGAGTTACCGGGACCCGGATGTTGCCGTGGCACCATTTTCGTTATCGTTGCCGTGGCACCCCTTTTGTTCCGCCATGGTGACCAAATGCTCCCTATCATATTAGATGTCAACATTTCAATAAAAATTGCATAAACCTTGATTATGTCATCCGCATCATGTTAACAACATTTCAATGTTTAAAATTGTTGTTTGCGTTAAATTGCTAAATAACATATGGGGATTTCTGGAATTGTTGTTTGTTGTTTCCGGCCTCACTTAAACTTGCCTAGATAAATGGTTTAATTATGTTTCACCTCTTGCCATGTTTATAACAACATGTAATTTTGTTGTGTTCATAAACGAGAGAGAACTAAATAATTGATGTGGTGTTCCGTCAATATGCAACTCCACTTAATTTGTAGTATTGTTTGTTGCACTTTGCCATGCCATGTCTCTTTAAATCGGACATGCATCATACTTGATTGTGCATCATGCCATGTTTATGCTTGTGTGTTTACCATGTTGTATGCTTCTTTACGGTTTGCTTCTCTCGTTAGCTTCGGTTTTGTTCCGGAGTTGTGAGGATTCGTTCGACTACGTCCGTTTGTCTTCTTCATGGACTCGTTCTTCTTCCTTGCGGGATTTCAGGCAAGATGACCATACCCTCGAAATCACTTCTATCTTTGCTTGCTAGTTGCTCGCTCTTTTGTTATGCCGTGATACCTACCACTTGCTATATCATGCCTTCCATATTGCCATGTCAAGCCTCTAACCATCCTTTCCTAGCAAACCGTTGTTTGGCTATGTTACCGCTTTTGCTTAGCCCCTCTTATAGCATTGCTAGTTGCAGGTGAAGTTGAAGTTGGTTCCATGTTGGAACATGGATATTTTTTGGGATATCACAATATCTCTTATATTTAATTAATGCATCTATATACTTGGTAAAGGGTGGAAGGCTCGGCCTTATGCCTGGTGTTTTGTTCCACTCTAGCCGCCCTAGTTTCCATCATACCGGTGTTATGTTCCTTGATTTTGCGTTCCTTACACGGTTGGGTGATTTATGGGACCCCCTTGAAAGTTCGCTTTGAATAAGACTCCTCGGCAAGGCCCAACCTTGGTTTTACCATTTGCCACCTAAGCCTTTTCCCTTGGGTTCTGCGAATCAAGGGTCATCTTTATTTACCCCCCAGGCGGTGCTCCTCCAGTGTTGGTCCAAACTAGAAACACCGTCTTGGGACCATTCCTTGGCAACTTGGATTACGTCGGTACACATGTACGCTTAGCTTATCCGGTGTGCCACGAGAGCGAGATATGTGCAGCTCCTATCGGGATTTGTCGGCTGTGGGGTGGTCTTCTGGTCTTGTTTTACCATTGTCGAAATGTCTTGTAAACGGGATTCCGAGACTGATCGGGTCTTCCCGGGAGAAGGAATATCCTTCGTTGACCGTGAGAGCTTATGATGGGCTAAGTTGGGACACCCCTGCAGGGTATTATCTTCCGAAAGTCGTGACCGCGGTTATGAGGCAGATGGGAATTTGTTAATGTCCGGTTGTAGAAAACCTGAAGTTGATCTTAATAAAAATACATCAACCGCGTGTGTAACCGTGATGGTCTCTTCTTGGTGGAGTCCGAGAAGTGAACACGGAGTTGGAGTTATGCTTGACGTAGGTTGTTCTGGGATCACTTCTTGATCATAGTTGTTCGACCGTGCTTTTGCCTCCTATTCTCGCTCTCTTTTGCGTATGGTATCCACCATATATGCTAGTCGCTTGCTGCAGCTCCACCTCATACCTTTACCCTTCCCATAAGCTTAAATTGTCTTGATCTCGCGGGTGTGAGATTGCTGAGTCCCGTGACTCACAGATACTTCAAAACCAGTTTGCGGTGCCGCGAAACCGTGCAGTTAGCGCATCAAGCTCAAGGAGGAGCTCGATGAAGATCCTGTTCATTGTGTTGTTTCGTTTCAGTTGATCAGTAGTGGAGCCCAGTTGGGACGATCGGGGATCTGTGTATCATTTGGGGTAGCCTTCTTTGATTTTGGTTCCGTAGTCGGACCTTGATTGTATCTGTATGATGTAATGCTTTACTCATGTATTGCGTGAAGTGGCGATTGTAAGCCAACTATGTATCGCTTTCCCTTATGAATTACATGGGTTGTGTGAAGATTACCTCGCTTGCGACATTGCTTTCAATGCGGTTATGCCTCTAACTCGTGCTTCGACACGTGGGAGATATAGCCGCATCGAGGGCGTTACATCTCCATTCTCTCAATGGCTTTGATCTTTACTGGGTTACATTCAATGCCGCGTTCGGAGACCAGGAAGCCTAGGAGCTTGCCGGCTGGCACTCCGAACACGCATTTCTCGGGGTTGAGCTTGATCTGAAACCGTCGCAGGTTCTCAAATGTTTCCTTGAGGTCTTATAGCAAAGTGCCGCGCTTCTCCGTCTTCACCATGATATTGTCTACATAGACATGGGCATTTCTGCCGAGTTGCTTGAGGAGGCATTTACGCATCTGTGGCTGAAAGGTGCACCGGCATTTGTCAAGCCGAATGTCATAGTCGGTGTGAAAGCTCGAATGGCGTGTGGGCGGTCTTGATGATCAGCGGGTCCAACTTTATCTGGTGGTAGCTTTGGTAGGCATCAAGAAGCTCGGCAGATCGCATCCGGTGTGGAGTCTATCACTTGATCAATCTGGGTAAGGCGAAGGGATCTTTGGGGCAGGCTTTGTTGAGGCTTGTGTAGTCTATACACATCGCCACTTATTCTTCTTGAGCGAGCACGGGTTGGCAAGACACTCTGGAAAAACAACTCCATTATGAAGCCGGCCGCCCGGGCCGGGCTATCTCTTCTCCTCTGATCCTTCTCTTCTCCTCGGCAGGTGGCGGAGGGGCTGCTTTGACTGGTTTGGCGTTAAGCTCGGATGTGTAGCTTGTGCTCGGCGAATTCCTTGGAACACCGGCATGTCCTTGGGGACCATGCGAAGATGTCGATTCTCACGGAGGAAATCGGCGAGCTCGCCTTCCTAATTGCTATCAGGTTTGCCCCAGCGGCAAACCTTTCCGGGTGCTCTGGGTCGGAGGTATCTTCTTTGTTTCCTTGGCGGTGGAAGGAACCTTGAGCATCACGTTCCTTGGGGTCGGGGGCAGGGCTGGCTGCTTGCGGCCATGGCCACGACTTCGATCAACATCTTTTTCTCTTGGCGACCACAAGGGACTCGGCCAGCCGGCTCTTGCTGCGGCAAGACTCGGAGGATTTCTTGTAATCGCGGGCTATGGTGATGATGCCCTTGGTACTCGGCATCTTCATCTTGAGGTAGGCGTAGTGGGGTACAGCCATGAACTTGGCCAGAGCAGGCCGGCCAAGCAGCGCATGTTAGGGGCTCTCAAGGTTCACCACTTCAAACCAGATTGCTTCTCGGCAGAAGTGATCCTTGTCTCCGAAGAGAATATCTATCTTGATCTTGCCGATTGGTGAACAGGACAGGCCGGGTACGATGCCATGGAACACGGTCCGGCTTGGCATGAGGTGCTTGGCCTTGATGTTTAGCTTCTCCATGGTGTCTCGGTACAGGATATTGATGCTGCTCCCGCCATCTATCAACACGCGGGAGAATCAGGCAGCAAGCCTGTCCGTTGCTAGGGCTGCCTCCAAAACAAATGCATAAGTGCCCGGGGACGGCATCACCTCTGGGTGGTCGGCCCGGCTCCAGCTGATAGGCCTCTCTGACCAGTGCATGTACTCAGGTTTGTTGGAGGCGACCGCTTTGACTTCTTAGTCTTTGTCGGTGCAGGCTGCGCGATCTTGAGCTGGCTTGTGAAGGCGGCGTGGCGGCATGCTCGTTGGGAACTCCTCTTGGATGGTCCCTTGCTGGTCGGCGGCGAATGTTGGGGAGCAGGCGGTTGTCCAAGCTGGCGGGCGGCACCAGCCCTTCCATATGGTGATTCGGGTGAGCGATGGCATTTCCGGGTGGTATGGTTGGGCGGCTTCGGCGCGGCTGTGGAACTTGCATGGGCGTCAGCTTGCTCGTGGAGAAAGCCAGCTGCCAAGCCGGCTGCCGCCCTTGGCTTCTTGGCGCGGGCCGCCCCTCGGGTTCTTTCGTCTTCAGCGGAGGACACTGCCGGTTGGTGGGCGGCATTGGGCCCTGCGCTTGTTGGCGCTTTAGTGCAGACGTCGGTGGAGTCGCCGACCAGCGTTTTGGGAGCAGGTTGAGTACCTTCCGGAGGCATCTACGAACTCGGTCTTCATCGAGTCGGCGGTGGCGTGCTTATCGGCTATGACTAGTAGCTCGTCGAGGTAGTCGGCTTTCGTCGCGGAAGGAGCTTGTGCTTGAGAGGTGCCTTCGGCACCCGTGATGAAATACTATATGGCGAACCTTGTGCACCCCTCGCGGGAGTTGCGGAGCTCATTATAGCGTGAGGTAGTCGCGAAGTCGACTCGGTGGGTCCTTACGCGCACAAGGAGAGCTGGCCGGGCTTGGGGCCCGCTTGTAGGTCTTTGGTGAAGTTGCGGATGAAGGCTTGGTGAAATCTAGCCAGCTTTTGATGTTATGCGGCTTGAGGCTGTTGATCGAGTTCGCACCGTGCCACGAAGCATGAGGGCACATATTTCCGGCGACGCTTTGTTGCCGTTCGCTATCTTGGCGGCGGTGGAGTAGTCGATCAGCCAATCCTCGGCTTCACGAGCCATTGTACTTGGCGTGTCTCTTGGGGCGAGAACCCTTTAGGGAAGGGCTAAATCAGCGATCACGGGGCGAAGCAAAGCGGACCGACATCGTCTTCTTCTTCAACGCCGGGGATCACGCTAGGCGGTCGATCCGATGGCGGGCGTCGTTTTTGCCGACTCCTTCACGGCGGCCTAGTCGGCCGCTGAGAGTCGGATCGCGTGGCGGCGGCGGGTGGGATATCTTTCCCGGGCGGAGGAGGGCGGGTTGCCTCACGCTCCGCAGCTCGAGGCGGCCTTCTGCGTCGCGCTTGATGGAGATCCGCGTTCGGCTGCGGCTGGCAGCCGACTCCTTTTCTTGCCATGCGCGGGCGTTGCCTGATCGGCGTCGCGTGGCGTCGCGCCGTGCTCTCGGCGGGGGGAGGCTTTGGCGCGGCGCTGTCTTCTTGGCGCTCTGCGGCGCGCCAATCGATTCTTTGGATGCACGTAGCCATATAGGCAAGCTCGTCGGGCACTAGTCCGTTAAGCTCTTCTGACGCTGGGCGGCGCGAAATTTCGGCGTGGCGTAGACTGGGCGTTCCACTCCCGGCATGTCAGCGATTACTACGCCGCGCTTCTTGACGATGCCGATTCGGCTCGGGCCGTCGGGAGGCGGCATGCCAAAGACGGCGCGGTTGACTTCACGCTGGTGGGCCTCGGTGAGGCGTCTCATGGAGGCTATCCTCCGGCCCTCCGCGTGGAGGGCGAGGCGGCGCGCCTCCAGCGCCTCGGCGTCAGCGTCGGCCGCGAGAGGGGCGGACAGGTCGTGCGGCACCTCCTGCAGGGCGTCGTGGGCGTTCTCGCCAGAGGGGCCGCCATGACTGATGACCAGTACCTCGGTGATGGCACTGCCGCAGCTGTCGGCTTGGGGGAGCGGGTCGTTGAAGATCACAACGTTGGTGGGGAAAGCATCAAGCGATCTTTGTGTCGAGTCGACAAGCATCGGGTCGGTGGAATAACCGACTCCAAATCCACAATGGGCTCGCGGAGGCGTGGAGTTGGTTGAGGAGGCTGACGAGGTGGCTCTCGAGGCAGCCTATGCCCGCGTCGGGTGCGGGCTCGTCGGAGATCTGAGCCTCGCCAAGAAGGTCGGCGAGGCAGCTCGCCTTGTGACGCGTCAGCCGACGCCTGCAGCTTGTCGGGCAAGCGCCATCAGGCGTGTCGGGCTGGCTCGCCAGCGAGAGGAGAAGAGGTTCCGTCTAGAACAGGTCTCGGACGGCGGTGCACTGGCCCCATGGTGGGCGCCAAATGTCGGGTGGTAGGTGCGACATATGCCAGCGGGTGGCTAATCATAGTGGGAGCCAATAAGGCGTCGCGGTGCACAGAAGCAGGATGAGGCGAAGAAATGCACGCCGGCGAATCTTACCCAACTTTGGGGCTCTCCCTGGAGATAACACCCCTACTGCTGCTCTGCGGGGTCTCCGCATGATCACTAGAAGAACAAGTTGCTACAAGAGGCTCCTTGAGCTGTTCGGTGAGAGGAAGAAGAATAGCACGGCTAGCTCTCCTCTTCCCTCTATGTGGTGTCTAAAACTCTAAGATATCCGCCCTTTGCATGGGTGCCCTGGGGGGTTTATATAGGCCTACCCCCCAGGGGTACAATATTAATCTGGCTGGGCGTGGGCCCTAGCCGTCAGTGTCTTCGTTCAGCCGCTTCTCCGCTTGGCATTTGAACCCGCCATTGGTGGGTCCCGCCGGCTGCCGACTTCTTGGCCGACAAGCTGGCCCCACCGCTGAGGGCCTTGTCGGGGGCTGGTTACTGTTGCCTCAATCTTGATGATGAGGGCTTTGTCGGGGTAAGCATGGCTACAGTGCCGCTGCCTTGGCGGCGATCACTGTAGCCTCGCCTTGTCTTGTCTCCTTAATGAGGCGCTTCCTTGAGGAGGAACAGGCGGCTTTGGGAAGCCGGCCATATCTCAACCGGCCGGGAGGCCGAGCCGCCGGGCATCTCTCGACCGGAGGGCCCGCCACTCTGGTCGTCTTGTGACTGTCGTGCGTGGCGTCATGGTCAGCATGGTAACAGTGCCGCGCCGGACGGGTGATGGCCGCCCCGTCTGGCGCTTTGTGGCCATCTTGGCGCTCCGGGATCTTGAGGTGGCAGGCTTCACTATAGCCTCGCCCCGTCCCATCACCGTTATGTGGGTGCAGATTCTGAGGGTGCAGCCTTAGCCGCTTGCCGGGTGGCCGGCTTCTCGGAGTCGGCCTTCTCATGGCCGACTACGTGGAGTCGGCCTTCTGGTAGCCGGCTCCCCGGGAGCCGGCCCTCTTGTGGCCTTCTTCCTGTAAGTTTTGGGGCCAGGCCGCCCCCTGACAGCCGGCCTAAGGGTCAGCCAGCCGGGCGAAGGCGGCCCTGCGTCTTGGATGTTGGATGGCCGGATTGGCTTGTAATTTTTTTCAGAAGCCCCTGGGGGAGCCGGCTAGGCTACCCGTGGTCATTAACTTTGACGCAAACCCTTGAGGTTCGAACACTGGGGTGCACACGAATATCTCTCTCTACCTAGCTCGCTCTCACAACGATCTCAAGGCCTAGCTGGACGAACCCAAAGAACAAGAGACACAAGGGCTTATACTGGTTCGGGCCACCGTTGTGGTGTAATACCCTACTCCAATGTGGTGTGGTGGATTGCCTTGGAGGCTGAGGATGAACAAGTACAAGGGATGAACAGCCTCCCGAGGAGAGGTGTTCTTGAGCTCGGTGACCTGGTGAGTTGGCCTTGGTGGAATGAGTCCGATCCAAGATGAGATATCTCCCGACGGTAGTGGCTAGTCCTATTTATAAAGGCCCAGGTCGTCTTCCCAAATGTTAGGCGGGAAGGGATCCCACAACAGCCAATTTTGAAGGGAGACAACTAGTATAAGTTCTCTTGACAAAAGGTGGTCTTCGCCTGCCAAAGGCTCTGGTGGTGACGCCGCCGTGGGCTCCGCGGTGACCTTCGTCCTGCTGGTCTTGGTCTCGTTGCACTGATATGAAAACCTTTTCCTGACGCCTCAGGAGTCCTCGCATGTGCTTGCCCCTTTAGCACCAAAGAGGCAACTGGTACTTTGCGCCCGCTGGCGCCCATGAAAGTGCAACTATCCCTGGGTGGTTTTGGTAATTCCTAACAACATATAGCTCATTGAGCTAATGCTATTTCAAGATAGATATTTCAGGAAAGCTCAATGATTGGCATGGCATGGATTAGAGAGTGGACCCTTCAAAATGCTAAGAACGAAAGATTGGCTTAAGCTCACAACACAAGACTCTACATTTTCTATTTTAGTGATCCAAGAGCACATTGAGTCTATAGGAAAAGCCAATACTATTAAGAAGGGATGAGGTGTTGCTTAATAAGGTGCTTGCTCAAAATGCTTAGTGATATGCTCCAAAACCCTCCACTACTTTCTCATATCCACATATGTCCCAAACCAAAAGTCCAACTCGGCCCCACCGATTCCTTCTATCCGACGCCACCGAGTTCAGTTGACATAGCCACTGCGAGAAACCCTAGTCTTTTCAGTCTCACCGATAGGGATCTCGATCTCACCGAGATGGATTGTAATCTCTCTGTTTCCCTTCGTAATGTTTTGGTCCAACCGAGATGAGTGATCGGTCCCACCGAGATTGCAATGCAAACACTCTGTTTCCCTTTCCTTACGTTTCGATCCAACCGAGATGAGCGAATCGGTCCCACCGAGTTTGCCTGACCAACTCTCTATCTGACTATTACCAAAATCGGTCCCACCGAGTTTGTGTAATCGGTCTCACCGAGATTACGTTATGCCCTAACCCTAATGATATCGGTCCCACCGAGTTGACATGTCGGTCCCACCAAAACACCTAATGGTCACATTATTAACCAAATCGATCTGACCGAGTTCTCTGAATCGGTCCCACCGAGTTTGGTGATCTGTGTGTAACGGTTAGATTTTGTGTGGAGGCTATAAATACCCCTCCACCCACTCTTCATTCATGGAGAGAGCCATCAGAACATGCCTACACTTCCAATACATATTTTCTGAGAGAGAACCATCTACACTTGTGTTGAGGTCAAGATATTCCATTCCAACCACATAAATCTTGATCTCTAGCCTTCCCCAACTTGCTTTCCACTCAAATATTTTTTCTACCAAATCCAATCCTATGAGAGAGAGTTGAGTGTTGGGGAGAATATCATTTTAAGCACAAGAGCAAGGAGTTCATCATCAACACACCATTTGTTACTTCTTGGAGAGTGGTGTCTCCTAGATTGGCTAGGTGTCACTTGGGAGCCTCCGACAAGATTGTGGAGTTGAACCAAGGATTTGTAAGGGCAAGGAGATCGCCTACTTTGTGAAGATCTACCCTAGTGAGGCAAGTCCTTCGTGGGCGACGACCATGGTGGGATAGACAAGGTTGCTTCTTCGTGGACCCTTCGTGGGTGGAGCCCTCCGTGGACTCGCGCAACCGTTACCCTTCGTGGGTTGAAGTCTCCATCAACGTGCATGTACGATAGCACCACCTATCGAAACCACGGATAAAAAATCTCCGTGTCAATATTGCGTTTGCTCCCTCAAACTCCTCCCTTTACCTTCATATGCAATTGTTTTACATTCCGCTGCTATACTCCTAGAATTGCATGTGTAGGTTGATTGCTTGACTTGTTCTAAGTTGTTAAAATCTACCAAGAACTAAAATTGGGAAAAGGCTAGATTTTTATTTGGTCAAGTAGTCTAACCACCCCCCCCCCTCTAGACATACTTTAGATCCTACAAGTGGTATCAGAGCTTTGGTCTCCATTTGCTTTGATTTCCATAGCTTTTGGTGGTCATAGCCTTGGTTTCACAACCTAGGAGAGTATAGCGTCTAGCGAGGGAAATTACCACCGTAGAGGTCCTTACTTAGATGGTACAAATTTTGCTAGTTGGAAGCATAAGATGAAAATGCATATTCTTGGACATAACCCCACCGTTTGGGCTATTGTGTGTATTGGCTTGCAAGGTCAATTCTTTGATGGGAGAGAGCCAAACCGTGAAGCTACCGCAGAAGAGTTGAAGATGCTACAATACAATGCTCAAGCTTGTGATATTCTCTTCAATGGATTGTGCCCCGAAGAATTCAACAAAATCAGCCGTCTTGAGAATGCAAAGGAAATTTGGGATACTTTGATTGATATGCGTGAAGGTACCGACCCCGTCAAGGAATCCAAATTGGATGTGCTTCAAAGTAAACTTGACAAGTTCAAAATGAAGGATGGTGAAGGTGACGCCGAAATGTACTCTAGGCTTGCTCTCATCACAAATGAGATTGCCGGCTTGGGAAGTGAAGAGATGACTGCTACGTCTTGAGCTTGCGTTGGTTTTCCCCGAAAAGGAGAGGATGATGCAGCAGAGTAGCGTAAGTATTTCCCTCAGTTTTTGAGAACCAAGGTATCAATCCAGTAGGAGGCCACGCGCAAGTCCCTCGTAACTACACAAAGCAAATATCTCCTCGCAACCAACGCGAATAGGGGTTGTCAATCCCTTCACGGTCACTTACGAGAGTGAGATCTGATAGAGATGATAGATAATATTTTTGGTATTTTTGGTATAAAGATGCAAAGTAAAATAAAAGGCAAAGTAAAAAAGCAAAGCAATAATAAACCGTAGGAAGATTAATATGATGAGAATAGACCCCGGGGCCATAGATTTCACTAGTGGCTTCTCTCAAGAGCATAAATATTCTACGGTGGGTGGACGAATTACTGTTGAGCAATTGACAGAATTGAGCATAGTTATGAGAGTATCTAGGTATGATCATGTATATAGGCATCACGTCCGAGACAAGTAGACCGACTCATGCCTGCATCTACTACTATTACTCCACTCATCGACCGCTATCCAGCATGCATCTAGAGTATTAAGTTAATGAAAACAGAGTAACGCCTTAAGCAAGATGACATGATGTAGAGGGATAAATTCATGCAATATGATAAAAACCCCATGTTGTTATCCTCGATGGCAACAATACAATACGTGCCTTGCTGCCCTTACTGTCACTGGGAAAGGACACCACAAGATTGAACCCAAAGCTAAGCACTTCTCCCATTGCAAGAACTACCAATCTAGTTGGCCAAACCAAACGGATAGTTCGAAGAGACTTGCAAATATAACCAATCATACATATAAGAATTCAGAGAAGATTCAAATATTGCTCATAGATATTCTTGATCATAAACCCACAATTCATCGGTCTCAACAAACACACCGCAAAAAGAAGATTACGGCGAATAGATCTCCATGAGAGAGGGGGAGAACATTGTATTGAGATCCAAAAAGAGAGAAGAAGCCATCTAGCTACTAACTATGGACCAGAAGGTCTGAAGTAAACTACTCTCACTTCATCGGAGAGGCTATGATGATGATGTAGAAGCCCTCCATGGTGGATTCCCCTTCAGGCGAAGCTCTAGAACAGGCCCCAAGATGGAATCTCGTGGATACAGAAAGTTGCGGCGGTGGAATTAGGTTTTTGGCTCCGTATCTGATCTGTTGTGGGTACGTAGGTATATATAGGAGGAAGGAGTACGTCGGTGGAGCTTCGGGAGGGCCACGACGCAGGGGGCGCGCCCTAGGGGGGCGCACCCTCCACCCTCGTGTCCGCCTCCCTCCTTTATTTACCGAGGGTCCAAGTCCCCTGGATCTTATCTGATGAGAAAATCACGTTCCCGAAGATTTCATTCCGTTTGGACTCCGTTTGATATTCCGTTTCTTCAAAACACTGAAATAGGCAAAAAAAAACAACAATTATGGGCTGGGCCTCCAGTTAATAGGTTAGTCCCAAAAGTAATATAAAAGTGGAAAATAAAGCCCAATATGGTCCAAAACAGTAGATAATATAGTATGGAGCCATCAAAAATTATAGATACGTTGGAGACGTATCAGGCATCCCCAAGCTTAATTCCTGCTCGTCCTTGAGTAGGTAAATGACAAAAAGAGAATTTTTGATGCGGAGTGCTACTTGGCATAATTTCAATGTAATTCTTCTTAATTGTGATATGAATATTCAGATCCAAAAGATTCAAGACAAAGGTTTAATATTGACATAAAAATAATAATACTTCAAGCATACTAACAAAGCAATTATGTCTTCTCAAAATAATATGGCCAAAGAAAGTTATCCCTACAAAATCATATAGTCTGGCTATGCTCTATCTTCACCACGCAAAGTATTTAAATCATGCACAACCCCGATGACAAGCCAAGCAATTGTTTCATACTTTTGACATTCTCAAAACTTTTTTCAACCTTCACGCAATACATGAGCGTGAGTCATGGATATAGCATTATATGTGGAATAGAATGGTACTTGTGGAGAAGACAAAAAGAGGGAAGATAGTCTCACATCAACTAGGCATATCAACGGGCTATGGAGATGCCCATCAATAGATATCAATGTGAGTGAGTAGGGATTGCCATGCAACGGATGCACTAGAGCTATAAGTATATGAAAGCTCAACAAAAGAAACTAAGTGGGTGTGCATCCAACTCGCTTGCTCACGAAGACCTAGGGCAATTTGAGGAAGCCCATCATTGGAATATACAAGCCAAGTTATATAATGAAAAATTCCCACTAGTATATGAAAGTGACAAAACGAGAGACTCTCTATTATGAAGATCATGGTGCTACTTTGAAGCACAAGTGTGGTAAAAGGATAGTAACATTGTCCCTTCTCTCTTTTTCTCTCATTTTTTCATTTGGGCCTTTCTCTTTTTTTATGGCCTCTTTTATTTTCTCTTTTTTTTCGTCCGGAGTCTCATCCCGACTTATGGGGGAATCGTAGTCTCCATCATCCTTTCCTCACTTGGGACAATGCTCCAAAAATGATGATCATCACACTTTTATTTTTCTTACAACTCAAGAATTACAACTCGATACTTAGAACAAAATATGACTCTATGTGAATGCCTCCGGCGGTGTACTGGAATATGCAATGATTCATAAGTGACATGTATGAAAAAATTATGAACGGTGGCTTTGCTACAAATACAATGTCAACTAAATGATCATGCTAAGCAATATGACAATGATGGAGTGTGTCATAATAAACGAAACGGTGGAAAGTTGCATGGCAATATATCTCGGAATGGTTGTTTTGAGGAAGGTTTATGGTGGGTGTATGATACAGGCGAAAAGTGCGCGGTATTAGAGAGGCTAGCAATGGTGGAAGGATGAGAAAAGTGCGTATAATCCATGGACTCAACATTAGTCATAAAGAACTCATATATTTATTGCAAAAATCTACAAGTTATCTAAGCAAAAATCTACAATGCTCCTAGGGGGATAGATTGGTAGGAAAAGACCATCGCTCGTCCCCGACCGCGACTCATAAGGAAGACAATCAATAAATAAATCATGCTCCGACTTCATCACATAACGGTTCACCATACGTGCATGCTACAGGAATCACAAACTTTAACACAAGTATTTCTCAAATTCACAACTACTCAACTAGCATGACTCTAATATTACTACCTTCATATCTCAAAACAATTATCAAGCATCAAACTTTTCTTAGTATTCAACGCACTCAAAAGAAAGTTTTACAAATCTTGAATACCAAGCATATTATTATTTTAAGCAAATTACCATGCTATAAGACTCTCAAAATAATCTAAGTGAAGCATTAGAGATCAATAGTTTCTATAAAACAAAATCACCACCGTGCTCTAAAAGATATAAGTGAAGCACTAGAGCAAAACTATAAAGCTCAAAAGATATAAGTGAAGCACATAGAGTATTCTAACAAATTCCAATTCATGTATGGCTCTCTCAAAAGGTGTGTACAGAAAGGACGATTGTGTTAAACTAACAAGCAAAGACGCAAATAATACAAGACTCTCCAAGCAAAACACATATCATGTAGTGAATAAAAATATAGCTCCAAGTAAAGTTACCGATGGAAGTGGACGAAAGAGGGGATGCCTTCCGTGGCATCCCTAAGCTTTGACTTTTTGGTGTCCTTGGATTATCTTAGGGGTGCCATTGGCATCCCCAAGCTTAGGCTCTTGCCACTCCTTGTTCCATAATCCATCAAAAGATTTCACCCAAAACTTGAAAACTTCACAACACAGAACTCAACAAAAATCTCGTGAGCTCCATTAGCGAAAGAAAACAAAAGACCACTTCAAGGTAATGTAATGAACTCATTCTTTATTTATATAGGTGTTAAACCTACTGTATTCCAACTTCTCTATGAATTATAAACTATTTTACTAGCCATAGATTCATCAAAATAAGCAAACAACACACGAAAAACAGAATCTGTCAAAAACAGAACAGTCTGTAGTAATCTGTAACTAACGCAAACTTCTGGAACTCCAAAAATTCAGCAAAAATAAGAAGACATAGGAAATTTGTTTATTGATCAGCCGCAATTAGAATCACTATTTTATCACGTTCTGGTGATTTTTAACAATTGTTTTCATGAACAGAAAGTTTCTGGAAATTACAGCAAGATCAAATAACTATCATCCAAGAAGATCCTATAGGTTTAACTTGGCACAAACACTAATTAAAACATAAAACCACATATAAACAGAAGGTAGATGGATTATTTATTCCTAACCAGAAACAAAAACAAAAACTAAAAATAAAATTGGGTTGCCTCCCAACAAGCGCTATCGTTTAACGCCCCTAGCTAGGCATAAAAGCAAGGATAGATTTAGGTATTGTCATCTTTGGTAGGCAATCTGTCGTGGTTTTGTCACTGTAGATGTCCTCATGGAAGGACTTAGTCGTGGAGCCATCGCTACAGGTTAGCTTAAAGGGGTTAAACCGGACAAGGGACATGGGAGTTTATACTAGTTCGGCCCCTTCGATGAAGGTAAAAGCCTACGTCTTTGTTTTGATGGGATTATTGGGGTTTCGATGATCAGGGAGAAAATACGCTAGCCCGGATCTCGAGTTGTTGTTTGTCGTCCCTGAACCGCCGCCGGGTCGTCCCTCTATATACACAGGGTGACGCCCGGCCGGTTTACAGAGTCCCGAGGCCGGCTCATACAAGTGTCCGGCTCGGTCTCTTCCTTTCCCTAACTTACAATACAAGTTATACAAATATGGCGGTTTACTGCTATGGGCCCTAATCTGCCTCTGGGCTCTGGGCCTCTAGCCTTATCAGTATAGTCGAGCATGAGCCGGCCCCTCCTGGGCGGTTTACCCTCAGTAGTTATATCCTCAACATTAGGCCCCAGATTGATTTGAACCTGTTCATGTCAATCTTCAATACTTAGAAAAGCTCCGTGAATATCTTCTAATGATTCTCGTAGACCGCCATATTGTCTTCTCCCTTTGAATTTTGGTAAACCACCATGACGTCATCCTCTGAAGGCTGCAGTGAATTTTCATGACGTCATCTATGTATAAAAAGATAATAAAGATTCCCTTCACTTAATTAATTCCCGAAGATCGAGGCGACAGCTACGCCCCCTTTTGCCGCTTCAGGCCCCTAGATTCTCGCGCCTGCCGTTTTATCCCCCTTTCTTTATAAATAAGACCGGGCTCCTTCCATTTTTTTCCCCTTGCCTCTTCGCATCATCTTCCTCCTCGCGACCCGAAGAACTCAAGCATCGCCGCCGCCGTCGACCTCGAAGCTCTGCCTCATCTCAGGCCGCTGCATCAACCTGAACGTTTCCAGAGATCCGCAACTCTCCTCGCTGCTCCTGAGAATCCGGTAAGCTTTCTTCCTGTAACCCTAGATCTCCATTAGGGCTTCATGTTCTTCCCTGTTCATCGACGTTCATCAGCGCTTATCCGCTTTTCCCTTGGCATCTTACTGAATCTTAGCTAGGCCTGGCCGTTTCCTTTTGCGGTAGATCCCTAACTTTTAAACTGCCGTATTATGGCATTTTGCTGTTCCCTAATAAATCCCACCTAGACCTTCTCTGTTCTGCTTAAAGCCATTGTAGGTTGCAGAAATTTTTTCTTACTGAAGCATGGCAGATCCCAATTAATTCCATCCTTGTGTGAAACCTGTTTCTGTCAACACTTAGTAGATTTTCAGCTCTGGCCCTTTCACCTAAGGGCGGTTTAACCTGTAATAGTTGATAATCCGTCATATGCCATTAGCCCTCACTTAAACCGCCGTCTTGACTTGAATAGCAATGTCAGGTTTACCTCATATGTACGCTTTGATTAAATTTCCGGTTTAACACTGATGAATACACATGAACCGTCAATCGTAAACCGTCCTTTATTTTTCCATTACAGTTCTTCTTTTCAAGATGACCAAGCAATTTTCTGCCTGTAACTGGGTTCCATCCCGGATCACGGAAACGCTAATCAACGGATTCGTTGTAACGGGCGCTTTAGCTCCAAAAAGTGTCCTTCATTGGCGAGTTCCTGGCCCTGAGTGCCCTCCTGAGCCTCAAGATAGAGAAGTGATTGTGTTCATGCAACATCTATCCCGGGGTTTCAGCCCTCCCGGATCAAAAAAAATTCGGGACGTGCTTGCGAGCTTCCAACTCCATCCTCAGGATATTGGACCAAATTCTGTGTCCAACATATGCAACTTCCAAGTGTTATGTGAGGTTTACCTGCAAGAAGAACCAACTGTTGACCTCTTCCAGGATTTCTTCCACTTAAACCGCCGAACTGAGTTCTCTGATGGCCCCAATACTGAACTTGGTGGTGTATCAATTCAAAAAAGGAAAGAGTTTGATTTTCCTCATGCCAAACTTCACAGCCATCCTAAAGACTGGAACCAAACTTGGTTTTATTGTCAGAACACTGCCCCTGCTGGAGAAAATCCTTTGCCGGGCTACCGGGCTCACCGGCTTAGCAATGGCCACCCTTTACCTCCACGAATGACTGCCAAAGAACGACAAGCTTATGCACCTCAACTCGCCAAACTCCGGGATCTCCTCGCCAACGGTTTGACTGGTGTTAACCTTGTCCGCTGTTGGGTTTCATGGTGCGTCCTACCTTTAAGCCGCCGCCCCGGATTGATGTATGAATATACCGGCAAGATCAATTATCCTCAACGGTTTAAAGAAATAGAACTGACTGATGATGAAGTCACTGAAAGTGTGAAGAAGATGCTTGACGAACCGATCGCCGTATGCACCCAAACTGGTCTGCGCCCTTTTTATGCCTCCAACAAACCACCAGCGGTAAAGACTTTAACCTTGTACCTTTTTAATCTGTCCCCGCTTTAACACTAATATAATTATCCTTTGTTTTAATCTTGCAGACCAATAGCTCCTTCTGGAAAAGGAAAACTCAAGATAAACCGGCCAGGGCTCCTCGTGCCAAGAGCAAAGTCACCAAGAAAACAGCCAAGAAGAAAACTGCCGAGTCTTCTGATCCGCCAGAAGATGTCGATGAATCGGCTGAAGAGGTAGAACTTGACTCCCTTGGTTCCTTTTTCGTGCACCTTATTGACAATAACTATTCCCAGGATGATGCGGAGGCCACTCATGCAGACCATGTTGAGGTAATAGCTCTTTCTTCCGATTCAGATCTAGTGCCGGTTAAAAGATTTCGCCGTGCAGTTCGAAAAGTGAAATACTCTCACCCTCTTGCTTATTTGGATCCAAAACTTTATTTGAAGACGCAGCAACCTGAAGGGCGTCGCACAACCCGACACAGTGGTCAGCAAGTCACCTCTTCCAGTATACCGGACACACCAACCCGGAAGCGTCGTCCAGAGGTTGCTTGTTCTCCCGAAAAACTTTATCCTTTGAAGGGTTTCTTCCGATACCCTCTCAATCCGTCTGATTCGAATTATCAGGTGTCTTCCAATTCGTCTGGCGGTTCATCAACCACTCAGCTGCCTCCCCTTAAAACCGTCGTTGGGTAAGTGTACTTGCTTTTCGGTTTGTTTCTTCATGCATCGGTTTATCATACTAATCTTTATTTTGATGTTGTAGTACCAAGGCCCGATTAAGCAAGAAAGCCAAGACTAGCGACCCCACTGACAATGTTGAACCGGAGAAGACCCCCGAAAATGCTGGTGAAAATCCTGATATTGTCATGGATGACTCTGTTCCGCAAGACCCAGCCAGTGATGCTGATCCGCCGGAAGCTGATCCGGCTACACATGTTGACACATCAAGTCCACGTGCTACGCCTACAAGTCCAGTTGTTGATCCGCTGAGTTCAACTGCTAATCCACCAAGCCTTACTGCCACTCCGCCAAGCCCATCCAAAGATAATGTCAATCAACCGAGCCCGGCCAAAGATGATGATGACGTTGTTGTTACTGGCACTGCTTATACAGCCCCGGGCAATCCAGTTGTTTTGTCGAAACATACCGCCAAGGACGAATTTGTGGCTATGGGCAAAGGGAAGGGGGAAACTGACTTGTCCAACTATGCTAATCTTTCTGCTCAAGATCTTCATTCCGGATTCTTGAACCGGCTTTACACAAGCCGAGATTATGAAGTCGGTTTGGTAAATCTGATGAAGGAACGCTATGAGGTAAACACTTTCATCCTTATTTTGTACCATTACTGCATTGTAGCCCCCAAGGGCCGGTTTGTCTTGCGAAGACAAACCGGGACTTTCATTTTCCAAACTGTACTTTGTTGACTTTCCTTGCGTATTTTCTTGATCAAATACACATTAGCCACCAAGTGCCAAGATTGAAACTCGTATTAATCCTTGGGACTTCAAACAATTAGTAGTAAAGAAGCAATTCGCATTAGCCCCCAAGTGCCAAGATTAAAACTTGTATTAATCCTTGGGACTTCAAACAATCAGTAGTAAAGAAGCAATGCGCATTAGCCCCCAAGTGCCAAGTGTATAACTGGTTGTATGCTTGGGACTTTTTGATAAAATATTTATATGCTCCTCTAATTGTGGCAGGCTGATATAAATCACCAAGGCGCTCAAATTGCTGATCTTCAAGAGAATATCAAATCCCAACAAGCAGAGACTTCCAAGGCCAAGGATGAGCTAAAAGCCGCTTTAACCGCCATGGAACAACTTAAAGAAGGGTTCAAGACTGAGCGTGCCAATTGGGATACTGAAAAGACTGCATTGCTGAAGCGGGCTGAAGACGCCGAGTCGGCTCTTAAACCGGTGGCGGAAGAGCTTACTGGGTTGAAGCGCCAAGTGAATGTCATGACCTCTGCAGTATTTGGTAAGTACTCTTGCCAAGGCTTCTTGAATGACCATCCTTGTAATTTGCCGGTTTTACATGAAATTCTTAAACCGTTGTAGGTAGCCACATTGCTCATCTGGGCTCTGATATGTGGATGAAGCTGAAAGCAGCATATACTCTGATTGAACAATTGTATACCGGTGCCCAACGGGTTATCTGCGCAGCGTCATACAACAATCCGTCCCCAACATTGATCAAGGACACTCTAGCAAAGTTATCCATGACGCCAGCGCAGATAGAAGAGATGAAGCGATCCGCTGCCAGGGCTGGCGCTTTGTTGGCACTTACCCGAGCCAAAGCATGGATAGCTGACCTGTATCCGGTGGACATCGCCAAGGACTTTCCTAGTGAACAAGAAAACGGGGCAGTGTTTGATCACGAAGCCCTTAAAAATGTGACAAGGGAGATGCGCCCTCTGGCGAGTCAACTGGCAGAAGAAGCTAACTTGACTGTTCACCGGTCTTTCTATGATGCCAACAACAAACGGATTAACACTGTCATGCCGGAAGTGCAAAATCTTATCCCGCCAATCCGTAAGCACACTTACACCCCTGACGTTGATCCGTCCGAACTTATAAGTGAAGAGGCTGTCTTTCAGGCTTTAACCCGGATTGACTGGACCACTGTGGACTTCCAGCCACTAGATGGGGAGGAGGAGGCTGAACCGACGCCAGATGACCCATCAACTTCACGTCAACATGGTGATGAGGCTTGATCCGGCAATCTGGTTGATGCTTCATAAACTTTGTTCTGTTGGAAGAAATAATACCATATTTTGGGCCTTAAAGCGCCTTGTAATAGGCTAGTGAAAATACTTTATCTGCTGCCATCGTGCACTGGGATATACTTTGTTTGGTCCGCCATGATATTTTCAGTGCTGGCTTAAATACCTTCATAATACCATGCAATCCCTGTGTCTGCATAAAAAAATCTGCCCGGGCGGTTTACCGCCGGACGGGTCATAATGCCCCATGCAAAGCCAGGCTAATAACCAAAGCTTAAAACATGAAATAAATCATACTTGTGTTATGAAATCACTTAGTTGGTTTACCAACATATATTTGTAGTAAGGGTGAACACCCAACTTCCACCATGCAGTGCTGGTATGTATAAAGTAGAACCGGGTTGTAATGAACACCGGATGATTGTACTGGCAATATGTAATCCAAACCAGTCCGGGTTGTAGAACACCGGTTTGATAAAGAATAAGGTCTGGCAACTTATAGTTGACAACCAAGCTGGGTTAACAAACACCGGATTAACATGAATATGATCTAACAACTTGTAGTTGAAAGCCAAGCCGGGTTAATAAACACCGGGCTAACATGATGTTACCAAAGAACAAAAACTTGGCAAAAAGCAAACAAAAAACCGTGTAGTCGAGGCTTTTCAAGGGCTGTCAGGCCCAAATTCGAGGCTTTTCATGTGCTGCCAGGCCGCTCAGTTAAACCATTTTGACAAATCCTTTTAAGATGGGCCTCCAACTAACCAATCATCGTTTTAACTTTGACAAGTTCAGGGTATCAATGAGAGTAACTGTCAAACGTTTGACGGATCATGCCAGGATTACCTGGATAGGAGTGGCTTACTTGATGAAGGCAGGTTAACCCGGGGTTTTAGGTGAATACACCAGGCTTCCAAGCCGTGGGTCGATACCCGGTTACAAGGGTCCTTTCAAACTCTTTGGTATTTTACACAAAGAGCCCCCAAGTAACTTTGTGAGCTGTGCTCAATGGGTGCCTATGTTTGAGTCGTGCTTTGAGCAATAGAACTCTCTTTGGCCCCTTGGGTGTGAAGCTTCCAAGCTATGTGGTGGCATGATAGCCGGTTTAACAGGTAGTACTTCGCTTTGTCAGCTGAAGCCCCCATGTAAACAAAGATATTTGAAGAAAACGGCGGAGACCCTGCTTATAGCAAGGATGCCGGCTTATTATATTGATCATAATATATACATTGTTGAAATATGTACATAAGAAAAGCCTGTGGCTTCAAGTGTAATAAGGTTGTAGGAGAGCTATGTTCCATGGCCGCCGGGTCTCCTCAGAACTGCGTGAGTCTTCTCGAACGTCAATGAGGTAGTATGATCCATCGTGCAGATTTTTGCTGACCACAAAGGGTCCTTCCCAAGGTGGGGATAACTTGTGCATATCGGTCTGATCTTGGATGAGCCAGAGCACTAAGTCGCCTTCTTGAAAGTTTCTTGTCTTAACCCGGCGGCTGTGATAACGCCGCAGGTCTTGTTGATAAACCGCCGAACGAGCCAAAGCCATGTCCCGTTTTTCATCTAACAGCTCCAGTGCCTCCTGGCGTGCTTGCTCATTGTCCGCTTCAACATAATTGGCAACCCGGGGAGAATCATGATGAATATCACTTGGGAGAACGGCCTCAGCCCCGTAAACCATGAAGAAAGGTGTATAACCCATAGACCGGTTTGGGGTGGTATTTATGCTCCATAACACAGATGATAATTCTTCCACCCAACAACCCGGCGTCCGCTTCAAAGGAACCATAAGCCGGGGCTTGATGCCCTTCAGGATCTCTTGATTCGCCCTCTCAGCTTGACCATTGGACTGGGGGTGAGCCACGGACGCTACATCAAGTCGGATGTGCTCTCGTTGACAAAACTCCTCCATATCACCTTTAGAAAGGTTCATACCATTATCTGTGATGATGTTGTGTGGAAAGCCAAAATGGAAAATAATCCTTTTGAGAAATTGAACCGCCGTGGCTGCATCACACTTGCTGACGGGCTCCGCTTCAACCCATTTAGTGAACTTGTCAACCGCCACCAACAGGTGGGTCTTCTTATCCTTGGAGCGCTTAAAAGGTCCCACCATATCAAGCCCCCAAGTGGCAAACGGCCAAGTAATAGGAATCATCCCTAGCTCCTGAGCCGGAACATGAGCTCGACGTGAAAACTTCTGACAAGAGTCACACCGCTTTACCAGATCCTCCGCATCAGCATGAGCTGTCAACCAATAGAACCCATGACGAAAAGCTTTAGCCACCAGGGACTTTGAACCAGCATGGTGACCACAATCCCCTTCATGGATTTCACATAGAATCTCTTGTCCTTCTTCAGGAGAAACACAACGCTGGAATCGCTTTGAGATCTGAAGCGGTGTAACTCGCCATTGTGAATAACCATGGACTTGGACCGCCGGATTATCTGCCTGGTGAGGAGCTCATCATCTGGTAACTCGCCACGGTTCTTATACGCCAAATATGGAACCGTCCAATCTGGAATGACATGTAAAGCGGCTACCAATTGGGCCTCCGGATCAGGAACAACTAAATCCTCCTCTGTAGGCAACTTAATAGACAGGTTATGCAAGATATCTAAAAAGGTATTGGGTGGTACCGGTTTATGTTGAGATCCGAGCCGGCTCAGAGCGTCTGCTGCTTCGTTTTTGGGCCGGTCAATGTGCTCAACCTTATAACCCTTAAAGTGACCTGCCACAATATCCACCTCGCGTCTATAAGCCGCCATGAGTGGATCCTTAGAATCCCAGGTACTAGAAACTTGCTGAGCCACCAGATCAGAATCTCCAAGAGAATGAACCCGGCTTAAGTTCATTTCCTTGGCCACACGGAGACCATGGAGTAAGGCCTCGTACTCTGTTGCCTGGACCCATCAAAGTGAATAGTCCAGTATGTATTGTCCGGTTTGTCCTCTGGTGCCTGTAACTCGGTCCAATCATTGATGAAGTCAATAAGCGCCTGAGATTTGATGGCCGTTCAAGGCATATACTTCAATCCATGTGGACCAAACTCAATTTCCCACTTCGCAACCCGGCCAGTTGCTTCTCTGTTCTGGATTATATCGCCCAAAGAGCATAACTAACCACTGTGATGGGATGGCCTTGAAAGTATTGCTTGAGCTTCCTACTTGCCATAAAAACTCCATACACCAGCTTCTGCCAATGCGGATACCGTTGTTTTGACTCGATCAACACTTCGCTGATATAATAAACTAGCCGTTGAACCGGATATTCTTTCCTAGCCTCCTTACGCTCAACCACAATTGCCACACTGACCGCACGGGCATTGGCAGCCACATACAATAACAGAGGCTCGTTATCAACCGAAGCAGCAAGGACCGGCGGTTCAGCCAGCTGCCGCTTCAAATCCTCAAATGCCGCATTGGCTGCATCACTCCAGACAAAATCACCTGTCTTCTTCAACATCTGATATAAAGGAATCGCCTTCTCCCCCAAACGGCTGACAAACCGGCTGAGGGCTGCAATCCGACCTGCCAAACGCTGAACATCATTGATGCATTTCGGTTTAGCCAAGGATGTGATCGCCTTGATCTTTTCCGGATTGGCCTCAATACCTCTGTTGGACACAAGAAAACCCAAGAGCTTGCCTGCTAGAACACCAAAAACGCATTTGTCCGGATTGAGCATCATTTTGTAAACCCGAAGATTATCAAACGTCTCCTGGAGGTCATCTATCAAGGTTTCCTTCTTCCTGGATTTTACCACAATGTCATCCACATAGGCATGAACATTACGCCCAATCTGCGTGTGAAGACAATTTTCCACACAACGCTGATAAGTTGCCTGGGCACTTTTGAGACCAAAGGGCATAGAGACATAGCAGAAGGCTCCAAAGGGAGTGATGAAGGCTATCTTCTCCTGGTCCTTAACTGCCATTTTAATCTGATGATAACCTGAATAAGCATCCAAGAAACTTAGGCGCTCACAACCCGCCGTCGCATCAATAATATGATCAATACGCGGGAGAGCAAAAGGATCTGCCGGACAAGCTTTGTTCAAATTTGTGTAATCCACACACATACGCCAAGTGCTATTTTTCGTAAGAACGAGCACCGGATTAGCCAACCACTCAGGATGAAATACTTCGACGATAAACCCAGCAGCCAACAGTCGGGCTACCTCTTCACCAATGGCCTTGCGTCTTTCCTCGTTAAAGCAGCGAAGAAATTGCTTGACCGGTTTAAACTTGGGATCAATATTGAGAGTGTGCTCAGCGAGTTCCCTCGGTACACCTGGCATGTCAGAAGGCTTCCATGCAAAAATGTCCCGGTTCTCACGGATGAACTTGATGAGCGCGCTTTCCTATTTCGGATCCAGATTGGTGCTGATGCTAAACTGTTTGGATGAATCGCCAGGAACAAAGTCAACAAGTTTAGTCTCATCAGCCGGTTTGAACGTCAGGGTTGGGTCATGCTCAGTATTGGGCTTCTTCAGAGGGGTCATATCAACCGGATCAACATTGTCTTTGTAAAACTTCAGCTCCTCTGTAGCACAAACTGACTCAGCATAGGCCGCTTCACCTTCCTCGCAATCCAAAGCAATCTTTCGACTTCCGTGTACTGTGATAGTTCCCTTATGACCCGACATCTTGAGCTGTAAATAGATATAACAGGGCCTTGCCATGAATTTTGTGTAAGTCGGTCGTCCAAACAGTGCGTGATATGGGCTCTGGATTTTCACCACTTCAAAGGTCAGCGTTTCAGACCTGGAATCATGCTCATCTCCAAATACGACCTCCAAAGCGATCTTGCCAACAGGATATGCTGATTTACCTGGTACTACACCATGGAAAACAGTGTTTGATGGTTTAAGATTCTTCTCTGTCAAGCCCATGCGACAAAAAGTCTCATAGTACAAGATGTTGATACTGCTCCCTCCATCCATCAGAACTTTGGTAAACTTATAACCTCCCACCTGAGGTGCTACCACCAAAGCTAGTTGACCCGGATTGTCAACCCGGGGCGGATGATCCTCTCTGCTCCACATAATGGGCTGCTCGGACCACCATAAATATCGTGGCACTGCCGGTTCAATAGAATTGACTGCCCTCTTGTGAAGCTTCTGATCGCGCTTGCACAGGCTAGTGGTGAACACATGATACTGCCCACCATTCAACTGCTTGGGGTGACTTTGATAACCTGACTGCTGCTGATTCCCTTGATTATTCTGTTGGCTATTACCACCTTGGTTGTTCTGGTGGCCCTGATTATTCTGAAATCCAGAGCTTGAACTGCCACCACCATGAACACCTGGACCTGAACCGCCCGACAGACCCTGATCATACCGGTAGAGATCAGAGTTTTTGAACTCCTTCATAATGTAACAATCTTTCCAAATATGTGTGGAAGGGGCCTCCTTAGTCCCATGCTTTGGGCAGGGCTGGTTTAACAGACGCACCAGATTCATACCTCCACCACGCTGGGGCGGTTTACCTTTACGACGCTGCATATTGGTGTTAGCCACGAAATCTGAATTATCTGCTTTGCGCTTACCATTATTCCCATGGCCTCCTTGGTGGTGATGCTGTCCTTTTGCACCGCCGTTCTTCTTTCCCCTCTCCGGTTTCTCCTCATCAGACTCGGGATCCTTGATATTATTAGAATCGGCATATTTGACCAAGGCTGCCATAAGTGTGCCCATGTCATTGCAGTGGCGCTTGAGCCGTCCCAACTTCATCTTTAGTGACTTAAACCGGCAATTACGCTCCAGCGTTATGATCGCTTGGCCAGCATTAATCCGGTCTGACGAATGCAAAACTTCTGAAACCCAGCGCACCCAATGAGTTGTTGACTCGTTCTCCCCTTGAACACAGGCATCCAGATCCACGATGGACATAGGATGTTTGCAGGTGTCCTTGAAATTGGCTATAAATTGGGCCTTCAACTGATCCCATGACTCGATGGAGTTGGCTGGTAGGTTTTTCAACCAAGTACGGGCTGTCCCTTCCAACATCATTGTGAAATACTTTGCACAGGCCGCTTCATCCACATCCAGTATCTCCATTGCCATCTCATAACTCTCGACCCACGCCCCAGGTGGCTGATTAGCAGTGTAATTTGGTACCTTACGTGGACCCTTGAAATCCTTAGGCAGTCGCACATTACGAAGAGCCGGAATAAGACATGGCACTCCCCAGGAACTGAAAGCAAGCCCGGTGCCTCGGTTCACCGATGCCGCTGGCTGAATCGGGCGGTTTGATAACGACCCGCATGCGGTGCTGCCAAAGCGGCCTCCCTTCATGCTCTGCCATTATCCACCATGTCCTGAGCATTTACCTCACCCCGCGCCGGATTATGGCGCCGAGCACTGCTAGACACTTCCGGTTCATCCATGTGCCTGCTATAGCTTTTGCTTGGACGAGGGGTCGAATGAATTCTATCTCGGCTATAGGAATAAGCTTGCTGCTGCACCACGGCGGTTTGAAGGAGATCCCTGGCCCGCCTTGTCTCAATCGCCGCCAGTGAATCGCCCTCCATCTGAATAGCTGCCAGGCGAGATGTCGCAACAATCATGTTATCCAAAGGGCTCGAAAAGTGACCTGGTGGTGTTGGCACATATGGCGGCGGGTTGTCCGTTTGTCGAGGTGGTTCCGTTATCCGTGGTTGATCCGGCGCTGCCCTAGGCGCATCCGTCCGGTTTACAGCTGCCGGATTACTCGTCCTAGCCCCTGGCGTATTAAATAGATTCAATCCTTTGAAGGTCGGCTGCATACACGATCGGTACTTCCTTCGCATCGCGTCGTTTGACGCGTTCTGATCCAACATGAGCCGGAAATTCTGTGCCTGTATCTGCTGTGATTGGGCATCCAAAGCGGCCCGTTCTTCAGCCATCCTGGTATCCTCAGCTGCCAGGTCCTCCTTAGCCTGTGCTATCTGGTCCTTCAGTTTAGCAACTTCCACATTGTGATGATCCTGCGTCTCGGGGGTAACTGCCGTGTTTAACAAGGTCGTCCAGGCATCCATCAAATCGGAGAGAACTTGAGCCGGTTGGTGCACCGGGCCTCCTGCCGCGGCCGCTGATCCGGAAATCATGGCTGCTGTAGATGAAGATTGCAAAGCGGGCTGTGTTCCGGCCATGTAGATAGCAACTCGACTTGGCGGTTCAAGGAGGTCCGGAATACTATTGCCGTCGGAATATCCTCCAAACACGCCATCATGAACTTGGTATAGGGACTCAGTTTCTCAAGTGGATGACTCGCCGTCGGAATAAACCGCCGTCTCGCCTTCAGACACTGATTTAGATCCGATCTCGTGGACACATCCTACGAACGCATGCTTCATGGCGGGCTTAACCCGGGCAGGACTTGCACGCTGAGCCGTCTCGACGAGGTCGGTGCAGGTGTCCGGCTCAGGGCCCGGTTCGCCGATCTTGCCGATGAAGACATGAATTCCGCTAAAGGGGACCCGGTACCCGTACTCGATTGAGCCGGCCTCGGGGCCCCATCCTTCGTCGCCGATGTAGAGCTTGTCGCGACGAATCTTGGTCATCCGGCCAACCGCGTACCCCTTGAGTCCCTCCAAGCTGCCCTTCAAACACTCAAAACCATCGTGTGATAGCCCCACGGTGGGCGCCAACTGTCATGGTTTTGTCACGGCAGATGTCCTCATGAAAGGACTTAGTCGTGGAGCCATCGCTACGGGTTAGCTTAAAGGGGTTAAACCGGACAAGGGACACGGGAGTTTATACTAGTTCGGCCCCTTCGATGAAGGTAAAAGCCTACGTCTAGTTTGTGATGGGATTATTGGGGTTTCGATGATCAGGGAGCAAATACGCTAGCCTGGATCTCGAGTTGTTCTTTGTCGTCCCTGAACCGCCGCCGGGTCGTCCCTTTATATACACAGGGTGACGCCCGGCCGGTTTACAGAGTCCCGAGGCCGGCTCATACAAGTGTCCGGCTCGGTCTCTTCCTTTCCCTAACTTACAATACAAGCTATAAAAATATGGCGGTTTACCGCTATGGGCCCTAATCCGCCTCTGGGCTCTGGGCCTCTTGCCTTATCAGTATAGTTGAGCGTGAACCGGCCCCTCCTGGGCGGCTTACCCTCAGTATTTATATCCTCAACACAATCCATAAGTGGCTCCCATAATAGATTCATATGGTAATTTTATCTTCTTCCTAGGGAAGTGTTCCATGCCTTTCTTTAATGGGAATTGGAATCTAATATTCCCTTCCTTCATATCAATAATTGCACCAATCGTTCTAAGGAAAGGTCTACCAAGAATAATAGGACATGAAGGATTGCAATCTATATCAAGAACGATAAAATATACGGGCACATAATTCCTATTTGCAACAATAAAAACATCATTAATTCTTCCCATAGGTTTCTTAATATTGGAATCCGCAAGGTGCAAGTTTAGAGAGCAATCATCAAAATCAGGGAAATCTAGCAAATCACACAAAGTTTTGGGAATAGTGGAAACACTAGAACCCAAATCACATAAAGCATAAAATTTATGATCCTTAATCTTAATTTTAATAGTTGGTTCCCACTCATCATAAAGTTTTCTAGGGATGGAGACTTCCAACTCAAGTTTTTCCTCATAAGATTGCATCAAGGGATCAACGATATGTTTGGTAAACGCTTTATTTTGAATATAAGCATGCGGAGGATTCAGCACGGATTGCAACAAGGAAATACAATCAATTAAAGAGCAATTTTCATAATTAAATTCCTTGAAATCCAAAATAGTGGGTTCAGCAACATCTAGGGTTTTGATTTCTTCAATCCCACTTATCAATTTTAGCATCATAATCTAAAAACTCTGAATTCTTGGAACGCCTTCTAGGTAAAGGTGGATCATATTCAGTCTCATCATTATCAAGATTCATATTGCAAAACAAAGATTTGATAGGGGACACATCAATAACTTTTAGATCTTCATCTTTATTTTCATGGAAATCTGGTTTAGCAGCCATCTTATTGACTAAGGTAGCTTGCTTATCAGATATTTCAGTAGTCAACTTCTCAAGACGAGAAATTTGGAATCTTAAACCTTCATATTCTTTAGACATATCATCGAGCTCTTTATTCATATAATTCATAAAGCATTTTTGTTCCTTAAGCTCGTTTCTGAAGAAATTATTATGCTAAAATTGCAAAACCATAAAACTCCTGACGTTGCTTTCGATCTCTTCTAACCTTTTAAGGTGAAGATCACCAAATCTAGGTAGAGCCATTGCGACAAGCAAGCAAACTAACACACGAGCAAACAAAAAGCAAACGCAAAGAAAGGCAAACGGGAAAGAGAGGGCGAATAAAACGGCAAGGGTGAAGTGGGGGGGGGGGAGGAAAACGAGAGGCAAATGGCAAATAATGTAATGCGGGAAATAAGGGATTGTGATGGGTACTTGGTATGTTGACTTTTGCGTAGACTCCCCGGCAACGGCGCCGGAAATCCTTCATGCTACGTCTTGAGCTTGCGTTGGTTTTCCCCGAAGAGGAGAGGATGATGCAGCAGAGTAGCGTAAGTATTTACCTCAGTTTTTGAGAACCAAGGTATCAATCCAGTAGGAGGCCACGCGCAAGCCCTCGTACCTATACAAAGCAAATAACTCCTCGCAACCAACACGAATAGGGGTTGTCAATCCCTTCACGGTCACTTACGAGAGTGAGATCTGATAGAGATGATAGATAATATTTTTGGTATTTTTGGTATAAAGATGCAAAGTAAAATAAAAGGCAAAGTAAAAAAGCAAAGCAACAATAAAGCGTAGGAAGATTAATATGATGAGAATAGACCCGGGGGCCATATATTTCACTAGTGGCTTCTCTCAAGAGCATAAATATTCTACGGTGGGTGAACGAATTACTGTTGAGCAATTCACATAATTGAGCATAGTTATGAGAGTATCCAGGTATGATCATGTATACAGGAATCACGTCCGAGACAAGTAGACCGACTCCTGCCTGCATCTACTACTATTACTCCACTCATCGACCGCTATCCAACATGCATCTAGAGTATTAAGTTAATGAAAACGGAGTAACGCCTTAAGCAAGATGACATGATGTAGAGGGATAAATTCATGCAATATGATAAAAACCCCATCTTGTTATCCTCGATGGCAACAATACAATATGTGCCTTGCTGCCCTTACAGTCACTGGGAAAGGACACCACAAGATTGAACCCAAAGCTAAGTACTTCTCCCATTGCAAGAATTACCAATATAGTTGGCCAAACCAAACGGATAATTCGAAGAGACTTGCAAAGATAACCAATCAGACATAAAAGAATTCAGAGACTTGCATAGATAATCTTGATAATAAACCCACAATTCGTCGGTCTCAACGCAAAAAGAAGATTACATCGAATAGATCACCAGGAGAGAGGGGGAGAACATTGTATTGAGATCCAAAAAGAGAGAAGAAGCCATCTAGCTACTAACTATGGACCCGAAGGTCTAAAGTAAACTACTCACACTTCATCGGAGAGGCTATGATGATGATGATGTAGAAGCCCTCTGTGGTGGATTCCCCTTCCGGCGGAGCTCCAGAACAGGCCCCAAGATGGGGTCTCGTGGATACAGAAAGTTGCGGCGGTGGAATTAGGTTTTTGGCTCCGTATTTGATCTGTTGGGGGTACGTAGGTATATATAGGAGGAAGGAGTACGTCGGTGGAGCTTCGGGGGGCCCACGAGGTAGGGGACACGCCCTAGGGGGGCGTGCCCTCCACCCTCGTGGCTGCCTCCCTCCTTTCTTGACCGAGGGTCCAAGTCTCTTGGATCTTATCTGATGAGAAAATCACGTTCCCGAAGATTTCATTCCATTTGGACTCCTTTTGATATTCCGTTTCTTCGAAACACTGAAATAGGCAAAAACAACAATTCTGGGCTGGGCCTCCGGTTAATAGGTTAGTCCCAAAAGTAATATAAAAGTGGAAAATAAAGCCCAATATGGTCCAAAACAGTAGATAATATAGTAAGGAGCAATCAAAAATTATAGATACGTTGGAGACGTATCAATGGCCGACAAATTCATCATCAAGAAGATCCTAGGAGCCTTGGATGGAAAATATGATACCGTGTGCACATTGATCCAAATGATGCCCAATTACAAAGATCTCAAGCCAACGGAAGTCATTGGAAGAATTGTTGCTCATGAGATGTCACTCAAGGATAAGGAAGAGCTTCACAACAAGTCTAGTGGTGCTTACAAAGCCTCGTGTGATGCTCCCACATCATCAAGTGAGAAACAAACCTTCAATGAAGAATTGAGCCTAATGGTCAAGAACTTAAACAAGTTCTACAAGAGTAGAAGCAAAGAAAGAAGTTCCAAGTCAAGGTCCTACAATGACAAAAGATGTTCTAGTCGTGAGCGTAATTGCTACAATTGTGGAAGACCCGGACACTACTCCAATGAGTGTACGGCTCCCTACAAAAGAAGAGAAGATTCTCCCAAAAGAATAAGTAGAACGGAAGAATCACCACCAAGAGAAATGAGGAGTAGAGATGATCGTTATGAATGAAGACCCTCTTGGAGAGGCAAGGACTCCTAAAGGAAGTAAAAGTCATCAAGGAGCTACACAAAAAGATGACATGAAGCTCATGTTGGTGAATGGGTATCCGGCTCCGACTCGACAATCACTCCAAAAGAAGTTATCACTTTGACTCCAAATATACTCAAGATGAAGGTGTTGCTGGTCTAGCACTTGTATCAACTAACTCCTTTGACATATTTGACTCACCAAATGAAGGAATTGGAAGATGCTTCATGGCCAAAGGTCCAATGGTAACACATCCCGAGTATGTTCATTTCAATAGGGATGAAGATGATTTGCTACGTTGATAACTCTAGTGATGAAAACTGTGATGAAACGTCAATTAATCACGCTAATCAAGATAAAACGAATGATGATGATAAGAAGGAGATTGAGCGCCTAACTAAAGAACTAAACATTCTTAAGTTAGCTCATGAAACTACCTTGGAAAATCATCGAGAACTTTTAAAGAGTCATGATAAGCTACGCTTTGAAAAGCTCAACCTTGAGCAAGAGCATGAGTTTTTAAAGGCAATCAATGATGATATTCGCAAGAAAAGTTCTTCTTACATTGCCAAGCGTTTACTCTTGTCTACTTACATGCCACAAGTTAAATCTAGCAACAAGTTGTCGGTGTACAAAAATAGGGGCGCATTTTTGTACCCCTTTTCCTGTGCACGGGCAGTCAGAGCCGCGCCCACGGCCACACCAAGCAGAACAAGGGAGGTGAGCCAAGGTAAGATCAAAGCCCAAGACAATCAAAGCAACGCCAAGGCCAAGACCACAAAGAGCAGAGGGACGAAGCAGGTTCCCCCGGCAAGACCCTTGTCGGGCGGTCTCAGCGGCCCCGGCAAGACCCTTGCCGGGACAGCTCGCCCCACACCAACACAGCGAGCCACCCTTGAGCCCACGGCCCCCAACACCATCATCCACGTGGGGCTAGGGCTCGGGAAGGCACCCCTGTGGTGGCATGCAGATCTTTGTGAAGACATATTCAAGATCAGATGAGGATTAGAAGACGACGATCCTCGGCAAGATCCTTGTCGAGGAAGGCCACCAGACCCCCGGCAAGGCTCTTATCGGGGACGACAAATACCACACGGCGAGACCCTTGCCGAGCCACCCGGCAAGGCCCTTGCCAAGGACGCCAGCGGGGCCACCGCCAGGTCCACGCCAACCAAGCTTCCACCACCATTCACCCGCAGCTGCCAGCCCAACCAGCTGGGCGGGCACCTGTGTGGCAACATGCAGCTCCCAGGCCGACTCGTCAAGTGCCTGCATGGCGGCATGCAGATCTTCATGAAGACTCCACCACCGCGCCACCTCAGTTGCCGTCCTGCCTACATGGCACCGCACGCATCACTGGCCAGGGCGCGTGTCAAAGCAAGGAGGAGCGGCGACGGACGGGACGGGCCTCGCCTCCGTCCCCCAATAAAGCAAGGGGACACCTAAGCTACGCATTTAATGCATCTTGTCCTGTAATACGGGCGATAAGCTCAGGGCACTGTACGCCTTTCCACCTCCTATGTGTCACTGTGGCAACCCCTTTCAACTATAAAAGGAGGCCCATGGCATACTTGAGAAGGATTCGGCTCTTTCGAACCACACGCTGACCACAGCTAGTTCAAGAGCTCAAGAACTCTCAGAAATACAACCACCAAAGCAGGACTAGGGTTTTACGCATCCTCGCGGCCCGAACCTGGGTAAACGATCCTTGTGCTGTCTACTAGCCCTGCTCTCCTCGCAACCCTGCGCCCCGGCAACCGTAGTAGGGATTCTTGTGCTACCATAGGTGTCGTTCCACACCAACATCTTTGGCGCGCCAGGTAGGGGGCGCAATTGTGAGAATCTGGTCTGGTAGTTAGCCTAGCAGTTCTTCATCGCTTTCGGTCTCTGAGAAGAAGGCGGCTGGAGAAATGGTGCCGACTCGGCAACAGAAAAGCTAAGTCATTCAGAGCCTTGGGTTATTTCCTCTTTTACATAAGGTTATCGTCCTCGGAGATTTTGCCCATGTATGAGAAACCTGCACACAAAGGGGCCCTCCCGCAATTGGCAACGCCCTTGTTCTGTTTCGAGTCCGCTCAACAGCTCAAAGCGGCCGCATCGAAAGTGGCGGGGTAGCCTTCCGCACTTGGCAACGCTCCCGACTCTGACTCGAGTCAGGCTCGATAGTTCGGGCGGCCGCGGTAAGGGCGGTAAGGTGGTTCGTCCGGCAGCAAGCACACCCGGCAGGCCAATGGGGATCCGTCCCCAAGATGTCGCCTTGGGTTTACGCGTCGGCGAGCCTACCCAGTAACGTAGGGAGGACATGCAAAGGAAGATCAAACAGGAAAATAACATGCATAATACTAAAAGTGTTGCAGAGTTATATTACATCAAATTGTTGATGCGGTTCTAACTAGAGAAAGCAATTGTCTTGGTTGTGAACCTGCAACGACGATGAAAAACGGGATGCCTAATCCCGGCGCTGGCCCTCCACCCTCAGGATTTCGCCGACTCAACTGATGATGGGCTTGATGCGCTCCCTGAGCGGCGTGAGGTCAGTACCCTCCGCAAGCTCTCCAGCGCGGCTTCGAAGTCGAGGTCGGGGTACCAGTGCGCCACCTTGGTGAGAACCTTGGTCATGGCACCCTGGCAAAGCCTCTGGGACTCGTCGGCCAGTGAGGCCGACCGGTTGGCGTGGAGCTGCTCCAGAGCGCCGACGACCTTCTCAAAGAACATAGTCAGGCTGCAATTGGCGCTCACGTTCCGCTCCGGGACATACCTCACGTCCTGCATCCCCATGATGGCCAGCTGCGCGGTCGACTGGTTGGCGATGGTGGCAAGGCGATTGAGCCAACGGTTCTCGCCCTCCACGTGGTCTGCGAAATTGAGGCCCTAGTTGCTTCGCAACTGCTTCTCGGCCTCCACCTCCTTGGCTAGGGTCCCCTCCCGGATTTTGCCCTCCGACAACACCTTCTCGAGACCCTCCAGCTTTAGCTGGAGGTCTTTGATGGAGTTGTTGGCCTCGGAGAGCTCCCCAGCCTTGCTGACGACCGCGCCCTGCGGCTCTCTCAGGGCACTGTTAAGCGTGTCCCTCTCCTGGGACAGCTTTAGGGCCTGCTCCTTCAACCCGTCGCGCTCTGCCTCCAACTCCTCCACCTTGCCGGCGTGAACCTGGGCCTGGGCATCGAGTGCCTCTTTGTGCCTCTACTCCAGCTCACCGGTCCGCTGCTAGACAAGCTTCTCCACCTCTGCATCCTTTCCGCGAAGCATGGCGGCAAGTTTCCCCTCGTGTGCAGCAAGGTCCTCCTCCTGGGAGTTCAGCGCAGCCTCGTGCTGGGTCCGGGCGGCTTCGGCGGCCGCGGCCAAGTTCCTCGCCGTCTCTTGAGCTTTCTCGATGTCGGCGAGCTTCATGGTGAGCTCCACATCGCGCCTAGCCAACTCACCCTGGGCAGCCTTGAGCTCCTGTGGGCCTCGCGGAACCAGTCCTGCGTCTCGGCGACGCGCTCCTGGAGGTCCACCTCCGTCTTCTCCACCACTGCCATCCTGGACTTAACTTTGTCCAGGCGAGCGCGGTGGAGAGCCTGGAGCTTCCGGAAGCTGGCGCCCATGGCATGGAGGAGCCGCTCCTCCTGCGAGCCGTCACCGCCAGCGATTGGCTCGTCAACGACTTCAAGCCCGGCGGCGGCAAGCACTTCGTTGTCGAACACCTCTCCCTCAACGGGTGTCCTGGTGCTCAACGCGCCTGGAAGGTGGACAAACAAGTCGTCACTCACCCTCAGGAACTTGCTGGAGCCGGAAGCAGCAGAGGAGGAAGGCTGGTCACCAGCCTCCTCCTCCTCCTCCTCGGCAGCGGCCCCGCCGGCCTCCCCGGCAGGCCCCTCGGCAGCGTCCTCAGCAGCACCCTTGGCGGCCTCCTCCGCGGCGATCTTCTCGGCGTCCGCCTCGGCGGCCTTGGCGACGTCCTCGATGACGGCGTCCACGTCCTCTGGGTTCATCGAGGAGGGATCTGGACACTAAGGAAGGGGGTGAGGCAAGGCCAAGACCAAGAACTAGAAAGAAAAAGAAGCAGGGACGAACGGCGAATGGCTTACCTCTGCCAGTACCCGGCTGGGAAACGGAAGCCCCCTCCCCGCCAACATTTGTCATCGAGGCAAAGCCGCCGGTGCCCAAGTTCTCCTCCTCCTCCTCCATGTGCGTGGGCTCAGTGCTCGGCGCCCTTGCCGGGGACGCCCCTCGGGGCGGCGTGCTCGATGGTGGTGGCATGTTGGGAGTAGCCCTCTGCAGCTCCTCCTGCTGCTGCTCTCCTCCTGCATACCTGGCAGGGTCAGCACCAAAGTGCCGTGCCCCCTGACACATGTTGACGGGAGAAGAGTGACGAACTTACGCTGGGGGCTATGCCGGGGGCTGCTGTCCGGGCTGCTCAACACCACCAACGGTACCCTCGAAGTACCAGGTGGGGGCTGGCCACCCGCCGAGACCTTGGCCCTCTTCACTCTCTGGGCCAGCGTCTCCACGTCCCTGCAAGGATTACGACAAGTCAAGACAAGCAACACAGAGTGAGGAGGCAGAGATAATGAAAAGGAACCAGATGCTTACTCGTCGTCCCCCTCCTCCTCTGCCGTCTTCCTCTTCCTCCTCGGGCTGAGGGATCCATAATCGAAGGTGACCTCCGTGCCAACATCCGCCGGAGGAGGGGAAGGAGGCGGTGTCTGAGCATGCTTGGAGAAAGAAGGGGCGGCTGTCTTCTTCTTCACCGCGACCTTCGCCGGCTTCTTCGCCGCCGCGGCCCTCGTGTGGGGCCGGGACCCCTCCAAGGTCAGCTGCGGCTGCGCAGCCCTGCCGGGCCGGACCGGCTCGCCGGAACTGGCCCGCCGCAAGACTCGCCCTCTCCCCATAGCCGGCGTCGGGTCTATGGTCTCGGCCTCCTCTTCAGACGACTCGCTGGTCACATCTTCATCCAGAGGAGCCTCGGTGCCAGCGCTGCTAGCTCCCCCGGCGGCCGCCGCCCACCGGGCGAGCTCCTCCTCCTCCATGGCCGTCGCGGCCTTGTCCTCAACACGACTGGCGCTGCCGGCCTCTTCGGCAAGCTGTGCCTCCCTCGCCCTGGTGGCGGTATAGTCCAGCTCCGCCTGGGTGGTGTCCTGGACAAGCAGCCGCTCGGCGTCAGCGTTGACGTAACCGTCGTGCAGGGTATCGAAGAACTCCTGCACTTAAGCGTCCTCCGGCTCCTTCCATCTTGGGTCGGGGCCGTGCGTGTTGCAGTCCGGCATCATGGCAATGATATCGGACCGGCGCGAGTTATTGCACAACGGGACCACCCGCGTTGGCAGCTTGAACAAAGGCCCCTTGAGGACCTTGCCGGCCTTCGCGGCGGCCCTCGCGACCTTGCCGGTCCGCTCGACCTCGCCGTCGTGGCCCACGTCAAGCTGGAAGAGCCGCTGGCAGAAATGGGTGTGCCCCATCACTATGAAGTTGTGGTCGAGGCTGGGACGAAGCCGCATGATGTCGGCGGGGTTCGTGAAGAGCCATGCTAGCCTCCCCTTGTTATGCAGTGGAGCGATCCGGCGGCGGATGAAGTAGGGTGAGGCCGGCCTCGGTGAGCCGGAGGATCCTGGTGGTGGTGACCGTGAGCTTCTCGTCGTCACCATCGACGTCGCTCCAATCGCTTCTGCGGACCGGCGGCGCCCGGTGAACTTCGCAGAATGCCGGCGGGTCCTCCTCCTCGATCCAGCACCACCGGCCCCGCCATTCTTCCCACCTCTCCTTCATGGCACCCTCCAGGTACACTCCCTTGGATCTTGAGACCCAGGCGATGCAACCGGAGATGGTGCCCCCTGGTTGGATCCGAGGGGAGAAGTAATGGCGGAAAAGCGTCGTGTCGGGGTGCACCCCGGCGAAGCCTTCGCAGAGATGCGCGAAAAGGGCCATGCACGCCACCACGTTCGGAGTAAAATCCAGGAGGCGGAAGCCAAAGGTATGCATGACGTTGCTGAAGAAATCGGAGAAAGGAGGACAGAGTCCGCAGGAAAAATAATCGACAAAGAAGGGGTACCGATTTGGGGCAGCCTCGGCGCAATCGGCGGGGATGACGCGCGTGGCTGGATGCCATGAAGTCTCCCCCTCCCCCGTCTTCACTCCCCACAGGGGCCTAAAGTAGTCCCGAAGCTCGAACACATCGACCGTCGAGGGGAATAAGGCGTACTGCGTCCCTGCACCGCCAGCGCACTGTCCGGCGGCTCCGGCGTCCTTGGCCAATCCCTTGCCCTTGGTGGATTTTGGTGCCATGGTGACTGGGGTAGGAGGGCAGGATAGAGGGCAGCGGAAGCGCAACGGCGGCGAGCAGGAATGAAGCTTGGAGAAGAAGAGGAAGCAGGCGGAGGTCTCCGAGATTGGGGTTGCGTGGAGGGTAAAAGGAACAGTGCGCCCGCGGTTATCCCTTTTTATGGGGAAGCCGCGGGTCGCGCTGCCCATTTACTACGATGTGACGCATGCATGTGGAAACCGCCCCACGCATGCCGCCCACGTCACGCACACCCCTCCACGCCGCGCCACGCGCGCGGGTCGTGGGAGGCGGAGCGCGCGAAAAGTCTTACCATGGTAAAAACCGCCCCTCCTGCCCGCGCACCGTTTTGGGCCTGGCCCAACAACGTGTCGCGCTTATGTGTGGCCCAGGCCCGAGGGCTCCTGTCAGTGTACAAAAATAGGGGCGCATTTTGGTACCCCTTTTCCTGTGCACGGGCAGTCAGAGTCGCGCCCACGGCCACACCAAGCAGAACGAGGGAGGTGAGCCAAGGTAAGATCGAAGCCCATGACAATCAAAGCAACGCCAAGGCCAAGACCACAAAGAGCAGAGGGGTGAAGCAGGTTCCCCCGGCAAGACCCTTGCCAGGCGGCCTCAGTGGCCCCGGCAAGACCCTTGTTGGGATAGCTCGCCCCACACCAACAGAGCCAGCCACCCTTGAGCCCACGGTCCCCGACGCCATCATCCATGTGGGGCCAGGGCTCGGGAAGGCACCCCTGTGGTGGCATGCATATCTTTGTGAAGACATATTCAAGATCAGATGAGGATTAGAAGACGACGATCCTCGGCAAGATCCTTGCCGAGGAAGGCCACCAGAACCCCGACAAGGCTCTTGCCAGGGAAAACAACGCGCCACGGCGAGACCCTTGCCGAGCCACCCGGCAAGACCCTTGTCGGGCCACCCGGCAAGGCCCTCACCAAGGACACCAGCGGGGCCACCGCCAGGTCCACGCCAACCAAGCTTCCACCGCCATTCACCCGCAGCTGCCAGCCCAACCAGCTGGGCGGGCACCTGCGTGGCAACATGCAGCTCCGAGGCCGATTCGTCAAGCGCCTGCGTGCGGCTTGCAGATCTTCATGAAGACTCCACCACCACGCCACCTCAGCTGCCTGCCTGCCTACATGGCGCCACACGCATCGCTGGCCAGGGCGCGTGTGAAAGCAAGGAGGAGCGATGACGGACGGGACGGGCCTCGCCCCCGTCCCCCAATAAAGCAAGGGGACACCTAAGCTACGCATTTAATGCATCTTGTCCTGTAATACGAGCGATAAGCTCAGGGCACTGTACGCCTTTCCACCTCCTGTGTGTCACTGTGGCTGCCCCTTTCAACTATAACAGGAGGCCCATGGCATACTGGAGAAGGATTCGGCTCTTTCGAACCACACGCTGACCACAACTAGTTCGACAGCTCAAGAACTCTCAGAATATACACCCACCAAAGCAGGACTAGGGTTTTACGCATCCTTGCGACCTGAACCTGGGTAAACGATCCTTGTGCTGTCTACAAGCCCTGCTCTCCTCGCAACCCTGCGCCCCGACAACCGTAGTAGGGATTCTTGTGATCCCATAGGCGCCGTTCCACACCGACACAAGTACAAGAAAGATGCTTCATCTAGTAGTAACAACAATCATGCTAAATCCAATGTTGTTGCTTCTAGTAGTTCTCTTGATTCCACTAATGATTCTCTTAGCCAAGTTACACTTGAGCAAGAAAATAGCTTATTGAAGGGAATTATAGAGAAAGGTGTTTACAAGAGCCTTGCTGGAAGTAAGCAATTAGAGGAAATTGTGCGCAAGCAAGGAAGACACCGGAAGAATCAAGGTGTTGGTTTTGAACGAAAGTTCAATGCCAATGGAGTTGAGTGGGAAGAAGATCAATACCCCGAGACGAAGTTTGTTCCTCAACAAGAGAAGTATGATCCTACTTCCTTCAAGGGGACACAAGCTCAAGATGATCTTCCACCACAAGACCACAAGCAAAAAGGCAAGGACAAGCTTCAAGAGGAAATTGATGCATTTGAAGAAGCACCTAAGGCCTTGGTCAAGTGGGTTCCCAAGACTTCATCAAGTGCTACTTCATCAAGTACAACTACAACTCCAAGGATTCCCAGCAAGATGGTGTGGATCCAGAAGAAGAAGAAGAACTAGAGAGCTCTTGAGGGTGACTCCGCCAACACACTTCACTCTTATCATTTTGGCGAGAACAAGTGCAAACAACTTCCATATCTTGCACTAGTTCAAGGAGTCACAAACCCTCTTGTTGGTAAGACAAGGGAAATGGTAACCCAATGCTTACATGGACATCATCTTGTGTATGCATCACTCTATGTCTATGGATATCCTTGTTTGTTCCTTGTGGGACTAACCCGTCTAGGTATTGAAAGTGCAACTCATTCCAAAGGATTGCTCCAAATGATCTACATCAACATTGAGCATATACATCTTCAACACCTACATGAAGTCATCATTGACAAAACCCAAGGTCAGTTCATCCCTCTAAGGGGGGATATCGCATCTAGGGGGAGCTTTACTCTAATCAATTGAGCTAAAGGAACTCTAATGGTGTGAACAAAACAATGCTTTATGTAAAAGTGGTAACCCCACTTGTGCTTAAACGATGAGTATGACCTATGATCAAATGTTCTCATTTGACTCCTATGTCAATATACTCATACATAGATGATCTAGTCATCGCCAAATTGCTTGATAGATGCTAGAGTGTTTGTGAAACGCCCTCGATGCGGCTATATCTCCCACGTGTCGAAGCACGACTTAGAGGCATAACCGCATTGAAAGCAATGTCGCAAGTGAGGTAATCTTCACACAACCCATGTAATACATAAGGGAAAAGAGATACATAGTTGGCTTACAATCGCCACTTCACACAATACATGGGTAAAACATTACATCATACAGATACAATCAAGGTCCGACTACGGAACCAAAATAAAAGAAGACTACCCCAAATGCTACACAGATCCCCGATCGTCCCAACTGGGCTCCACTACTGATCAGCTGAAACGAAACAACACAATGCACAAAGTCTTCATCGAGCTCCTCCTTGAGCTCAGGTGCATCACCTGCACGGTTTCATCGGCACCTGCAAACTGGTTTTGGAAGTATCTGTGAGTCACGGGGACTCAGCAATCTCACACCCGCGAGATCAAGACTATTTAAGCTTAAGGTAGGACAGAGTAGTGAGGTGGAGCTGCAGCAAGCGACTAGCATATATGGTGGCTACATACGCAAATGAGAGCGAGAAGAGAAGGCAAAGCACGGTCGAACAACTATGATCAAGAAGTGATCCTGAACTCCTACTTACGTCAAGCATAACTCCAACACCGTGTTCACTTCCCGGACTCCGCCGAGAAGAGACCATCACGGTTACACACGCGGTTGGTGTATTTTAAATTAAGATCAACTTCAGGTTTTCTACAACCGACATTAACAAATTCCCATCTGCCACATAACCGCTGGCACGGCTTTGAAAGTTCAAACCCTGCAGGGTGTCCCAACTTAGCCCATGATAAGCTCTCGCGATCAACGAAGGATATTCCTTCTCCCGGAAGACCCGATCAGTCTCGAATCCCGCTACAAGACATTTCACAGCAATAAAACAAGACCAAAGAAGCCGCCCGATGTGCCGACAAATCCCGATAGGAGTCGACGTACTCGTTCTCGTGGCAACATCGGATGAGACTAGCTACGAGTAAAACCAACCCTCAAGTTGCCTCAAGGTGGCCCCCGCAGTAGCTCGATTCGGACCAACACTCGAAGGAGCACCGCCCGGGGCTAAAATAAAGATGACCCTCGGGCTCCGAAACCCAAGGAAAAGGGGTATAGGTGAGGCAAATGGTAAAACCAATGTTGGGCCTTGCTGGAAAAGTCTTATTCAAAGCGAACTGTCAAGGGGTCCCATAAATCACCCGACCGCGTTAGGGACGCAAAAATCCGGGAACATAATACCGATATGACGGAAACTAGGGCGGCAAGAGTGGAACAAAACACTGCATAAGGCCGAGCCTTCCACCCTTTACCAAGTATATAGATGCATTAATTAAATAAGATATATTGTGATATCCCAACAAGTAAACATGTTCCAACAAGGAACAACATCTCCATGTTCCAACAAGGAACAAACTTCATCTTCACCGCAACTAACAACGCTATAAGAGGGGCTGAGCAAGCGGTAACATAGCCAAACAACGGTTTGCTAGGAAAAGGATGGTTAGAGGTTTGACATGGCAACATGGGAGGCATGATATAGCAAGTGGTAGGCATCGAGCATAGGCATAGCAAAAGAGCGAGCATCTAGCAAGCAAAGATAGAAGTGATTTCGAGGGTATGGTCATCTTGCCTGAAATCCCGCAAGGAAGAAGAACGAATCCATGAAGAAGACAAACGGATGAAGTCGAATGAATCCTCACAACTCCGGAACGAAACCGAAGCTAACGAGAGAAGCAAACCGGAAAGAAGCAAACAACATAGTAAACAACCATCACATAAGCATGGCATGATGCACAAACAAGTATGATGCATGTCCGGTTTAAATAGCATGGCATGGCAATAAGCACAAACAAAACTACAAGTTAAATGGAGCCCAATATGCAACGAGTTGCATATTGACGGAACACCACATCAATTATTTAGTTCTCTCTCGGTTAGGTACTCAACAATATTAAATGTTGTTAAACATGGCAAGAGGTGAAGCATAATGAAACTACCTATTTAGGCAAGTTTAAATGAGGCCGGAAACAACAACAACAATTCCGGAAAATCCCCATATGCATAATTATGGATTCGGAACAGATCTGACCTAAAGCATATTTTAGAGTTGTTAAACATGCAAAGCAATGCTACCATGATAAACTAGGCATTTTTCTACCCCATTTACATATATAATATATATAAAATGGAGCTACGGTTATTTAGTTATGAAATAAATCATTTTAGCATGGCATATTAGCATATTAATGCAAACAACAATTATGAACATTTAAATGTTGTTATCATGATGCGGATGACATAAACAAGTTTATGCAATTTTTATGAAAACGTTAACATGAGCATGTTACGAGGCATTATGTCACCGTGGCGGAAACGAGAAAGGGTGCCACGGCGGCGAATCCGAAAATGGTGCCACGCAACATATCGGTTCCGATAACTCGATTGAGATATCGGTGCAAAGGAAAGGGGGGGACGTGAGCGAGTCATGCAAGATGGTGGGTGATCCCGACTCCGGTTCCCACGGAACGATGGCATGGCAAAAGAGCGGCATCGCAAGGATGATTCGGACACGGTCGGTCATCACGGGTTATACCTCCGGAACGTTCAAACGGGACGGGTCGAGTTGTCGAGGGAAGTAGATGGAAGTAGACGTTCTCGCGATGATCGTCGAGGGAAGTAGTCGTACACGGCGTAGGGGGAAGTCGTTGTTCACGTTCGATGGTAGTGGTACATCTCGTCATCGGAAGTAGTTGTTCATGTCCCGTGGATGTTCGGGGTCCACGGGGTCTTCGAGGGTCGACGGTAGTGGTACACGTCATCGGGGTACTTGACGTTTCCGGTTCGGTGGTCGTCGGGTCGTAGTGGTACTTGGCGTTTCCGGCGACGACGGTAGAGGTACTTGGCGATCGTCGGGCACTTGTCGATCATCGTGTCGAACTTGAACTTAGGGTCCAAAACGCTCATCGGCGGTCGAACTTGGCGGTCTCGACGGTCGTCGTGGAAGTAGTCGCTCGCGTTTAGTAGTCGTACATGTCGGGCGGTAGTTGTTCTAGGCAGGAAACAGTAGTTGTACACGGGTCTTGGCGTCGTGGTACTTGTCGCTCCAAAACAGAGCAACACCAAAATCCTCGGTCTTGGCGCCGGACAGACCTCCCGGTGGAGCAGGAGGCGCGCCATGGCATCGGGCATGGCGACTCGAACGGGCGGCGATCGGAGTTGGCCGACCTCGGGACGACAGGGCGCGGCGGGTCGTTCTCGGCGGATCGCCAAAACAAGGCGGCGAGGAGGAGGTCGCGCCAGGGCGACGAAGGTGCACGACGGCGGCGAGGAGACCGAAGGGGCTCCGGCCTGGCGGCGAGCTTGAGGGGATCGGGTGCAGGTGCGGAGGCGACGAGCAGGAGGTCGGGTGCGGGCCGCAGGCGACGGCCGCGGGGCTCGCTGGAGGGTTGAGGCGCGGTGGAGGCGACGAGCAGAGGAGGGATGCAGGTGAGACGATGGTGCTGGCCATGGAGCTCGACGGCGGGGACTCCGGGCTCCTGGTGGTCTCCACCAACGGAGGAGGCGGCAAGGGCGAGGGGACCGGAGAAGGGATGGCGGCGGCGACGAGGAGGAAAGGGAGAGGGGACCGGGCGCAACACGGGATCGAGGAGGTGAGCGGGGGAGATCGAGAGGAGGGAGGCGACGAGGGATCGAGCGAGAAGGTTCGGGAGAGATGGGGAGGACGAGGGGATCGGGAGGAGGTGTGCGGCGCTAGGAGGAGGACGAAGGGAGATGGGTGCGGGGATGGAGTCGGGCTAGGGTTAGAGGGGGGGACCGGCTGGGCCTTGGGGTCTTGGGCCGGCGCGGTGAGTTGGGAGGCCCAGGAGGGAGGCGCTAGGAGTTGGGCCATAGAGGCCGGCTGGACTTGTTCCTCTCTCCCCCTATACTCTTTTCTCTAGATAACAGAGAAAGAAAGAGCAAGAAAAGAGAGAAGAGAAGGTTAGAGGAAGAATTTGGGCAGGAGGACAACTTTCCCGGGCTCACAAAAATGTGAGGAATTTAACAAAAATGTCCCAAGGATTTTTGGTGGAGCTCCGGAAAATGATAGAATAATAATGGCAAGGTTTTGAGGACCAAACTTGAAGTAGAAAGGGCATTGGAAATATTTTGCAAGTGTGTTATGGTGATTCCAAATAAATGGAATTATTTTTAATATAGCTCCCTAATATCGGGAGGATATGTTATAAAGAGAAGTCACCCTTCCCTCGATTTAAATGGATCGAGAAATCCATGCAATTTATTTAGAAGAGTTTTAAAAATAATGATATGATGGCATGATGACATGATGCAATGCAAGAGATGACAAGATGAATGCTCAAACAAAACAAATCACATGGCAAAACTCGAAACCCCGAAGGCAATCAAGCTCCGGTCTTGGGGCGCCACAACACTCCACCACTACGAGAGGATCTCGTCCCGAGATCTAGGATGGCACCGGAGAAAAAACGGAAGAGGAAGAGGTAAAACAAAGTTGCTTCTCCGACAAACGAGTGAAACCAAAGAACCTTGAGAGGTTGAACAAAATGAAAGAAAGAAAACAATGAAGATGAAGAAAGTTGAAACACTCTGTTAGAAAAGAGGAACAAGGGATACGATGAAAAACCAAGAGGTTTAATGATAAGATAGATACTGAAACCACTCCGGTTAAAACTAGATCGAGAAGAAATAAGAATGATATAATTTGGACAGCACTCCGACTGAAAATGGAAGGAATTGAACATGAACTAGGCAAAAGGAAAGCACCTGGATGAGACTCCGGTTAAAAGAGGAACGATAGACACAACACTCCGGTTAAAACGATAAGCAAGGAAAAAGGACATGATCTTTACAAAACGAGGTGAAATTCTGCCACCAACGGAAACAAACGATTGAATTTATATCAACAAGGAGACGAGAAATTTATTTCACCGAGAGGAGAAATGAAGAACTTGGGTCATTAATAAGCACCATAAATAGCAACAATCCTTAGGGAAAGCTTTAGGTGAAATATAGCCCAAGACAACTCCAATGAAGAGATTGATGGATTTAAAATACCTCATTGTTGACAACATGTGAATCATGAAACACGAAGGGAAATTGCCAAGAGTGACATAACACCATCTCAAGAGATAAGGTAGAAAGAATTGCACTTCGAAATGCAAGAAGAAGAATACTTGAACTCCTCAAAACAAAACATGTGTTGAGCACCATGTTCAATTTTGAGTATGGCTTGACGGATCATAACTTAGAGAGGAATCTTGAAGAACAATTGAAGAATGAAAAGAATCCTTGACGAACCATCATGCAGAGCCTCCATGAAGAACTCCGGTAAGAAAAGGATGATAAAAGAAAGAGAAGTTGACAACACAAGGTAAAGCCTTGCAGTGATAAGATGAAGCTTTGAAATGATATAACCGAGAGAACTTTGAACTCCGGAAAGAAAAGATGAACAAATGAAACCAAGAATTTTGATGACCCTCCGAAATAAGGAATTGAACTTACTCGATGGAACAAGAATAAGAATTACATTATGCTGATCCTTCACCAATTAAATTGATGACAAGCAATGGATTTGGCATACTACTTATTCTCATTGATAAAATGATTACAGAAAGAGATATAGCGCAAACTTGAGAAGGTCTTCAACAAACCACCGGTAGGATTGAAACAACGAATAAATTAATATGATAACAAAGGAAGTGAAATCTTGAACAAACCACCATAAGAATTAAAAATGAACATAGCAAAGGCACAATTCACCGGGAAGAATTGGAAAACGAATGAAGATATTTGAGGGGATTTAGATAGAAGTGAACGAATAAGAACGAGAGCTGAAAGCTGGAATGAATAAATCTGAGATGATGGGCTCCAAAGAATCAAACTGAAAAGACTCCTGAAATGCTCCGGGTGGGTTAAAAGAATTCTCGCAATCGAAAATAATTATGAGAGGATGGCATCAAACTAGAACCAAGAATCTTGAAAAGAATGGAGCAAGATTAAAGAGAAACTCTTCTTCGGTCTTCAAATTCGAGAATGACGACGAGAAACACCACCATGAATTGTTGAAGCACTCCGGAATGAAAATTAGAAAGGTTGAACCAACGATGAAAAGAATGTGAAAGATCTTGGAGAAAACCAAGACTGATGATAATTCATCCTTACGTCAAACTTCGAAAAGAATTTGGGAATAGCTCCGGGAAAATAAAAGAGTTAGGTAAGATCCTGGGAAAAGACCTGTGGGTTAGGGCCCACTCAAAAGAACCACCGTTGAACAATTGTTTGAAATAGATATTGCACCGGTAGAGTTAAATGGCTTGAATGAGATAGCATCCTCAAAAGAACTTGAGTGAATTGAGAATGGAAACTAGAATCTTCTGAGATATCTTCAACACTCCAGAACAATTGAATAGCGAGAAGTGGATGATTAAGAGATGCACCGACATGAGAAAGCATTTGAAACGATGAAAAGAATACGATCAACACTGAAAACTTGACTTAAATCCACCGGAGAAGAAAATTAGAATGGAACAATGATAAGGTTGAAGCTTCCTTAGCGCCTTCATGAGAAATCACCGGATAAAACATTAAAGGAAAAGAATGAAGAAACTTCACTCAATAAAATGGATACTTGATTAAGAAATCTGAGTCCTTGAAGAAAAAGGGTGGAGGGCGGAAAACAAAGGCAACTTAGGTCGGATGAAACGAACACCGCTGAGAAAAAGCTTAGAATTGATCTTGCGAATGTTGGAATGATCGAATCCACTTGAAGAGAAGCACGCGGTTGAGAAAAGAATTAACATGACAAGCTCGGGATCAAGAAGGATTAGTATTCACATAGAAATATGAGAACACCATTTAGAATAAGGTATGGAATCAACATTTGACTTGAAGCAACTCAATACCACAAAACAAAACAAAACAAAGGATTTGGCTTGCAGAGTAAGCGGAACAAACACATGATAGAGATTTCGCCAAAGTGTTCGTGGTGGGGCCCACACGGACACGACGATAGCGGACGCCACGAATGACAAACAAGACGCCCCGAATCAGCATAGCCAAGGATTCTTTAAGACGCCTCACGACCATCAGAATCGACCGTGAATGGGCGGACCACTAAACTTTGAACCCCAATCTCCAATCATACATCCGCTCGGAAAGATATCCCGTAAGCTACTAGAATTCCCACCTATAAACTCCCAAACTTTCGGTTATGCAATCTGGTGTTGGGGATACAGGGACACAAAATATATCACCCAACCTAACAATACCTAGATCCACCAGATCCATCCGTCAACACATAACCAAGAAATCCTCGAAATCGTGTACCTCGACCTTCAAAAACATCCGTTATACAAGTCATGGCAATACTCCCTCGCCACAAGATCGGGCTATCGTGGTTATCTCACCAACAACTGCACAAAAGAGATTTCGATGTCGGCAAAACTCGTATTCCAGAATCGCAACGATAAAATTGTGACGACAACACCTCGTAGCTCAACTCCCCGGACACCGCCACAACCCCTAAATGTCGAGGCACCAAGAACAATGTTCTCGCCACAAAACCATCGAACGATTCCAAGATACCCACGTGATCCTAAAAAAATTTTAGTGAAATTTGAGGAGAGAAAAGTCAAAACTCTACGCCAGATACCTCACCAGAGCGATTTAAGGACCGAGGAGTAAAAAGAATCCTACTCTCGATATATATAATCCTAAGACTCAAAACATTTTCCATTCTAGACTCAACAACGCCAAAGAAACAATCAAGTAGGGGCTCCTAAGTCGGGAAGGCTCGATTACCAACTTGAACGCCTCGATGCGGCTATATCTCCCACGTGTCGAAGCACGACTTAGAGGCATAACCGCATTGAAAGCAATGTCGCAAGTGAGGTAATCTTCACACAACCCATGTAATACATAAGGAAAAGAGATACATAGTTGGCTTACAATCGCCACTTCACACAATACATGGGTAAAACATTACATCATACAGATACAATCAAGGTCCGACTACGGAACCAAAATAAAAGAAGACTACCCCAAATGCTACACAGATCCCCGATCGTCCCAACTGGCTCCACTCTTGATCAGCTGAAACGAAACAACACAATGCACAAAGTCTTCATCGAGCTCCTCCTTGAGCTCAGTGCATCACCGCACGGTTTCATCGGCACCGCAAACTGGTTTTGAAGTATCTGTGAGTCACGGGGACTCAGCAATCTCACACCCGCGAGATCAAGACTATTTAAGCTTAAGGTAGGACAGAGTAGTGAGGTGGAGCTGCAGCAAGCGACTAGCATATATGGTGGCTACATACGCAAATGAGAGCGAGAAGAGAAGGCAAAGCACGGTCGAACAACTATGATCAAGAAGTGATCCTGAACTCCTACTTACGTCAAGCATAACTCCAACACCGTGTTCACTTCCCGGACTCCGCCGAGAAGAGACCATCACGGTTACACACGCGGTTGGTGTATTTTAAATTAAGATCAACTTCAGGTTTTCTACAACCGGACATTAACAAATTCCCATCTGCCACATAACCGCGGGCACGGCTTTCGAAAGTTCAAAACCCTGCAGGGGTGTCCCAACTTAGCCCATGATAAGCTCTCGCGATCAACGAAGGATATTCTTCTCCCGGAAGACCCGATCAGTCTCGAATCCCGCTACAAGACATTTCACAGCAATAAAACAAGACCAGCAAAGCCGCCCGATGTGCCGACAAATCCCGATAGGAGTCGCACGTACCTCGTTCTCAGGGCAACATCGGATGAGACTAGCTACGAGTAAAACCAACCCTCAAGTTGCCTCAAGGTGGCCCCGCAGGCAGCTCAGTTCGGACCAACACTCGAAGGAGCACCGCCCGGGGCTAAATAAAGATGACCCTCGGGCTCCGGAAACCCAAGGGAAAAGGGGTATAGGTGAGGCAAATGGTAAAACCAATGTTGGGCCTTGCTGGAAAAGTCTTATTCAAAGCGAACTGTCAAGGGGGTCCCATAAATCACCCGACCGCGTTAGGGACGCAAAAATCCGGGAACATAATACCGATATGACGGAAACTAGGGCGGCAAGAGTGGAACAAAACACCAGGCATAAGGCCGAGCCTTCCACCCTTTACCAAGTATATAGATGCATTAATTAAATAAGATATATTGTGATATCCCAACAAGTAAACATGTTCCAACAAGGAACAACATCTCCATGTTCCAACAAGGAACAAACTTCATCTTCACCTGCAACTAACAACGCTATAAGAGGGGCTGAGCAAGCGGTAACATAGCCAAACAACGGTTTGCTAGGAAAAGGATGGTTAGAGGTTTGACATGGCAACATGGGAGGCATGATATAGCAAGTGGTAGGCATCGTAGCATAGGCATAGCAAAAGAGCGAGCATCTAGCAAGCAAAGATAGAAGTGATTTCGAGGGTATGGTCATCTTGCCTGAAATCCCGCAAGGAAGAAGAACGAATCCATGAAGAAGACAAACGGATGAAGTCGAATGAATCCTCACAACTCCGGAACGAAACCGAAGCTAACGAGAGAAGCAAACCGGAAAGAAGCAAACAACATAGTAAACAACCATCACATAAGCATGGCATGATGCACAAACAAGTATGATGCATGTCCGGTTTAAATAGCATGGCATGGCAATAAGCACAAACAAAACTACAAGTTAAATGGAGCCCAATATGCAACGAGTTGCATATTGACGAAACACCACATCAATTATTTAGTTCTCTCTCGTTAGGTACTCAACAATATTAAATGTTGTTAAACATGGCAAGAGGTGAAGCATAATGAAACTACCTATTTAGGCAAGTTTAAATGAGGCCGAAACAACAACAACAATTCCGAAAATCCCCATATGCATAATTATGGATTCGGAACAGATCTGACCTAAAGCATATTTTAGAGTTGTTAAACATGCAAAGCAATGCTACCATGATAAACTAGGCATTTTCTACCCCATTTACATATATAATATATATAAAATGGAGCTACGGTTATTTAGTTATGAAATAAATCATTTTAGCATGGCATATTAGCATATTAATGCAAACAACAATTATGAACATTTAAATGTTGTTATCATGATGCGGATGACATAAACAAGTTTATGCAATTTTATGAAAACGTTAACATGAGCATGTTACGAGGCATTATGTCACCGTGGCGGAAACGAGAAAGGGTGCCACGGCGGCGAATCCGAAAATGGTGCCACGCAACATATCGGTTCCGATAACTCGATTGAGATATCGGTGCAAAGGAAAGGGGGGGACGTGAGCGAGTCATGCAAGATGGTGGGGTGATCCCGGACTCCGGGTTCCCACGGAACGATGGCATGGCAAAAGAGCGGCATCGCAAGGATGATTCGGACACGGTCGGTCATCACGGGTTATACCTCCGGAACGTTCAAACGGGACGGGTCGAGTTGTCGAGGGAAGTAGATGGAAGTAGACGTTCTCGCGATGATCGTCGAGGGAAGTAGTCGTACACGGCGTAGGGGGAAGTCGTTGTTCACGTTCGATGGTAGTGGTACATCTCGTCATCGGAAGTAGTTGTTCATGTCCCGTGGATGTTCGGGGTCCACGGGGTCTTCGAGGGTCGACGGTAGTGGTACACGTCATCGGGGTACTTGACGTTTCCGGTTCGGTGGTCGTCGGGTCGTAGTGGTACTTGGCGCTTCCGCGACGACGGTAGAGGTACTTGGCGATCGTCGGGGCACTTGTCGCATCATCGTAGTCGAACTTGACGGTCCAAAACGCTCATCGGCGGTCGAACTTGGCGGTCTCGACGGTCGTCGTGGAAGTAGTCGCTCGCTTCGTAGTCGTACATATGTCGGCGTAGTTGTTCTAGGCAGGAAACAGTAGTTGTACACGGGTCTTCGGCGTCGTGGTACTTGTCGTTCCAAAACAGAGCAACACCAAAAACCTCGGGTCTTGGCGTCGGACAGGACCTCCCGAAGTGGAGCAGGGAGGCGCGGCCATGGCATCGGGCATGGCGACTCCGGAACGGGGCGGCGATCGGAGTTGGCCGACCTCGGGGACGACAGGGGCGCGGCGGGGTCGTTCTCGGCCGGATCGGCCAAAACAAGGCGGCGAGGAGGAGGTCGCGCACAGGGGCGACGAAGGTGCACGACGGCGGCGAGGAGACCGAAGGGGCTCCGGCCTGGCGGCGAGCTTGAGGGGATCGGGTGCAGGTGCGGAGGCGACGAGCAGGAGGTCGGGTGCGGGCCGCAGGCGACGGCCGCGGGGCTCGCTGGAGGGTTGAGGCGCGGTGGAGGCGACGAGCAGAGGAGGGATGCAGGTGAGACGATGGTGCTGGCCATGGAGCTCGACGGCGGGGACTCCGGGCTCCTGGTGGTCTCCACCAACGGAGGAGGCGGCAAGGGCGAGGGGACCGGAGAAGGGATGGCGGCGGCGACGAGGAGGAAAGGGAGAGGGGACCGGGCGCAACACGGGATCGAGGAGGTGAGCGGGGGAGATCGAGAGGAGGGAGGCGACGAGGGATCGAGCGAGAAGGTTCGGGAGAGATGGGGAGGACGAGGGGATCGGGAGGAGGTGTGCGGCGCTAGGAGGAGGACGAAGGAGATGGGTGCGGGATGGAGTCGGGCTAGGGTTAGAGGGGGGACCGGCTGGGCCTTGGGGTCTTGGGCCGGCGCGGTGAGTTGGGAGGCCCAGGAGGGAGGCGCTAGGAGTTGGGCCATAGAGGCCGGCTGGACTTGTTCCTCTCTCCCCCTATACTCTTTTCTCTAGATAACAGAGAAAGAAAGAGCAAGAAAAGAGAGAAGAGAAGGTTAGAGGAAGAATTTGGGCAGGAGGACAACTTTCCCGGGCTCACAAAAATGTGAGGAATTTAACAAAAATGTCCCAAGGATTTTTGGTGGAGCTCCGGAAAATGATAGAATAATAATGGCAAGGTTTTGAGGACCAAACTTGAAGTAGAAAGGGCATTGGAAATATTTTGCAAGTGTGTTATGGTGATTCCAAATAAATGGAATTATTTTTAATATAGCTCCCTAATATCGGGAGGATATGTTATAAAGAGAAGTCACCCTTCCCTCGATTTAAATGGATCGAGAAATCCATGCAATTTATTTAGAAGAGTTTTAAAAATAATGATATGATGGCATGATGACATGATGCAATGCAAGAGATGACAAGATGAATGCTCAAACAAAACAAATCACATGGCAAAACTCGGAAACCCTGGAAGGCAACTGAAGCTCCGGTCTTGGGGCGTCACAGTTTGTGCATGCTTTGTCACATATTTCATTTGCCACTTTATTGTGTGAGCATGTTGGTTGCATATTTTACTCATTCGAGGACATCCATTTGTTGTTTTGATTGTTTGGCTCTTTCTCTTTTGCCAAATGGATGGACAAGAATGCCTAAGAACTCCCTCTAGCTATCTATGCTTTCCTTGTCTCAAACTCTATTCATGCTACATCACAAAGTTTGATCAAGTCAGATTCGAACCACTCTGTGTGAGGAGCACTCGGAGTTCCCGATTCATCATAGACTTAAACCTCCAAAACCTCTTTGTGCATCTCGGTCTGACCGACTCATCCTTTTCGGTCCTACCGAGTCACTAAGTTGATCTAGGGTTTTCAATCTCGGTGCAACCGATTAGAACCTTTCGGTCACACCGAGTTGCAATAACTGCTTGCAGTTTTGCATCTCGGTGCCACCGAGTCGTTCCACTCGGTCACACTGAAGGGTCAGGTTATATATACCGACGGGCCAAATTTTGGAAATTTTTCCGAACCCTCTCGCCCGCGCATAACCTGCTCTGCCTCTTCGGGTCTCCGGATCGTCCTCTCGCCGCCAGCTACCTCCCGCCGCTAGTCTCCGCTGCCGTCAACGGAAATCTTCACCGTCGTTGCCGCCGTAGGAAGTTCGTCGCCGAACTAGGGTACAAACTTGATCATTGTGCTAATCCCTAACTCCGATTCTTAGCACATTGCTTTGCCATGATTCTTGCCACGATTGAAATCATCCTGTCCAGCGAAAACGTCCTGTAGATTAGTTTTGATTTGAAAATTTAAGGTTAGGTCTCCGCCGAATTCATCTCGGACCGACCGAGTTGTATAAATCGGTCTCACCGATTTTGGCATAGGCCAAAGCACACGCATTTTCGGTCCGACCGAAAATTGCAAATCGGTGTGACCGAGTTCGATTCTTTGTGAAACCCTAGCAGTCTCGGTACCACCGAACTGTGACTCGGTCCGACCGAGTTCACTAGTTTAGGTTCCAAAAGCTGCTTTGGTATCACCGAGTTTACAAATCAGTAGATCCGAAATGCTTGAAGAACTAAAACTAAGTTTTTAAGTCATCCATTTTGCAAAACTCATGTACTTTGTGATGCTCATCTACTCTACCTCATCTATAACCTGTTCACAGGTTCTGCTGTCAGAGTATTTGCAGAGATGTCTGACCAGGGTGATAGTCAGAACAGGTCTGAGCAACATGTGCAGTTGGGTGAGGGTTGAGATCCCTTTAGCAGCTATGATGAAGGCAGCAGGAGCACTCCCAGCAATCTGCCAAAGGCTGCCACTAGGACAAGGAAGAAGAGGAATTCTGACTCTGAAGATGGAGATTATGTGGCCGTTGAAGATGAAGCCACTTCAAAGAAGAAAGTGCTGAAGAAAGAGTATGGCTCAGCTGCTACAACTAAGCCAGGTCTGAAAACAAAGATGCCAGCAAGAAGACAGCCCATGTCTAAGCCAGGAAAAGTTGCCACAAGAGAAACAATGGAGTTCACTCTTGAACCCAAGGAAATTGGATATGGCAAGAAGAGAAAAGCAAGGGTTAAGAAGACCATTGCCAGAGTTATTGGGAAGCCATCAATGATGAGAGACTCTGAAGAAGAGGAAGATGAAGAGGATGCTGCACCAGCACCCAAAGCTCAAAAGCTTATGGGAGATGCAATTAAAGTAGAGGCTGCTCCATCAAAGCCCAAAACTGCTCCCAAGGCTGCTGCTCCAGCTCCAAAGCCAAAACCCAAAAGGAGCACTAGGAACATACCTGCTGAAGAGAAGAACAAGGCCCGAGTATCTCAAACTGCTGAAGAAGAAGATGATGATTCTTTTGTGTTGAGGAAGCTAAAGCCCAAGATCCCTGACCACACTGATGCACACCCAGTTGCAGAGAATATGAAGATCAGGAAGGATGCATGATTGAGACTATGGAGAGTGTTTGATCCCTATGCTATCAGGAGAAGGACAGTTGTGGACTACAGATTTCACACTAAGGAACAACATGACTTCTATGAGACTATTCTGCTTGACAAGAAGCCCATTGTGTGTGATATGAGATGGGTTGACTGGGAATTCATCAAGGAAAATGATGATCACTTCCCTGGTGTGCTTGATAGCTTCAAGGCATGTGGAGTGGACACTTTAGTTGCCCAGAAGCTCACCAAGTGGAATGATGAGCTCATCATGCAATTCTATCCACTGGACACTTCTATCCAGATGGAAGGATAGTATGGATGTTTGAAGGTACTAGGTACCAATCTATAGTTGATGAGTGGGCCAAGCTTATAAATGCTCCTGAGGAACATGAGGATGACTTGGACATTTATGCAGAGAAGAAGAAATACCACAACACTATGGCTAACATGTACAAGGAGATCCCAGATGCTGCTTTGGATACACAGAAGTTTGGATCTATCCATTACTTGTTGTCTGGTCTGCCAACTATTAACTGGATCTTAAGGCACACACTGCTACCCAAGTCAGGTGATCACAAGATGATTAGAGGACATGCCATCAACTTGTTGCACATATTTGATGTCCCACAGAAGTTCAAAGTTATGAGCCTGATTTTGGAAACAATCAAGAGGACTGCAGCTGATCAGAAGAGAAGTTGTGGGTATGCCCCACACATTCAGGAGCTAATCAACTCAAAGATGGGCAAAGGCAAGTACATCTTGGATAAGGAGCACCTGCCCAACTATCCTGAATTTGAAGATAACACTGTTGTGATGAATGAGAATGAACCATCTTTAGCTCAAGCACATGAAAAGAGCGAGAAGTCTTAGGCTGAGAAGGCTGGAAAGATGCCAACTGTGGAAGAGCCATCTCGGGTATTCTTGAAGAGCAAGCAAGACCAGCTTGGATATCTGATCCAATCCACCCTGAGGATTGAGAAGGGCTTGGCCACCCTGACCAAGAACCGGGAGAGCTTGGAAAGGATTATTGAGACAAAATTCTATGACCTTGATGTCAAGGTAACAGAAATCCAAACTGCAGTTGAGCACCTTCAGGAGGAAGCAGAGGAGAAGAAGGGCAAGTCTACCACATATGCTTTTGCCAGAGTGCCCAGAGGACAGAGATCTGCTGCAGTGCCAGTGACAGACACTAGAGCCACAACATCAGCACCAGCAGCTACTGCTCCAGTTCCACCTCTAGCAGCTACTCCACCAGCTCCAGCTACTTCATCAGAAGCCTTCATCCTTGGAGTTCTCTCAACACCTCCTACCGAAGATCAAGCCTGAGAGTCGTTTAGCACTATGCATTTTCAAACTTTTTGGTAACTTGTTGCCACAGGGGGAGAAAAATGTATAGATCATAAGCTTCGAGAGAGAGAGAGAGTGTTGGTTTTTATCTCTCTTTGCACTTATTTGGTTTGATTTGAAACTTTATTGCGTTCTTGTGTGAGATACTTGTTTGATCATGTGGTTGGTCATATGCTACCCTTAATGCTTGTTGGATGATATTATCTCTTATATCCTAGATGATCATTCACTTGTTTTGGTGATGAGTGCATGCTTTAACTTCTATCATTTTAAGCGCTCCACCAAGATGTATGTGACATGAAAGAGTAACCCATGATCCTAATCGATTGTGCATTTGCATTGAAAAGAAAATTTTTAAATAATGCACAAATTTAGGGGGAGCTCTTGCTTATCACATACTTCTCAAAGCGATGACGTTTTTCAATAATATTTATCATTTGTCGAAGCTTTGATCTATATGTTGTCATCAATTACCAAAAAGGGGGAGATTGAAAGTGCAACTATCCCTGGGTGGTTTTGGTAATTCCTCACAACATATAGCTCATTGAGCTAATGCTATTTCAAGATAGATATTTCACGAAAGCTCAATGATTGGCATGGCATGGATTATAGAGTGGACCCTTCAAAATGCTAAGGACAACAGATTGTCTTAAGCTCAAAGCACAAGACTCTACATTTTCTATTTTACTGATCCAAGATCACATTGAGTCTATAGGAAAATCCAATACTATTAAGAAGGGATGAGGTGTTGCTTAATAAGGTGCTTGCTCAAAATGCTTAGTGATATGCTCCAAAACCCTCCACTACTGTCTCATACCCACATATGTCCCAAACCAAAAGTCCAACTCAGACCCACCGATTCTTTCTATTTGGCGCCACTGAGTTCAGTTGACATAGCCACTACCAGAAACCCTAGTATTTTCGGTCTCACCGATAGGGGTCTCGGTCTCACCGAGATGGTATTGTAATCTCTCTGTTTCCCTTCGTAACGTTTCTGTCCAACCGAGATGGGCGATCGGTCCCACCGAGATTGCAATGCAAACACTCTATTTCCCTTTCGTAACGTTTCGGTCCAACCCAGATTAGCGAATCGGTCCCACCGAGTTTGCCTGACCAACTCTCTGTCTGACTATTACCAAAATCGGTCCCACCGAGTTTGTGTAATCGGTCTCACCGAGATTACGTTATGCCCTAACCCTAATGATATCTGTCCCACCGAGTTGACATGTCGGTCCCAACGAAACACCTAATGATCACATTATGAACCAAATCGGTCTGACCGAGTTCTCTGAATCGGTCCCACCGAATTTGGTGATTTGTGTGTAACGGTTAGATTTTGTGTGGAGGCTATAAATACCCCTCCACCCACTCTTCATTTGTGGAGAGAGCCATCATAACATGCCTACACTTCCAATACATATTTTCTGAGAGAGAACCATCTACACTTGTGTTGAGGTCAAGATATTCCATTCCAACCACATAAATCTTGATCTCTAGCCTTCCCCAAGTTGCTTTCCACTCAAATCTTCTTTCTACCAAATCCAATCCTATGAGAGAGTTGAGTGTTGGGGAGACTATCATTTGAAGCACAAGAGCAAGGAGTTCATCATCAACACACCATTTGTTACTTCTTGGAGAGTGGTGTCTCCTAGATTGGCTAGGTGTCCCTTGGGAGCCTCCGACAAGATTGTGGAGTTGAACCAAGGAGTTTGTAAGGGCAAGGAGATCTCCTACTTCGTGAATATCTACCCTAGTGAGGCAAGTCCTTTGTGGGCGACGGCCATGGTGGTATAGATAAGGTTGCTTCTTCGTGGACCCTTCGTGGGTGGAGCCCTCCGTAGACTCGCGCAACTGTTACCCTTCGTGGGTTGAAGTCTCCATCAACGTGGATGTACGATAGCACCACCTATCGGAACCACGGATAAAAAATCTCCATGTCAACATTGCGTTTGCTCCCTCAAACTCCTCCCTTTACCTTCATATGCAATTGTTTTACATTCCGCTGCTATACTCTTAGAATTGCATGTGTAGGTTGATAGCTTGACTTGTTCGAAGTTGTTAAAATCTGCCAAGAACTAAAATTGGGAAAAGGCTAGATTTTTATTTGGTCAAGTAGTCTAATCACCCCCCCTCTAGACATACTTTTGATCCTTCAGCCCACCTGGCCTTGATCGTCACGGCTTATGTCACGTGCACCTCGCGAGGTGCCCCTTGCATAGATATCTCCGCTCCTTGGGAGCCAGCCTAGTGAGGCTGCCCTCGAGGTGGTCTTGTGTCGTCCGCCTCGCGAGGGTCTTGAGTGGTTGCTGATGAAGATGGGCCGTACCAGGCTGTTGGTGGAGCCGCGCCCTCCTCTGCACGCAGGCAAGTCTGGGGACCCCCGTTCCCCGGACGCCGACAGTAGCCCCCGTGCCCAAGGCGCGCTCACACTTGGCTTCGAGGCGAAGCCAAAGGGCAAGTGTGGAGCGCAGCAGGCCCCAATAGCCTGTGGCCTTGATTGACACGTGGCGACTGACGGGACGTGGGCGTCTCCACTTCCCCACGCTGCCTCGGCAACTGCCCTTGACTGACAAAAGGCCGGCGCATGCCGCGGAGCCTTCATTGCCTCCCTTCATCTTGCTCCAGATCCCCTTTCTTGCTCCTCGCTTCCAAAGACTCCAGATCAATGCTAATCCCCCCCCCCCAGAGACTGTAATCGATGGCGTCCGGCAATGCAAAGGCCGCTCTCCCGCCCGCCTAGTATGAGCCGACTCCGAGCGCGCCTACCGTTTCGGAGAAGAACCTTGCCGCCACGCTCCTGATGACGATGGTGGGCAGCAACGAGAAGGGAAAGACCGTGCTCCGGGCTGGCTCCGCCGAGCCGGAGGCCTCAAGCAGCACCTTCTGTCCCTTCTTCATGAATAGTGTCGTCACAGGGCTGGTTCCCCCCTTCTCCGATTTCTTCTATGCCGTCCTCAGCCACTACAAGTTGCATGCCCTTCATCTTCATCCCAACTTTGTCCTCCTCATGTCGATCTTCGCCTTCTATTGTGAGGCATTCGTGGGGGTGATGCGGTCTATGGCGCTGCTTCGCCACTTCTTTTACCTCCAGAACAAGGACGACCACTGCTTGGGGTGTGCCAACTTTGTTGTGGCCAACGGGACCAACGCGATCTCGAAGGCCGGCAGGAAGGCCGGGGGATTCAGGAGCAAGTGGGTCCTCATGGACGCCAAGTGCTCCCACCCTCGGTTGGTGCTGCCGACGGAGATGCGCATGCCCCACGACGGGTGGTTCCGCGCGAAGCTCACCGACCCCCGGGCAGAGCAGGTGCTGGAGAATATGACCGCCGATCTGAAGCCCGACGAACCGAAGGCGGCGAAGCTGATGGGGGCCATGACCGTTAAGGAATTCCTGGCGCAGCGCGTAGCTCCACTCCAGGCGCACTCGCGCCCCTTATGGAAGCTCGGGGATGAGGAGGACGACCTCCTCTATGCCCGAGGGCCTTGTCGGACGAGGAGCTGGGCACGGCTCTCCGCGTTTTGGTCGGGGATGATCAAGGGTATCCGCCTGACACCCACGTTCCCCTGTACCGCCCTCCGGATGGGGTGAAGGTAGCCGCCTCCATGCCCACCTTCAACGGGCGCAGTCTTGTGCCGCCAGCGCCCTCCGAGGCCCCGGTGGTGACGGCTCCAGTGATGGTATCCTCTGATGACTCCGACGAGGAGGAGGAGCTGGACTCGGAGGCGACCCGGGAGGGGGCAGGGGAAACTTCCCCTTCGCGCAAGGCCGATCTCCTCCGTGCCCTTCCTGATGATGACGAGGCCGGCGACCATCCGCTTGGAGAGTTCCAGGCCCCCGCTGGGGTCACCACGAGGTCCAGGCCCCCCCCCCCAAAGAAGCCGTCGACCGGGCTTCCGAAGAAGAGCAGGTCAGAGCTGGTCTCCCGAGGCAGCGCCACTGTTCTGGAGTTGACCGGTGCTGCCGCCGGGCTGGCTACCACGGCCTCATCTGCTCCTGGAACTCGCGCGCCGGCACCTTAGGTTGCGAGGCCCCCGGGCTCCCTGCTTATGAAGAGGCCACGTGACTGCGCCACCGTGGACCAGTAAGCACCTTGTCCCGATTTTGTTCTTGGTTCTACTTTTGTCGCTGCTTCGTGACATTCTCTTCTTGCCCCGTCAGGGGGGCGCTATCGGCGAAGAAGAAGAAGGAGGGAGCGTCTACACCCTCGGGGACCCAGCAGCCTGGCATGGCCGCACCTCCTCCAGCGTAGAAAAGCGGCAACAGCCCTCGCGCCTCTCCGGCCCGGTCATCCTCACGAGGCCCGGAGGACCGTCCCCAGGAGAAGGTGTCCTCCACAGCCAAGCCGGCTCCAGAGGCGCACGTTCTCAGCTCGTCGGCCGAGGTCTTACTGGCTCCGGAGCTCCCGGCTGCTTCTTCTGCTGTCATCAACTCGCAGATCTTGGCGACGATGCTGCCTCCTCCTTCCACTGCACCGCTAGCTCGTGACCCTTATGCTTCGCCCGACGCTGTGGAGAAGGCTCTTTCTGCGCTGATGCGGCTCCGGGATGATCTTCAAGGCGCTAACTGTCGCCTAGTGGCGGGGCGCCTGGAGCTGATCTCAGGTTGGCTGCACTCTGACGCGTCTGTCAGGGCGGCGTTGAGTCAGGCCGTGGCAGCTTCCGAGGAGGACAAGTGGGCCGCTGACAAAGCCGCGGCCGCCCGTGAAGTGGCGCTAAAGGATGTCGAGGCCGTTAAGGAGCATTGCAGGGCGGTGGAGATCGATTTAGAGAAGCTGCGCAAGGAACAGGCTGCCGTGGCTCGCCAGCTTGAGGTGTTGGAGGAGAAGGTGAAGGCTCAAGAAGAACCAGTGACCGGCCGTGATGCTGAACTGGAGTAGCTGGCGTAGGCGCAGGCCACGGAACGCGACCGCATGGAGAAGCTGGAGAAGGAGGTGGATACCGAGAGGGTCCAGCCGAAAATCAAGGCGAAGGTTCTTGCCGAAGACTACGAGGCCTTCAAGTCTCTTCAGGAGAGATCCCGCGAGGCGCTGCAGGAACTCTAGGAGAAGGGCTTGGAGAAGCCTTTGGTGACAGACGACGATGGCCCCGCCCAGCTACTTCCTCAGCTCGTCACGGCGCTCGAGGACGTTGTCAACGGAATCGAACCCATGGTGGAGGGGGAAGCGCGCGCGCTCTCTTCATCGGCCTTGACGCGCGTCCTCAGCCATCTTCACCTTCGCGATCCCAATGCCGACCTTGATGTCCTGCTCGAGCGTGTGGATGAGGAGCGCTGCGCAGCTGCTGCCGAGGCCGTGAAGGGCCAAGTGGAGGCCTTGCTAAAGAAGTCCATTGCCATCGACCCTGCACCTCCAGCTGGCGGTGCCGCCGATCCCATGACCAAGGCCAACGACACGACTGACGAAGATGCTGCCGATGGGAAGGCGCTCCCTGACGACGGCACCCAAGGCTGAAGAAAAGGCTTGCCGGTGAACAATGGCACTCCTTCCCGTTTTACTTTCCTACGAACATTCCTGAAACATTCGGCGTGCCTTGTGGAGGCGTTAAAACTTCTTTTTGGTGCTTAATGAACAATATGTTTTGTAACATTTTATTGAGATTCCGCGACTTCCTTCCCGTTTGATTGATGTTCTATGTCGGTAGGGCCCGACTCCGCACATACCTCAGCCATCGTTGGACCGTCTAGATCACCAAGACGGGACCAAGGGGTGAGGGGCTACTTGGCCAGTTAGGCTCCTAAGTCACTATGCTCAGGAGTCCACCTTGACGCACAAACGGCCTGTTGGAAGGAGATGCGAAGGTAGGCCTTAGTGTTCTATGTCAGCAGGGCCCGGCTTTGCGCATACCTCATCCGCAGTTGGACCGTCCGGATCACCAGGACGGGACCAAGGGGTGAGGGGCTACGTGGCCAGTTAGGCTCCTGAGTCGCGATGCTCAGGAGTCCCCCTTGACGCGCAAACAGACCTTCATACCTATCCTCGCCGAGGTCCCACTCGGGAGGGGCGCGCGACGACCAGGTCCGAGGGACCTGGCAGGGTGGCGTACGCTAGGCGTGACCTGAGCGTAGCCCTCGTGCCCAGCCCCCTCGCGCGACTCTCCCGAGGGGAAAGCATTGCGGTGAGGCTGGACACTGAGCCGGGTGGCTCCCTGAGGTTGATACGGCCATGGAGCCACCCTCAGTTGTTTATCACCAGCGGGGAGCATAGCGCTTTCGCACTTGCACGGGCATAGCCGCTCCTCGACCGTGTCGACTGCCAGCGCGGAGCATGGTGCTTCCACTGGTGCATGGGCGAGGGCTCCCTCTGAGTGGAGCCCCCGGGGCGTGTACAGCCCGGCCCTGACATGTGGCTTGCACAGTAGGGCTAGACGAGGTGTGTTTGGGCACTCATGAGCCAGTGCAGGACTCACGAGGCCCTACCTCACGGCGGGTTGCGCCTGGTCTTGATTCTTGATAGCTGTTGTAGTCCTGCAAGATGGTTAGGCAACCTGCGCCGGATGAATTTCTTGAGGTGATTACATGAGGAAGCCAGGCACCAACGACCCCAGGAGGTGACGTGAACGGGGCCGGCCCGCCAGACAGAGCTCAGTCATTGGGTTTATCGACGCTGCAGGACGGACCTGAGCACAGACGCCGTGCCTAGCCTTCTCATGCAAATAATCCTAAAGAAAGACAACCGGCGCGCGGCTTCCGCGGTTGTGAGGGCGGTTGTGGGTGGGCTTGCAAGGGCGCACGCCGTTCATGGTATCAAAGTACTAGACAGGCAGGCGACAATCGTAGGGCTAATCATGCGAGGGAGCAAGCTAGTTTGAATAGATGCAAGAACGATATATGCCACTGGGACGGACCCGAGCGGCCTGGGGATGATGCAGCCCGAGGGGCGCCACTAATAGAGTAAGCTAAAAATGCAAAAGGATACACGTCGTGGGGACAGGCCCGTGCGACTTGGGGATAATGCTGCCCGAGGGGCGCCCCCAGCTGAATGAACTGAAAAGAGTCACCTGATACCGTAGCTGGAGTGGGGTTGGAGTAGCTGAAGATGCGCGCTGGAGAAGCTGCTCCTCATGAGCCGCCAGAGTCCTGAGCCTCAGGACGCTCCGTAGGCCTTGGTGGCTCATGAAGAACTGTCGCCATCTCCACCAGCACGGCGTGATGCCTGGCCTCCTGAGCCGCCAGAACGCTTCGCAGGTGGCGCTGGAAGGTGACAGCCGTGTTCGGCAAGCCAAATGGCATGTGAACATAGCTATGAGGTGGACCCTCGCACCGTCCAACGGAAGAAGGCCAGAAACGTCCCTGAGACGTGGCACTGTTGAGCCCTGGAATGTCGATGCAGACGCAGAGCCCTTCATCCTTGCTAGGATGGGGGGGCTATGCCGGGTGGTGGGCGGCGGTCGCCGCGTATGGTCCTTGCCTCTTGAAGCTCCTGGGTCACCTTGGTGATGAACTCCTGAGCACTAGGAGCTTCACGCCTTGTGCCTTCTTGAGGGAAACATGCGGCGAAGCACGCCTCCACGCGGTCCCCGAGTGCCTCCCTCGTGATGTTGTCTAGGTCTGAGGCCCTCCAGAAGAGACCGTCCGAGCCCAGCCTGAGGAGGGCGCTGGGTGCGCCTTCCTATGCGAGGGAGGGAGGCGCCCCTTCCACAGGCGCAGGTCCTGAGGTGGTGCCGCTGGAAATGCTGCTCTCCTGAGGCCCTTGGCGGAGTAGCTGCTTCTTCATATTGGGGATGGCCTCAGGAGGGTACACGGTGCCTTCGTTGTCGGGGTCTTTGGCAGCTGCAGCTTGGTAAGCGCGCTCGAGGGAGCACACTGCATCCTTCTCTTCACAGGCGACCGTGATGACGCCACCGATCCCTGGCATCTTGAGGAAATTGTAGCCATGATGGGTTATCGCCATAAAGTTGGCCAAGGCTGGATACCCAAGGATGGCGTTGTATGGCAGGCGGATGTGGGCCATGTCGAAGTCGATGAGTTCAGTGCGGTAGTTGTCACGCTGGCTGAATGTGACAGGGAGGCGGACCTGCCCTATCGGGGTGGTGGAGCCGTCGGTCACTCCTGAGAAGGGCTTGGTAGGCTGTAGCTGATCGTATGGCACTTGGAGGCTGTCGATCGTCTCGACACACAGGACATTGAGCCCTGCACCGCTGTCGATGAGGGTCTTGGTGACTTGAACGTTGCTGATGCCGGGTAAGCAGACACTACTGCAGGATGCTGCTAACGCTACGATCAGAGACCCTTCGACGAAACTATGTGCGACGCCATAATCGCAAACGGTGGTGTAAAAAACGTCAAACAAGGTGAAAAACGTTTGCGATGGCGGAGCCATCAAACATAGTTCATATTTTAGTTGCGTGTGCGATGCAGGGCATACGGTTTAGTTTATTAACTGTTTGCGATGAGGAGGAACAAAAGAAACAGGCAGCCAGATGGAGGTGTGTGTGCGATATACAGCATACAGTTCACTCGGATGAACTGTTTGCGATTACGCAACACAAAAGAAACGGTCAGCCAGATGAAGGTGTGTGCGATTAACGGCATGCGGTTCATAAACTAGGACGGGGGTATAGGAGGTAATTAAATCGCAAACTTTTTTTGTATTAACCATATGTGTACGTGTCCTTTCGTCCTCCTCTCGCACGTCTTGTCACCCCGCTGCCACAGACGGCTTACAGCGCAAGCTTGCGCAACATGGGCGGGGGGGGGGGGGGGTTTCTTTTGGCCAAACGGTGGCGCCAATTAATCCTCGGTGAGCCCGTTCCCATGCAACCTCGCAGGTTTCCGTGCAAGCTTTCCACCCGACTCGGTGAAATCCCCAAAATCCCAATGCTTACTGGCCTGCTATAAAAACCCTCACAGCCGGCGAGTATTGCGTCGCATTTTCCCCTCCCTCCCTGTAGCTTAGCTCGTCTGCTTCTCCCACAATCGCCAATGGCACCAGTCCGTCGTCATCTCTCAGCCACTCCGCCTTCTTCAGAGGACAGCTCCAGCTGGGAGGCTACACCGCAGCGGCGGCGCAGTCCCCAGCATAGTGTAGTGCATGTGGCGTCCCTGTTAGATGTGCGCGGAACACCCACCACACGCTCCGCCAGCGCTGCCCTTCGGCAGCTGTTGCCAGCCGCCGTTGCCGCCACACCACCGTCGAAAGCCAGGGCCATCTCCCGCTCCGCAGCCGCGGCCCGAAGCGGGAGGTGGCCGTCGTGGCCTCGACCCCAATGCCGGCCACCGTGGCCATCACCCGCTCCGCCACCGCGGCCCGAAGGCGGGAGGTGGTGGTCGTTGTCGGTGTCAAAACCGGCGGATCTAGGGTAGGGGGTCCTAAACTATGCGTCTAAGGTTGATGGTAACAGGAGACAGGGGACACAATGTTTACCTAGGTTCGGGCCCTCTCTCTGGAGGTAATACCATACTTCCTGCTTGATTGATCTTGATGAATATGAGTATTACCAGAGTTGATCTACCACGAGATCGTAATGGCTAAAACCCTATCAGTCTAGCATGTACGATTATGACTATGATTATTGGCCTCTACGGACCTAGGCCTCTGGTTTATATAGACACCGGAGGGATCTAGGGTTACATAAGGTCGGTTACAGAGAAAGGAATCTTCATATTCGGTCGCCAAGCTTGCCTTCCATGCCAAGGAGAATCCCATCCGGACACGGGAGAGAGTCTTCGGTCTTTGTATCTTCACCGCCCATCAGTCCGGCCCATGTATAACAGGTCGGACGCCCGAGGACCCCTTAACCCAGGACTCCCTCAGTCATGGCCGCCACCCCATTGTCGGCTGCCGTGGCCGCCAGCCCACCGTCGACCGCCGGGATCATCACCCGCTCCGCCACCGCCGCCCGAAGGAGGGAGGCGGAGGTGGAGGTCGTACGTGCATCAGCGACCTTGCGTGCTACATCGAGTTCCTGCAAGAGGAGGAGGAGCTCCTCGTCGAGCATGCAAAGAGCCTTGCCACAACCGTGGCCGCAGCACACGCCGATGCAGAGGCAAGGAATCAGGAGATCTAAGAGCAGTCTGGCTGCTTCGAGAGGGATCATCTGGAGCGGCAGGGGGCGTTCGAGCTGGCGAGCATCGCTGAACGTGCAAAAGTGGCAGACACCATATGTCCTTTCTCCGGCTCGTCGGTAGGCTCCTCCTCCTCCTCTGCCTCTCACTGAGCGCGCTCGGCAGAGGAGAGGCTGCCAGAAGTAGCACAAAGCCCCTCCGTGGTAGTAGTTGTATTTATGGGCTATTTTGTTTAGTTCATCTGACTATAGATGTGTGGTCGAACTGTACAACGTACTTAAAATTAGCTAGTATATAGTTGAACTAGTTGTTTCTGTACGTGGTTGGCAACAATTGGCGAAAAGTTTGGTCGGTTCAGCTGTCGAGTTGAACTGTTTGTATCAATTAAGAACGACTGCTTAATCTATGAATGAAATCTATGCTTAATTACTAAATTTTAGTTGCAAAAATTAGATAGTGCTAGTGATTTCTAGCTAAAGATTTTGACAAATCACAGTGTTACAAGGATTGACAAATGGCAACGTTACTAGATCAACAAATGTAAATCTTTCTAGTTTGATAAATGGCAACATACCCAATATGACAGATGCAAATCTTACCAAATTGTTTGTACGTGGTTGCACACGGGCCATCCAAAACAACCGTTTGCGTTGAAGGGATGCACAAATCCTGCCCTGCTCTCACTTTGCATACGGGTGTTCTTTCTAAAATGTTTGCGATCAAGAGCTGCACAAATCCTGCTCGACACATTTTCCCTTGGCTTCCTGGGGAAGCTATCGGTTTGCATACGTGTGTTCTAACTAAAACGTTTGCGGTGAGTGTTTTATATTTACAAACCGAATTAAACTGCGGCTTGGGCGCCATTAATGGAGAGTATGCGAGCAAGGCGGGCGGCCATGGAAGTCAAAGGGCTCGCTTCCCGGTGAGCCTGCGCGGCTTACAGCTCGCATGCTTCCCGTTGAGCCTCTGCATTGGAGTACAGCTCGCACGCCTTCCGTTTAGTCAAGCACTCAAGCACCTGTCCGCATGGCACCTCCTAGCCATTAAAAGAGTGAGGCGTGGCATCACGTGAATGGTTAACAGAACGCACAAAATTTAAATTATACAAAACGTTTGAGATGTTACAATGGCAGCTATTTGTTTCAAAATGCCTTTGTTGGCTGTTATTCGAGTGCGCCTTCTCTCAAAATGGACACGAAAAATACCACAGCATGTCGGGTGCCATTCCATGATAGCATGCCAAGTTTCATGAATTTCAGACGAGTTTTGGATTTACTAGAATTTAAAAACAAAGTATCTCAACGTTTTGCCTGCAATCAACACCGCCCTGGTGTTTGAAATTCATTCCCATTTCTTGCATGGGACCTAAGCATGCAACCAAGGACACACATTTGATTTTTTAACAAGTTTATATGCAATGGAGAATGTGCATGTAGTTCAAATTTGAATTATGCACAAAAAATGCCTGGAAAACCCAGTTAATGTACAAAAATGTCCAAACGAACCCCGAAAAATTCCAAAATTGAACACAACACTCTTGTTGTTCAATGTTGACACTCGAAAAATTTTGAAAGTAATAAGAGGCAACGGATATCGTTTCATCCCCAAAGGTGGCACGTTCCCTACCGAAACCATCACGCTTGTTGTGAGAAGCTCTGGTCTGTGAAAAGCTTATACCCAAACCTGCCCCAAATGGGAAAAAAATTTTAGCACAACATGTTGATGCCGCTCCATGATAGCATGCCAAGTTTCATGAATTTCACACGAGTTTTGGATTTACTAGAATTTAAAAACTAGGTATCGCAATGTTTGTGGACGAGTGACAGTGGCAAGGTGTTTGAAATTCATTCCCATTTCTTGCAAGGGACCTAAGCATGCAACCAAGGACACATATTTGATTTTGCAACAAGTTTATATGCACTGGAGAATGTGCATGTAGTTCAAATTTGAATTATGCACATAAAATGCCTAGGAAACCCAGTTAATGTATAAAAATGTCCAAACGAACTGCGAAAAATTCCAAAATTGAACACAACACTCCTGTTGTTCTATGTTGACACTTGAATTTTTTTTGAAAGCAATCAGAGGCAACAGATATTGTTTCGTCCCCAAATGTGGCACGTTCCCTACCGAAACCATCACGCTTGTTGCGAGAAGCTCTGGTTTGTGAGAAGCTTATACCCAAACATGCCCAAAATGGGACAAAAAATTTACCACGGCATGTTGATGCCGCTCCATGATAGCATGCCAAGTTTCATGAATTTCAGACGAGTTTTGGATTTACTAGAATTTAAAAACCAAGTATCTCAAATTTTACGGCCGAGTGACGGTGGCAAGGTGTTTGACATTCATTCCCATTTCTTGCATAGGACCTAAGCATTTAACCAAGGACACATTTTGATTTTTCAACCAGTTTATATGCACTAGAGAATTTGCATGTAGTTCAAATTTGAATTATGCGCACAAAATGCCTAGGAAACCCAATTAATGTATAAAATGTCCAAACGAACCGCGAAAAAAATCCAAAATTGAACACAACACTCCTGTCGTTCTATGTTGACACTCGAATTTTTATGAAAGCAATCAGAGGCAACAGATATCGTTCCGTCCCCAAATATGGCACATTCCCTACTGAAACCATCCCGCTTGTTAAGCTCTGGTTTATGAGAAGCTTATACCCAAACCTGCCCCAAATGGGACAAAAAATTTACCAAGGCATGTTGATGACGCTCCATGATAGCATGCCAAGTTTCATGGATTTCAGACTAGTTTTGGATTTACTAGAATTTAAAAACCAGGTATCTCAATGTTTGCGGCCGAGTGACGGTGGCAAGGTGTTTGAAATTCATTCCCATTTCTTGCATGGGACCTAAGCATGGAACCAAGGACACATATTTGTTTTTTCAACCTGTTTTATGCACTGGAGAATGTGCATGTAGTTCAAATTTGAATTATGCGCATAAAATGCCTGGGAAACCCAGTTAATGTATAAAAATGTCCAAACGAACCCCGAAAAATTCCAAAATTTAACACAACACTCTTGTTGTTCTATGTTGACACTCAAATTTTTTTAAAGCAATCAAAGGCAACGGATATCGTTTCATCCCCAAAGGTGGCACATTCCCTACCGAAAGCATCACGCTTGTTGTGAGCTCTAGTTTGTGAGAAGCTTATACCCAAACCTGCCTCAAATGGGACAAAAAATTTACCCCAGCATGTTGATGCCGCTCCATGATAGCATGCCAAGTTTCATGAATTTCAGACGAGTTTTGGATTTACTAGAATTTAAAGACATGTATCACAATGTTTGCGGCCTAGTGACGGTGGCAGGGTGTTTGAAATTCATTCCCATTTCTTGCATGGGACCTAAGCATGCACCGAAGGACACATATTTGATTTTTCAACCAATTTATATGAACTGGAGCATGTGCATGTATTTCAAATTTGAATTATGCACATCAATGCATTGAAAATTCACTTAATGCATAAAAAATGTCCAAACGAACCCCGAAAAATCACAAAAAATAACACAACACTCTTGTTGTTCTATGTTGACACGAGAAATTTTTTGGAAGCAATAAGAGGCAACAGATATCGTTTCAGCCCCAAAGGTGGGACGTTCCCTACCGAAACCATCATGCTTGTTGTGAGAAGCTCTGGTTTGTGAGAAGCTTATACCCAAACCTGCCCCGAATGGGACAAAAATTCTACCACGGCATGTTGATGCTGCTCCATGATAGCATGCCAAGTTTCATGAATTTCAGACGAGTTTTGGATATACTAGAATTTAAAAACCAAGTATCTCAATGTTTGCGGCCGAGTGACAGTGGCTGGGTGTTTGACATTCATTCTCATTTCTTGCATGGGACCCAAGCATGCAACCAAGGACACAGATTTGATTTTTCAACCAATTTATATGCACTGGAGCATGTGCATGTAGTTTAAATTTGAATTATGCACCTGAAATGCCTACAAAACCAAGTTAATGTATAAAAATGTCCAAACGAACCCTAAATAATTCCAATTTTTTGACGACACACCTATAGTTGCATGTTCACTACAGATAATAGTTCTAGTAATTCAAACACCATCCTTTGCAGCTGTGACCCCATTACGTAATTCAAATCAAGACGAAAAATCAAGTAGATCGCACACAGTTTATTATCACCAACCGTGTGAGATGCAGCACAAAATATCTTGGAGCACCGTCGGTGTATAGTACGCCTATGGCTTACGTGAGAAGGTGCGTCGGCTACAATCCACAACCGGCGTGTCAAGCACACTAGCTCACTCCCCAAATATCATTTCACTATTCAAACGTTGCCGGTGAAAGATGGGGACATGGACCCGCTTCGTGAGGGCAACTTCGGTGGCCCACTCCGGCAAGAGCGTGGCCGCAGCCGCTAGGCACGTGCTAGCAAGCTTCGTGAGGGCGACCGCAATCTGCGTCCAGGCGGACAAGGCAGCCCAAACGGTCGCTGTTGCTTCTCAGGCGGCGGTAGCAGCATCTGCCTCGGGGATAGCAACTGGCGAGAGCGGCACAACAGTTGTCGGTTCCGCAGCGGCGGCCTTAGACCTGATGGAGTCCGCCCACCACCATGTCGAGGCCGTCCACGCCCACCTCATGGCGCTCACCGCACAAATTGAAGGAAGCTTCTCTAACAACGGTCGGCAACCCACGACCGAAGAGGTGGCAATTGCCGAGAGAGTTCAAGCAGCCATCCATTCCTGCGCGGCATACCTTGCCACGACGGAGCCCGCAAAAGCCCAGATCGCGGCCGCCCACACCCTGCTCGTGGCGGCCTATTCCACAGATATGGCGGACGCGGATGGCGAGAAGCTTGCCAAGAATGGTGCGATTGATGCCATGGAGCCCCTTCCCCAGGAGACCGTCAGGCGCGAGCTGGACATGGAGGTGGCGACAAAGATCTGCGAGCACCACCATAGTAGTATTCTTTTTAATAATTGAGAGCACCGGTCTTTAATTAGTTAGAGTAATGTGTAGGTCATCTAGCTCGGTTTAATTGCTGAACTTGCTCGATTAAGAAGTGTGGGTGACGGTGTCCTGGACTAGGGGGTACTCACCACGTCATCTCCCGATCTATTAGATTGGGCCGAGGACCCCCATGGCCGTATACTCATGGGCCAGTCCGGACAGCTGCCGCATACAAGGAAGATTCCACAAGACTTGGCGAAGACAAGGACTCCTCCCCACCGGTGTATTCGGCTAGGACTCTTGTTATCCTAGGCCTCTGGTGCATTATATAAACCGAGGCCAGGCTAGTCGATAGAGATATACACAATCATAATCATAGGCTAGACTTCTAGGGTTTATCCTCTACGATCTCGTGGTAGATCAACTCTTGTAATACTCATATTCATCAAGATCAATCAAGCAGGAAGTAGGGTATTACCTCCATAGAGAGGGCCCGAACCTGGGTAAACATCGTGTCCCTTGCCTCCTGTTACCATCCGCCTTAGACGCACAGTTCGGGACCCCCTACCCGAGATCCGCCAGTTTTGACACCGACATTGGTGCTTTCATTGAGAGTTCCGTTGTGTGTTCGGCAAAAGTTCGATGGCTCGCATGCAGATCAACTGCGACTTCAGCATCTTCGTCACCATCTCGACTGGTCACCTTGGTTCGAACAAGGACTGCGCCCTACCTCCGATCATCATGTTCGGATGAGATCCTTCATCAACATCAGCTCCGGTCTCTATCAGGATCATGGAGGAATCATCCAGGGAGCCCGGGGGCTCAACGTCAACATTGCCCTTGGGCGACCGTGCTGTTTTTCGGGACATCGAACTTGTGTCCGCCGCCACCGCCTCCTCAAGTGTCGTTTTAACGATTGCTTCGGTGAAATTATGCGGAATTGAGTCTACAACAACCCTGGAAAATTTCATCGAGTTCCGATGGAGGAATCTTTGGCAATCCGCGATATACCGGAGCCCTGTCAAATCTGGACGAGAATCTGGACGAGTTTAGGGAGTGGTGTCTAGCTTCTAGCTCAGACATCCTTTGGAAGATCCAACCGTTGATCGGCTGCGGAATTCCTATATCTACCACCCCTCAAAATTTCAGCTCGATCCGACCGTCCAAACTCCGGGAACCTTCCGATTAGTGCATCACTTTTCGGATCTGTTTTCTGCGCGAAAACGAATCCGACCCGAGTTCATCTTTTTTATGAACGGGATTTCAGACATCCTTTTTGAAGGAAGTTTTGTATGGGGTATTGTGTTTTGTTCCCAAACACATCCCACTAACTTTAAAATCTTTTGAACATGATCTTCAACATCATGCTGGTGTCAAACCAGTCCGGCAATATTGCTCCAAGGCTGCCGACCTGCGCTAGACACGTCGTCGCTTTGCTGAGTCAAGCTCAACTTCTTCGGATCATCATCTCGGCAAGCCGAACAAGAGTTCGGCATTGCGAAGGATAAATCATCACCAACATCGCCACCCCACGGATTACACGGAGCGGGCACACCGGCATCGCCCCACGGTCACTTCATCAAGCCGGCATTGACCATGTTACGACCTACATAAGCAGGGCCGCACTTTTGCTTCTTCAAGCCGGTGTCCATCACGCCGACCTACTTTGACATCTCGGCTGGACCGGGGGCTTCGCCATCTCTTCATCAACCTACTCCGGAGACTTCGGCGTCACTAGCCGACCAGCTCCGTCACGTTAGCTAGACCGAGGACTTTGCCTCGGCGAGCCAACCTTTGCCAGCATCGCCATGCCATCGCTTTATCGCCCATCAGGCAATGGGTGTGCGGATCGAGTCCCATTTTTGGGAATCACCTTTCTTCAGATTGTACAACAAATAAACCAGGTGCTATTAATCCTAGTATTTTTTGCTTATTTGGATTCATTTTTTCCAAGGAATTATTACTCTAGTTTGTCCATCATATGTACACAGGTCTATCAAATGGTGGCCGCATTAACGATGGTCGCATGGTGGTTCGGTCAGTTTCAGACATAGTCCGTGACGCCGCATCCGTAACTCGGACCGACCAGTGAATTCAGGCTTCGCCACGCCTTTACTGCATCATGCCGACGCCCTGCATCGACATTGACTTCGGCGCCAGGCCATATTTCTTTTATTACTCACTTTGCATAAATTATTTATTATGCAATGATTTTTTTATTTATTATTATTACTATTATCCCGGTTTGCACTATTTTTGTGCACAGAAAGTGATCCAGCGGACTATATCCTTTAGGCGCCACCTCGGTGGACGGGGGCTTCGTCAACACTTCATTACCCCATGCCGGGGACTTTGGCATCTCTCTGCCGGCCTGCATTGACCGTGCTATGTCACCACTTCGGAGTGCCGAGCTCTTTGCACCGCCACCTCGGGACCCGCTTGGGGGATGGAACCTTGTCCCGCATCAAGCTCGGACTGCGTCATCAATGCCGAACACATTAACCAGCTAAGTTGCCTTCATGCTCAAAGTTTTAAATTTTTAACTTGTGTTCGGTTCGACCAAGCATTATACTTTTTTGGGAAAAAGTTGCTTGTAAAAAATTTCCTTGTCCAAACTTTGCTTGTGATGGACAAATTCAAATACTCAGTTCACTTGGGGGCTTCTTTCATGAAGCCTTTACTCTTGCATATGATTATACTTGTACGGCTTCGTTCCTTGTTCGTGTATTACGCCACAATATGCACCATATTGACTTAAGCGATTTGTAAGCTGGGTTGCCTGGCTCCTGTGCTTACCCCTACGTTCCCGATTGTTCGGCTAGGGAGTAAAGGGAGAACCTCCGCGATTGTCACGACCGGGTCATCCGAGCTCTGCCCTCAGACTGGGTGAAGCCGAAAGCTGGCGCTCTTATTGTTTTCAATCATGGTCGGCACACAACGGAACTCATGAGTACAAAAAATCTATTGCACAAGTCTCATAGTAATAATGAGCACCGAAGAAAGGTATCGGTGGGGTACTATTTTCTTCAAGATGCTTCTTACACTTCGCAAGAATATAGCATAAGTTCCCCGAGCGTGCTTTATGTCTGTTATGCCTTATGGCCTGATTGCCTGGTTATTGGAAACACCGTCGATATTCTCGACAAGTGGAGTACATAACACTTTTCGGTCCTTGACCGAAGAGGGAGAAGCCGACGGTCGGTTAAGACGCGTTTAAAGTTCGGGTGAACATAGATATGATATAAGTACTTCGGTACATACAATCATTCTTTTACCCAAGTCACTTGGGGACTCTTAAGTTTATTTGAGCCGTTTTATAATAAGTGTTTTTCTTCTTAGTCATTGCAAAGTTATTATTATTATTATTACTATTTATCACTCCTTTTTTCGACACGAGTGTGTGGTCACTAGCCGGGGAGCCTAATTTCTCTCTCAAAGCCGCTAGAGTTTAGTTTGCTATACTGGCCTAATGAGAAGTACTCCAACTTCGGGATAGGAGGTTGAAGCCGTAGGATGACCCGCTTGAAGTCTTGAGATAGGATGTGTCATGTTAAAGCACGACAGAAGCACTTTTTCTAGTTTTCTGGCTTTTCGAGCCTATGGCACTTTTAAACAATTTGTGCGTTTCCAGCATTAGTCTCGCAGTGCAATGCCGGACTCCTTTAGGGATTCGGCAAAAATATTCTTGGATATTGCTATAGATGCATCGGTTTCGAATTGTGTCTTCGGTCAATAGTTGGGTTGCCCGGCTCCTGTGCTTGCCTCCTACGCTCCTCTTTGTTCGGCTAGGTGTGCAAAGGGAGAACCACTACGATTGTGCTTCCAGCTCGCATGGTTAAGCACCTCAGTGGAGAAAGCCGAAAAATGACTGTCACAATAGGCGTAAACTGGTCTGCAATCCGATGACTATGTTAAATGATGGGCCGTTCATAACATTGGCCGAAGTGTTTACGGCTTGACCTCGGCTGTCGCCGAACACTAACCGGGGGCTCATAGCTAGCTTCCCCAGTATAAAGCTCATATGACTAAGCGAAAGTTATAACGCCTGCATATCTGATTGCCTCGTTTCTGCTAACACAACCGCCATCGGCACCGAGACGCCAACTAAGGGTTATTTTGTTAGTGCGGAAACACCCTCCGTAGTATCTACCAAGGGGTAGAAGCCGACGATGGGCAACTTTCAACTGATAAACGGTCACAATGGAGTCAAAATAATGATGTAAAGTACTTGGATACATAGAATCATTACACATAATCTGTGATTTTACTCTGGATATCGATCCTTACTTTGGCCACCCCTGCCCACATTAAGGCTCGAGGGCTACTGTGCTCTGCGCTCATTATTTACAAATATTAAAGGGGCACATCGATCCCCTGATCTGGTTTTGCCACCCGAGCAGTGTCTCGGGGGCTACTGCATTGCCTATTTCAATGCAGAAAATTCCAACTGTCAAGTGTTCGGCTTAACCGAACTATGGGCAAACGTGTCTTCGAATAACAATAGGTACCATTTGGACCTATCCGGTGTTAAGCTAAATATATTACGACAACTTTTCAAGACCCTCTCTCAAGGGCCCGTTTGCCGATCACTATTATCTCTGATATATTACACTGCGTCTCTATTCCTACATATGCTGCCGAGCTAGGAGTTGATCCTCGGGCCGATTTCGCGCATCGGCCTAAGTCTCAGAGGCTACTAGGATCGGTGGTTTCATGTTTTCCTTCAGGTGCATCTCGGTTTTGACCGACACACACCTTGAGGGTTCTTTGGATATACATATCTGGCTATACATCTCGGCAGAGAATAAACCGCACTCGCCATAAATATTCAAAAAATCAGCTCATGGTCGGGTGGTGTACCACCTCGGGGCAGTCCGGCATAAAGCTTCAAGCGTCGGCTGCTAGCTCCATAGAGGGCATTTCGGCATTAAGCTCGCTACACTCCTTCAACTTTTTGTACCAAGATGATCTATGACATCTTGGATCTAGTCAGCGTTGGAGCTCGGATCTGATCCGCATCAAGCTTGGACACAGATCCGGCCTGAGCTTGGACACATCCAGCGTTGGAGCTCGGGTACATTTCGGCGTTGGAGCTCGGATACTGATCCGGCTACTGGAGCTTGGACACATCCGGCGTTGGAGCTTGGATACATTTCGCGTTGAGCTCGGAAGCGATCCGGCATTGGTGCTCGGCTGCAAAGGATACTCAATGCAGTCCGCGTTGGAGCTCGGACGAAGAGGACACCGCCTCGGGAACAACTTCAAACCCGAGGCGTGGCATAAAAATAACAAGGCATTGATAAAGGCCGGAAACTTAAAGGGGCTCCTTGGATACCCAACGTGTAAACTCTTCGGATGCACTTCGGCGATCCTCAAGATCGAAGAAGAGAAGATTTGTTGAACCAGTTTTAAAGACGACGACCAAAGATGAAGAACAGTTTGAAAGAATCGAGGAGCGTCCCTAACTTGAAGACCGGTTTAGGGGGCTACTGACAGTGTCCTGGACTAGGGGGTACTCACCACGTCATCTCCCGATCTGTTAGATTGGGCCGAGGACCCCCATGGTCGTATACTCATGGGCCAGTCCGGACAGCTGCCACATACAAGGAAGATTCCACAAGACTTGGCGATCAAGACAAGGACTCCTCCCCACCAGCGTATTCGGCTAGGACTCTTGTTATCCTAGGCCTCTGGTGCATTATATAAACCGAGGCCAGGCTAGTCGATAGAGATATACACAATCATAATCATAGGCTAGACTTCTAGGGTTTAGCCTCTACGATCTCGTGGTAGATCAACTCTTGTAATACTCATATTCATAAAGATCAATCAAGCAGGAAGTAGGGTATTACCTCCATAGAGAGGGCCCAAACCTGGGTAAACATCGTGTCCCTTGCCTCCTGTTACCATCCGCCTTAGACACACAGTTCGGGACCCCCTACCCGAGATCCGCCGGTTTTGACACCGACAGTGGGTGTGCTGTAGTCTCCTTTGTGTAGCCAAATTATGCAATGACGTGGATGACCACTTTAACCATGGAAATTCGAACCAAAATTTTTGACATTCAAACTCATCACACACGGGTTAATCTATCTGAATCGTTTGTGATGTTCACATATCGTACACAGTTCTGAATAAGGGACCGTGTCTGATGACACTTTGCGCGCTAGTTTTTTGGCTGAAGAGATTCCAAATTTTCGGCTTCCGCGGAAATATCTACCTCCCCGCCCCCGCCCCCTTACCAAAAGCCACATTTGCCCCCTTTCCGCCTTCCTTTCCAAGTTGAAACCTTCACTCCTTGCTTGCAGCGCCGCCTCCTCGCCGGTGACCCTCCTTCACGCTGCTCGGCCTCGCCTATCCAGGCAGGTAATCCACGCCCAACCCCCATCCTCCCCTCCTTCCACATCCCACATGCCCCGACCGCCGGGGTGAGCGTGATACCTTCCACCCAAATCACCAACCCCTCCACCAAATAAGCGCCGGCCTAAGCCATGGTGCACGCAGTATAGCCAGGATATCAAGGAGCATTTGGTAGCGGAGAAGCAAATCGCGGCCGCACGTGTGGATGATATCGCGATGGTTGCCATCCGTGCTGACCCCCAGATCTTGGAGGAGCACCTCGCCGTCGAGGCCACCGTTAACGCCTCGCGCACCGATGCCGTGACGCGGTTGGCTGCTTTAAATGAATTTTGTGACGTTTTCTCGAGCCCATCGTTTGCTAGCTACTGCCTTTCCTTAACAAATTCTAGTGAATTGTGCTATCTAATTTTACCATGCAATCTTCTGCTATAGTGTATGTGTTCTATATGTCGTGCAATGTGGTTTTCAGTTAACTAATTGGTTCAATTCTGCAAATGTGACGTTCAATTCTTCAGGGTGCAATATTTCCAAGTTGTTAAGCATGCTTGGTTTGGTTATGCCGGCGTTCTGGGAACGGGGGTCCCCAGACTTGCCTGCCTGCGGCCCACGGTGTGGCTAAGCAACAGGCCGTACGACCCATCTTCATCAACAAGGCATCCAAGACCCTCGCGAGGCGGACGACGCAAGACCTCCTCTGGAGTGGCCAAACTAGGCAGGCTCACGAGGAGCGGAGATATCAAGGCGGGGCAAACCTCACGAGGGTCTCGTGACGTGAGCCATGACGAATGGTGCCAGGCGGGTGCCAGGCGGGCACCGGTGCGCGCAGCATCCTCATTTCCTCTTTGGTGCTAAGGAGGCAAGCGCAGACGAAGAGTACCGAGGCATCAGGCAAAGGTTGCCATATTGGTGCAACGAGACCAAGACTAGGAGGACGGCCAGGTGGAGGTTATCATGGAGCCCAAGACGGTGTCACCCCAGGGCTTTTCGCAGGCGAAGACCGCTTTTGTCAGGATAGCTTGTACTAGCTGCCCCCCTTCAAATTTGCCTGCAGTTGTTGGCTCCCTCCCCGCTCGATATTTGGGAAGAGGACCAGGGCCTATATAAGTAGAACCAGCCACCACAGCAGAGGGAGGTTGAACAACCATTGAACCCACACACCACAAGTTCATACGCACAAGAACACCTCAACCTTATGAGGCTGTTCTTCCCTTGTACTGTTCATCATCAGCCCGAGAGGCAATCCAGCACCACCACACTGGAGTAGGGTATTACACCACATCGGTGGCCCGAACCAGTATAAACCTCGTGTCTTTCTGTGTTGCGAGTTCGTCGAGTTCATCCGCAAGATCTTAGCGAGCTAGAGAGTAGATCGGTACGAGGGAAAGACTCCGCGCGCACCCCAGTGTTCAAACCTTAAGGGTTTGCCGGAACCCCACATCCGACATTTGGCGTGCCAGATAGGGGGTGCGCCAGAGCTCCTCCCCACCAACCTGCGCCCCGCGCCGCCGCGCTTCGCTCCCATGGCAGGCGCGTCGCCATCCGCCTCTGCGACTGACACCAGCAGCAGGGAGTCTAGGTACCGAGCCCTGGCCCCCGCCCTGCGGCAAGTGTAGTGGCCGACCAAGTTCAAGCCAGAGATGCCGCCGTGTTACGATGGCAGGGCAGACCTAGCATCGTTCCTGCAGGAGTACGAGAAGGCCGTCCTCGATACCGGAGGCGATGGCAAGATCATGGCCAACTGGTTCCCCATGGCCCTCGCCAGCGAGCCACGCGTTTGTCTACTCAACCTCCCGGGGTCCACGGTGGCATCCTGGGGGAACTCCGCGACCACGCAGTCGCGGCGCACCAGCAGTCAGCGACGGGGTGGCAGTGCATGCGTCCTGCCGCATAGAGGGGTGCATCGATGAAGCTTGCTACTCGTTCTCGGCCGGGCCGGTCGCAGCATTGGCAGCAGGCGATGGAGAACGGCGGGGAGGTCCGCCAACAGGCGCCGTCTGAGCAACGCGGGCGACAAGGGTGGCCCGACGCTTAGCACGAGCCCGGCGAGCGTCTGCCATGGATACGGCGGAGCGGGGAGCGTGGATCAACGGAGGGAAAGCTTCGGCGCACCCCTACCTGGCGTGCCAAATGGCAGATTACGGGTTCCGGCAAACCCTTGAGGTTCGAACACTGGGGTGCGCACGAAGATCTCTCTCTACCTAGCTCGCTCTCGCAACGATCTCAAGGCCTAGCTCGACGAACCCAAAGAACAAGAGACACGAGGGTTTATACTAGTTCGGGACACCGTTGTGGTGTAATACCCTACTCCAGTGTGGTGTGGCGGATTGCCTTGGAGGCTGAGGATGAACAAGTACTAGGGATGAACAGCCTCCTGAGCAGAGGTGTTCTTGAGCTCGGTGAGCTGGTGAGTTGGCCTTGGCGGAATGAGTTCGATCCAAGATGAGATATCTCCCCACGGTGGTGGCTAGTCCTATTTATACAGGCCCGGGTCCTCTTCCCAAATGTTAGGCGGGAAGGGATCCCACAACAGCCAATTTTGAAGGGAGACAACTAGTACAAGCAATCTTAACAAAAGGTGGTCTTCGCCTGCCAAAGGCTCTGGTGGTGACGCCGTCATGGGTTCTGCGGTGACCTCCGTCCTGCCGTCCTGCTGGTCTTGGTCTCATTGCACCGATATGGAAACGTTTGCCTGACGCCTCAGGACTCCTTGCATGCGCTTGCCCCTTTAGCACCAAAGAGGCAACTGGTACTCTGCGCCCGCCGGCGCCCGCCTGGCCTTGATCGTCACGGCTTACGTCACGTGCACCTCACAAGGTGCCCCTTGCATAGATATCTCCGCTCCTAGGGAGCCAGCCTAGTGAGGCTGCCCTCGAGGAGGTCTTGTGCCGTCCGCCTCGCGAGGCTTGGCCCCTCGCGAGGGTCTTGAGTGGTTGCTGATGAAGATGGGCCGTACTAGGCCGTTGGAGGAGCAGCATACTGGCTGCAGTGCAAGTCTGGGACCCCTGCTCCCGTGACGCCGACACCGCCACCTCATCGCCTCCAAGGTGACGAACTCTTTGAAGCACTAGTGGCCTCAGAGGCTGCCGGAGGTCGCGACGAAGAATGTGCACCTCGAGGCTGCTGGCCACAGCCGCCATGCAAGAAACCATCGATCTGCACATCCACGTCTATTAGGAAATCATCTACATAGGCCACTACAAGGCCAGCGAGGACAGAAAGACGTCGGCCTTCTTCCCGTGGCTGGAATCTTTGGACACCGTTGTTCAGAAGCACGTGGACCTAGCCACGAAATCCGTTGCTACTTAGCCGCCGTTCGGTGGGCCGACGCCCTGAGTCGAGGAGTTGGAGGTCGTCGATGGATGCATCTTTCTTCTTGCCTCCTGTAACCAGCACTGCATCGCCTTGTGGCCTTAATGTTTTATTAGTGTATGGCATTTCTATTCCAGTCGTAAATGACATGTGTGATCCCTTGCTCTTATTTGGCGTTAATTATTTGTAGTATCATTATCTTTGACCTGGTGTATGTAACAGCCCCAAAATTAGGTTAACAATTTTTGTGCTGTTATTCTCTCCTGGCACTCATTTTCAAAATTTTCTCCTGAGTTTGCTGGATGACTCTGAGAAATTTTGTCATTTCCAACCTTTCAAAACCTTGCTCATGTCTTTTTCAGTGGGCAAGACCTCATTTGCATCAGCTCAAACCCTCTCAAACCCTAAATTCCAATTTTTTGTTATTCGGATATGCCCTTTGTGCTTACAAAGGAGCTATCATTTTCCTTGATCTGTTGATCCTCCCAATTGTTCCCAGAGATCCTCCTATCTTTCTGAACCTTGGATATGCAAAAATATTGCTAAGTCCAATGCAATATTTTTGAATTATGATTTATTCCTTTTCTTGCCTTTCTGAGGAATAAAATCCAAAGGCATAGCTAGCCATCTCCTAAATTCATAAGAATTGGTGGAGTTGATACTTATGCCTAATCCAAGCTCTGGCAAGTATATTGGCCATAATAAGGAAAATTTGCCTTTTCCTATTTAATGCCAATATTGCATTTCTGCCATTTTCCAAAGGAACTACTACTTTTATAGCAGAGAAAATTTCCACATAAATAGTGGAGCTTGTCCTTGCCATATGTTAACTAATTCCATCCTAATATGATGATTCTTCAGTTCAAAATTTGGCACATGATCCAATGCAAGTTTCTGCCTTCTCTGACATTTTACAAAGGAAGTGCTTTATTCGTAATTCCAATTGAGCTTCAATTTGGCGGGGTGATTAACATGGATAAATATCCCAAGGATGCCAAATATGAGCTCAATACATTCACCCTAGCTCCCTGTGCATTCTTTCAAAGTTCCTGACCAGAATACAAATTTGTGAAGGAAGTACCTTCATAGGGCTTCCAAATGGGATGAAACATTTCCATCCTCTCAAGTATCTCAAATCATTAGCCTCCACCCAAATTCAGTTCATTTCATTGAACTATGTGAGCACAGGAGCAAATCTTGGTTTTTGTCCAATTTTTTAGTTTGTGAAGCAAGTGTATTTAATCTTGCTCCATTATGGCTGAAAATATTCCCAGATCTTCTCATATCCATATAACCTATCTCCACAAGATTTGGGCTCATTTCATCTGGCCAATTGCCCTGAGGATTTTTCTGAAGTTTTTGGACAGAAATGATAGCTGTGAAGGAAGTGCCATTTTGGTAAGTCTATTTGATATGAAAATTTTACAGCATCATGGTATGTCCAAATCATCAGGCTTTGCCAAGTTTTAGCCTAATCCATCACTCCTAATGGGTGCTTCATCATGATTCAGTTTCTGGGTCAGATTTGGTGGTTGTACAACAATTATGGTAAATAGTTGTCCATTTTACCTCAAAATTCCCAGGACCGTAGTCCTTTCTACCCTAAGCCTCCCAGACAACCTATTTACCTTTTACCCTCTCTAGTTTAATCCCTAGAGTGTGGTAAAGTTTGCAGCAGTAAACTTGTGGAGCTTGTTCTACTCAGCTCCATTTGTCTCTGCCCGATCCTTTACCGGAGTAATACACTACGCTGGAAGAACTACGTGGTAGACATGAAATTGCTCAGAGCGCGCCATGCCAGTGGTGACTACGAGGGCAGCCAGCCAAAACGGTGGTCTAGCCACTGTTCTCGCCGGCAGCGCTGTTCGACCATCTCTGGCCTCGCCATTAATGCCCAGCAGCTCCGCCTCGATGTCATAATCCCTATGGACCTCTGGCCCCTTTGTTTTCTTCTCTGGCGAGCCGTGCCAACGCTCGAACAGTGCGTGCCCGTGGGCTGTCCTCTTCCTCGCTGGTGTCCGCTTCCTCCTCGTGTCCTCGAGCCTTGCTCGTCTCCGTGAGCCTCTGGCGCTTGTCCTCACCCTCCTTGTCGCCTTCCCGTGCGCCCCCGTGACTGCTGCGGCCGGCAGAGCCGTGGCCGGACTCGCTCGGCGGTGACCGGCTCGGTGCTCCCCGCCTCGGCTATTTATAGCCCGTCCGCGACCCTCCCCGAGCAAGGCAGCTCTCTCAAACCCGTCCCCCTCCCGCCAGAGCACTCCAGTGCCCGAGCCCGACCAAATCCCTCGCCGGAGCGCTCGGATTTCCAGCGAGCCTATCGCTCGGCCTCCGTGCAAAACCCCTCTCTCCAGCCGTCCCCTACCCCTTCCGAGCACTCCACTAGATGCGCCACTCTCCGGCGGCCCTTCCCGACCCCTCGCCCGTCCGTGTCCCCCACCGGAGCCCCTAGTTCACCGGAGGCCGAAGCCACTCTCCGCAGCGGGCCAGGTGGCTCCCTATCCAGTGCTCGTCGCGGGCAACGGAGACCACCACGGAATGCTTCTCTCGCTCCTGAACTTGTCGGTGGGTCGGCCGTCGTCTGCGGTGGCCGGAGTCACCGGCAATAGCCGTCGGGGCGGTCCCCTGCCTCGGCTAGCCGAGCGCCCGAGCGGGAGAAGGAGACGGCCAGGCAGAGGCGTTGACTTGGCCTCATGGGCCCCGTGCCTTTCCCTGACCCCACCTGGCAGCGATCCAGGCGCCCGGCCCCGCCTCTGCCGTGTTGACCGGTCCTGCCAGCGTGGATAAGTGGCGGCGACCCCGCCGCGCAGCCACTTCCGTACGAGTAAGCGTATTTCAGTTAGAGCGCTTTCAGTCGCCGGAAGCGATTTTCTCTTCTTCTTCGGGCCAGAATGCGCTTCCTTTCTGGAAGGTGTATTTCTGAGAAAGACGCGATCTGTTTTTCTTCCAGGCCCAGTTTGTAATGATTTTCTTTACAAATAGGTACCTGGTAGTTAAACAATCATATCTTTTTACCCGAGTCTGAATGAGGTGATTCCAACGCTCAATTTCTGTGTTCATCGAGCCCTTTTCGATGGGACCATTTTCTCGATGTTTGCGCATTCTGAAAATGACCATTTTGCCCTTGCCCGTAAGCAGCCCCATCCGAGAGAGAACTGTTTCCGACAACTCTTTCCGCAATCGTTTCCCACTTCTTCCCGGAGTATTTGTCGACCCCCAGGCAAACCAACCTCTTATCATGAGCCTCGATGTCGGAGTAATGGACTACGGGTGGCGTAATTCGAGCCCTCGAACCTTTCAAAACATCGGCAGTCGCGCTCAAGACCTCAAGACGAAGCCGCCAGATAGTCGGCGACAGCTGGCCGGCCGACTACCCTCCGGGCCGAGTCCTGGGGCCGCCAGACAAGCCGACTCAAGCCAGCGACCTCCAGTGAGGCCGGCCATAGAGTCGCCTCATGACCTCCACCGCTTTATGCCCGGGCGACTATGGGTAAAGCCGCGCTCCATCCCCGCCAGCCCCATAAAGGGCGTGCATGGCTACTGGCGCCGATTAACGGAGATCTCCGTGCGGCGCAGCATCAGCGCTATGCCGCCCTAACATCATCGCCGTGGGCGATTCCTCGTACCCACGCTGGCTCGTCTGCACGACCCGAAGACGGCGGACCCGCCTGGCGGGAGTACCAAGACGGTGAGAGCACCCCAAAGACGGACCCGATGGAGTCGGCCTCCGGTCGGCCCTCCTCCCCGGATCCACGCCATCAACCGTATTAAGACAGGAATGGCAATGGTGATCGCCGCCAGCGGCAAAGATCAAGCAGCCATAACCTCGCGACTAAGCTTCGCCATTAGAAGCATCGCCTATAGTGATCTGCAATGGCAAGACTTCACCACAAGTGACAAGGGCTGGCCCCATGTCAAGCGTCGGCGGGGCCCACTAGTCGGCGGGTTCTGTGAGTCGGGCAGGTTTACGACTTAGAGATCGACGGCTTGGGCCCACACCCACCGGATTATTGTTGTACCCGGGTAGGCCTATATAAACCCCCGGCACCCATGCAAAGGGTTGGAAGCTAGTAGCTTTAGACACACACATAGAGGAGAGAGAAGAGCAAGCCGAGCCGCCCTCCTTCCTCACCCCGAACAGCTCAAGGACCCTCTTGTACCCATTTTGCCATAGTGATCATGCGAGACCTCAGCAGCAGCAAAGAGGGGTGTTATCTCCTCGGAGAGCCACAAGCCGGGTAAGATTCTGTCGGCGTGCATGTCTTCTCCTTATCCCGCTTCTGTGCACCAAAGGACGCTCTACCGCCTCCATGATAAGCCATCCTTTGGCATATGTGGCACCCAACCCCGACATTTGGCGCCCATGTGGGGCTGGTGCACCGCCGCCTAGAGACTCGCCGGACGGAACCCTCTTCCTCCACGGCGAAGCGCAGCCCAGCCCAGACGCCAGATGGAGTTTGCGCCGACGCCACCGTTGCATGGCGCCGAGATTGCTCGCGCGCAAGTTGCTCTCGCCAACTTGTCGGGCGAGGTTCGCCTTTCTCCGACGAGCTCGCATCCGACGCAGTAACGGACGGCCCCGGAAGCCTCCTCGCGGGCCTCTCGAGCAAGCTTCACGCCGACGGCAAGCCCGCCGCCGACTGGAGTCCGTGAGGGCTCCACCGACCGATCTTTGTCGACTCGACACCGCCCGCCGACGCTGCTCCCCACCAACGCAGTGGTTCACGACGAGCCTCTCCTCACGCGGAGAGCGGCGGGAGCACCGCCACGTAAGTACTCATCATCATCATGGCGAGCCCTACGGCGCGGGGCTCGTGACCTCTCGACATCGCTCGCAAGACCGACCGCCCATTCCGGAGGACGCCGATGTCAAACGCTGGAGGCGCCGCCTTTCAGCCGGCGCATGGCCGGGCAAGCATGAGACGCTGTCGGCCTATCGCACAGATCGATCAGCGCTATGGCGGCTCGCCGGCTCCGACCGGGCTCTAGCCGCTCAGGGCGGTCCGGCAGATGCTGCGCCCTCGCCACTGCTTGGGGCCGGCCGCTCAGATACGCCACGCCGAGAACATTCATACGCTGCCCGCATAGCGCGACGAAGCCGATAACTTCGAGGCGAGGCGCTACCGATGATGGAGCGAGTCCAAAGAGCTCGACGCGCCGCCAAGAAGACGGCCGGGCCGCACGGAGGCGCCACGACGACAACACGGCGATTTGCCTCCCGCCGAGATCAAGGCGCGACATCTCGATGCCGATCAAGGCGTCCGCGAAGAAGGAACCAAGATCCGCCGCCAGCCATAGCCGGACTCACATCTCCATCGAACGCGACGAAGACGGCCGCCTCAGGCGGTAGAGCGGCGGGGCGACTATCGCCTCCGCCTCGCAGAGAAAGGCGAGTCTCCCGCCACCCGCCGAAAGATCCGACTCGGCGACCGCTTTGGCCGCCGAGAGGGAGTCGGCGAACGACGCCCGCCACCGGATCGAGCGATTTCACCGATCCTCGGCGCTAGAAGAAGAAGATGAGTTGGGCCCACCTTTGTTTGGACTCGATCCGCGACGCAGCCCTTCCCCGAGGATTCACACTTCGAGACACGCCTAAATACACCGCCCCGGAAGCCGGAGGACTGGCCAGTGGACTACTCCACGGCCAAAGATAGCTTAACGACAACAAGCGCTGCGTTGCCAAAGTATGTTCCTCATGCTCTGTGGCACGGCCCGACATGGTTGAACATCTTGAAGCCCCGCAACATCAACGGCCGGGTCGACTTCACCGAGGCCTTCGTCCGCAACTTCACGAAAGCACATACAAGCGACCTCCCAAGCCTCATCACCGTCCTTGTGCGCATAAGGCCCCAACGAGTCCACTCGCGACTACCTCACGCTACTGGGCGAGCTCCGAACTCTGTGGAAGGAGTGCACGAGGTGCGTAATCGAGTATTTCACCGCCGGTGCGCAGAAGGCACCTCCTCAAGCACAAGCTCCTTTGCGACGAGCCGAGACCTCGACGAGCTGCTAGTCATAGCAGATAACACGCCATCGCCGACTCCTCCATGAAGGCGGAGATCAAGTCGCGCGATCGCAAAGTAGCTCCTCATGCTCCCGAACTCCACCGGCGATGCCACCAAGCGACAGCAGCAGCAGAACGATCACAAGCGCAAGGCCCCGCAATTGGGTTCCAACAGTCGGCAGGTGGCGACATACCAAGACCAAGAGCAGAGGGGAAGCCTCGCCAAGCGGCGTAAAGGCGGCAAGTCCAACTGGTTGCCGCCTTCTCTACGAAAGCGCACTGACGACCCAAAGAAGTTCCACAAATGCGCCGGCCATCAAATCACACCACCCGGAGTGCCATCGCTCACCAGATCGCCAAGGAGACGGCCTTGCCCTCCTCCGCATTGGGCCGCCGCCCACCATCAGCCAAAGAGTCGGGTTGTCCGCCAATAAGAAGATAAGACGACACTCAAGAGCACGGGCGCCTATGTCGTGTTTACTAGCATGGCGGATGATCGCCAGAGCAAAGCGGCAAGCAGAAGAAGAAGTGAATGCCGAGCATCGACGCCCTGTAATTCATGCACCGTCCGAGAAGCCCATCAACTGAGTCGTCCGATCACCCGAGGTGATGCCAACCCGGCTCCTACGCCTGGTCTTGAGAGCCACCCTTGCCACGGATAGGCGGGCCGCCACTTCTCGCGAGTACTAATAGACGGAGGCAGAAAGATCAACATCCTGCATAAGGATACGATGGAGAAGCTAGGAATCAAGCACAGTGCAGCTTCAAAGATAGTCGGACCGTGTTCCACGGAATTGTACCGCCTTTCCCGCCACCGATTGGCAAGATTCGATAGACGCCCTCTTTGGGGACAAGGATCACTTTCGCCAAGAGCCAGTCTGGTTCGAGGTGGTGGACCTCGAGAGCCCCTACCATGCCTTGCTTGGCCGACCTGCTTTGGCCAAGTTCATGGCGGTCCCCCACTACGCCTACCTCAAGATGAAGATGCCGAGTTCCAACGGGATTCTCGACCGTAGCCGGCGACACAGAAAGTCGTCCGCTGCACAAGCAATGAAAGCAACCGGCCAGCCGAGTCCCCGTGATCGCGGCCGAGAAGCGGCCCTAGATCGGTCGTGGCGATGGCGTGCCAGCAGCCAGAGATATCGTCCGACCCCAAGGAGTCGGGCCGAGGGCCTGCTCAAGCCGCCAAAGAGACCAAGAAGATACCCTTGGACCCGGAGCACCCAGAGAAATACGCTGCCATAGGTGCGAACCTCGACAAAGAAATAGGAAGGCGAGCTCGCCGATTTCCTCCGTGAGAATCGACATCTTCGCGTGGTCCCCAAAGACATGCCAGTGTACCGACGGATTTCTCCGAGCACAAGTTACATGTCCGACCTGATGTGAAGCCCGCCAGCAGCCCTTGCGCCACTGCCGTCAAGAGAAAATAAGAGTTGTTGGAGAAGAGATAGCCCGGCTCCTTGCAGCCGGTTTCATCATGGAAGTTTTTCCGTAATGGTTGGCGAACCCGTCCTGCATCAAGAAGAACAAGCAAGGGCGGATGTGTATTGACTACACAAGCCTCAACAAAGCTCGCCCCAAGGACCCGTTCGCTTTACCCAGAATTGATCAGTGATAGACTCCACTACCGGATGCGAAGCTGTTGAGTTTCTTAGATGCATATTCCGATATCACCAGATCAAGTTGAACCCGACAGACAGATTGAAGACCGCCTTCATCACGCCCATTTGGAGCCTTCACACCGACCATGACGCTCGCTTGAGGAACGCCGCGCCACCTTTCAGCCAGATGCGTAAATGCCTCCTCAAGCAGCTCGGCAGAAACGCCCACGTTTACGTGGACGACGTGGTGGTGAAGACGGAGAGGCGAGGAACGCTGTTGGAAGACCTCAAAGAGACCTTTGAAAACCTGCGCCGATTCCGATCAAGCTCAACCTGTAGAATGCGCCTTCGGGTACCACCGCCAGCTCCTCGGCTTCCTCGGTATCCGAACGCTGCATAGAGTGCAACCCCATGAAGATCAAGGCAATTGAGAGAATGGAAGTGCCCCACGACTCACCGGACGTGCGAAGTTCACCGGCTGCTTACGCCTATCACCGATTCATCACCGACCGGGTGAGAAAGCCCTTCCTCCTGCACTAACTTATGAAGAAAACCACCTTCTTCAATGGAACTCCAAGGCGGACGAAGCTTTTCCCGCTTGAAAAGAATGTCGACTACCCCCAAAGGTCGGCGGCTCCGACTCCAAAGGAGCCCATGCTCCTCAGATATTGCCGCCACCACCGGTAGTCAGAGAGTTATTGTGGTTGAACGCAAGGAGGAAGGCAAGGCGCCACCGTCCAGAGACCGGTATATTACCCGAGCGAGGTAATCACGCCTCCAAGCGTAACTACCCCACTACCGTAAGATGTGTTACGGCGCACTTTGCCGCCAAGAAGTTGAAGCCTTACTTTCAAGAGCATTCAATCACCGTGGTTTGCACGGCCCCACTAGCGTAAATCATCGAAGCCGAGATGCTTCAGTCGAGTGGCCAAGTGGGCCATAGAGTTGGCCCCCTACACCATCTTTACCAGCCCCGCACCGCCATCAAGTCACAAGCACCGCCGACTTCCTCGCCGATTGGGCCGAGACCCAAGATTCGCCGCCAGCCGACTCCACCCATTGGCGGATGCACTTTGATGGCTCCAAGATGCGCACCGCTTGGGAGCCGCGGGTCCTCACTTCCCCTAAAGGCGATAAGCTCAAGCACGCTATGCAGATCCATTTCGCCGCCCAACAACGCCGCCAATACGAGGCGCCATCCACGGCCCGGCTTGTTAAGGAACTCGCATTCGCCGGATCTCGTATATGGCGATTCGACTTGGTGGTCCAACAACTATCCGCGATCGACGCAAAGATGCAAACATGGCGAAGCTACCGCTCGTACAAAGAATCGAGTGGATATTTTGAGGGATGCGAATTCCTCCATGTACCAAGGAACGATAATGACCAAGCAGATGCCCCGCAAGAATCGGTTCCACCCGACAGTAATACCATCCGCGCCGCCTTCGCCGCTTTCTCAAGCCATCCAAAACCGCTACCAGAATCAGACTCCACTTTTGTGCCGGCTCCCCAAGAAAGCAGATCCGACTCCAGAGCCTCGGCAGACGGCACAAGAATCCTTGAAGACGCCCCCAAGAACGCAGAGCAATCGGGCCGCCCGGGACTTCGTAACCCGTCCGGGATCAGAAGCGACTTTTGCAAAGACTCCAAGATTGCTCGGGATCGTGCTGGCTGGCCTGGGATTCTCCAATGCAGAAGCTGCTGCAGACTCCAACCCGCCGCCCCCAGCCAAATTTCAGCCACCGCCCAAGTAGCAAGATCAAGGTCAAGAAATAGTAAGACCCTCATGGGCCCAGCCCATCTTGAAGTTTTTGGTAAGCGGAGAGCTACCAATCGATGAAACCTTAGCTCGGCAGTGCAACGCCGAGCGGCAGCCTATACTATAATCAATAGAGAGCTGGTCAGCGCAGCGTCACCGGTGTCTACCAAATGCAAGTCCGAATCGTAGCAAGGCCAAGCAATCCTCAAGACATTCATCGTATGAAAGTGCGCCATCATGCAGCCTCCAGAGCACTCTGCCGCCAAAGCCTTCCGACACGGTTTCTTCGCCGCCGCCTAGAAGAGGCCAAGGAATTAGTTCAAAATGCAAGGTGCTGTGTTCCGCTTCCAAGCCGCTTCACCGGCTTCAGCGCTTAAAGACAATCCCCATCGCTCGCCCTTTGTCGTTCTGGGCCTGGACATGGTGGGACCATTCAAGACGGCACGAGGTGGTTTAACTCACCTACTTGTCGCGTGGACAAGTTCACCAAGTGGATAGAAGCAAAACCCATCAAGAAGTTGAATGGTCCTACGGCAGAACTTTCATCGCCGACATCACGACTCGGCACGGCGCATCACACAAAGATCATCACCGATTAACGGCACAATTTTCGCCAAGGGCGCTTCGCCCGCTTTTTGCGCCGACGCAGGCATCCGATCGACTTAGCGTCCGCTGCCCATCAGCCAGTCAAACGGCTCGGTGGAGCGAGCAAACGGCCTTATCTTGTCCGGCATCAAGCCTCGCCTAGTCGAACCATCGAGCGCTCGACCGCTGCCGCTTGAGGAGTTGCTACCGCCCTCTCGAGTCTCGCGTGACGACTCCAAACAAGTCAACCGCTTCACACCCTTCTTCCTCGCTTCACGGTGCCAAGCCGCCATCCCAACGGATATAGAGTTCGACTCCCGCGAGTCACCATGTACACCGAGGAGGAAGCGGAAGAAGCACGCCAAGACGGCGCGGATCTCCGGAAGAGGGCCGGTTGTTGGCACTCACCGTCCAAAGATCTACCGCAGAGCTCGCGCCGCTACTACAACAATAAGGTCGCCAAGATCATTCCTAGAGGGCGCACCTTGTGCTCCGGCTGATTCAGCGAATGGCCGCCAGACAAGCCGCTTACGCCTTTGGGAAGGACCGCTCATCATCGCAGAAGGTGCTGGGTAACGACTCAGATTACCCGACGACGCCGAAGCCCCGAAAGACGAAGAGGGACGACTCCGAAAGAGACGGAGCGATTATGGAATGCAAATCTCCTCAAGATTTTATAGTTGATGCAGATGTACCACGCTACCCTTTTGTGTTTGAAATACTAAGACTCGCCTTCGAGACGAGCTCTGGACTGCCTCTTTGTTATCTCAGATGATGAGAATTATGCCTTTGGGTATGTTACCCTTTTATTATGCTGATTGGCACCGGCTCGACTAGTCGGCCCGGGACTCGCCGCTGAGCTATGAAGTGCTTCCTCAAGTCCGACAAGTAGCGTAGGTGCCCAAGCCGCCTCTCTGTCGAAGCCGCAGCTTGCGTGAGCGACTCGCTTACGGGCAGAGTGAGGTAGAGCGGGCGCCCACACCTAAAAAAGGGCTAACGACCCAAAGCATACACATAGTTGAAACCGCTCCCATCCTGCTTTTACTTAAACCGACCCTTAAGAGGCCAATGCACATCTTCTACCCAACTTGCTTAAACGACTCTAAATGGCCAAGTACTTGCCTTCTCAAAGTAGCCGAAAGCACTTGACCTAGACGGCAGTCCACAGAGCTGCCGCCTGACGGGCAAGGCGGCATCTAAGGGAAGGCGGCAAGGAAAAGCCACAAGAGCACCGAGCAAGGAAACATGAAATTAGAACAATATTTACACACACTTAGGCCCTTGGCCGGATCTTCTAACGAGGTTCGTAATACACCCCTGGTGGAATTGTGCGAATTAACAAAGTTCTTTCAAAGACTAACAAGCGAGATAAAATAAAGCCAAGGCAGCGGCCTAAGAAGCAGCAGATGGGGCTGGAAGGTCGGAGGCGGTGGCGGCGTCCAGCACCGGGCGGCTGGGTCTGGGCAGTCTCGCTTGATCGCCTCGGCAGCGGCTGGCTCAGAGGGCGCTGCTCGTTGCCGGAGGCGCGGCCGAGCTGTGGCTGGCCGCCGCCTCCGCCTTCCCGACGCCCATGCCGCCTCCGCCCTCCGCCTCGCCCTCATCCTCGTGCCGAGTCGATCACCGCTGAAGTCCTCGCCAGTCCGGTTCATCCTCAACCACTCCGGCGGTGCTTCCCCACCGCCTTTCAGCCCGCCCGAGACGAAGACGCTGGTGTCCGTAGTCGGCGATCGCCGCCAGACGCCGACGAGGGCGCCCGCTGCTCGCAGCTCCGCTGGCTTCGACCGAACGCGCCAGCCGGTCCAGTCAAGCCTCGATACCACGCTTGACGAACTCCAGGGCCCGCGAAGCTCCAACCCGGCCGCGAGCCTTCCAAGCTCAAGACGCCACCCGCGACTCCAAACTACGGGCGGTTCGGCTGAGGCGCAGAATCGCATGTCCGCCATAGGGCAGCAATCGCTGGGCCCCGACACGTCAAGACGGCACAACATCCGACGTGCCGCCGCAGACGAGCCTCAATGCTCGGGAGCTGCTCGCCAAGGGTCCGGGCGCATTGGCTGCGATTCGGCGCCATCCGCCCTCCGCCGCTGCTTCGCCTCAATGGCCTGATTGGCCGCTCACAGATGACCAGGAAGAAGTCTGCCAGAAGAAGAAAAAGCAAGTTAGAAAAGACAAGAGCCGGCTTAACCCATAGTCGGCAACCCAAAAGAGAAACTAAAAGCAACTTACCATCAACGATATCTTCGATCTCATGGAAGCCGGAGGTCGATGCGCCTGGCCGGTCCAGTGGAGGCCGCTTCTCAAACTCGCCAGAGGGCGGCTCTTTCTTCTCCGCCTCCAAGGCCGCTTGAGCAACTCACACTGCCTCCGCCAACAGGTGGCCAAGAGGTCGTGTTTCTGCGGCGAAGCTTGCCGATTCCTCCTCCTTGGCGCTTGGCAGGCGGTCTCGCCAGCATCTAAACTGATCTCAGAGAGCGGCATTGGAGTCTCAAGAACAAAAGAAGAAGGACGCTGTCGCCGATAAGAAGTCGCCAGAAGATCCGCCCGATCACAGCACCAGCTTGGCCCGAATCTCGGGACTACAGCCCGGTGCGCAAGCGCTCGCCAAGAAGAAACTCACCTCGCTCTCGCCAGTCAAGAGTCTGCTTGTTCAGCTCTTCAACGCTATGTTGAAGGCGGTAGCGCTGAAGTTGTGATACTCCCGTAATAAGGATTCCGCATACGTATAAAGACTTGAAGTAAGCAAAAAGTTCGGGGGCACCGCCAAAGAAATGACCAAACTCGGGATTACACCAGCAGGAGCTACCGCCTCACGAGAAGATCAAGAGAAAACTTGAAATGAAACTTACCAAGACGGGCAGAGCGCGACGCCAAAGCGCCTTTGAGAGGTTCTCGAGGGCGACGCCGCCCGCAGCTTAGCTTGGACGTCCACGAGCGCCGTGTTCAGCAGGCTCGTGCCGCCTCCTCGCACCCACCTAGTGGGCGCGGCGCTCGACGCTTCAGCATCGGGGATCGCCGAGCTGGCGGCGCTGGTCTCCAAGGGGCTGGCGAGGCGACTTGAAGAAGCAGCCGCGCCACGGCTTCATCGTTGGTCGGCGGCGCTGGTGGGTCCGCCGGCTGTTTGCCTCAAGGCGACTTCAGATCATGCGGGCGGGCGGCGGAGGCGGCGCGCCACGCGCGGCGAAGCCTCGCCCCCTCCTCGGCCGGGAGCCTCACCACCATCTCCTCCGATTGCCCCGTGAAGTCCGGGCGGCGGGCGCCGACCAGAGGAACGACGAGCAGCGCCGACCGAGACGCGCGCCTCTCGGCTTGCCTTTTGAGCTGCGGCGGCTTCCACCGCCTCTCGCCGCTTTCTCGACGGGCGGCCGCCTCGTCAAGGCTTCTCTCCCGCTGCTTCCGCTCTGCTCCCCGAGGGCGGCCGCAGGTCAGCCCGCCGATCGCCGGCGGACGCTCTCACGACCCCATGACGGAGGCGGCAACACCTCTCCGTGAGCGAGGGAGCCCCGATGAGAGAAAAAGACATAAGAAGACTTGGGCAAGACTGACCGTAAGAAACAAGACGGAATAAAAAGATACTTACGCTGAGACCAGCGTGGCTTCTTCACCTCCTTGCGGAAGCGGTTGGCCTTCGCGACCGCTTTCACGCCGAGTCGCGGCGGTGCTCTCCTCGATCCTTGGCCCGGCCGCCGCCGACTTGGCCCGCCCGGCGCTCTCAAGGCGGAGGAGCTCGCGCTCTGGTTGGCCGGTTCTCTGCTGGCGGGGGGCGACTTCCTCATCGGCCAGTCGCAAAAGTGGCCGAGGGCTGAAAGTCGCCGGCCTCTCCCCTCCTTCGGCGTCGGTCTCCACCGCCGCCACGCCCAAGTCGGGTCGCCGGCGCCACTCTCCGCCGGTCGGGACGAACTCATGAAGCCGGCCCCGAGGTGCCGTCGAGGGCGGCATGAGAGGATTCTGAGTCTGAAAGAACCAAGGAGTAAGAGCCGGATCCGCTAAGGAAGGAAACAAGGAAGCGAGGCGACTTACCATCGGGGGGATTACGCGCGAGTATGGCTCCTTGCAAGCGCCTACCTCCTTGAGGTCGCAGTCGCCAAGAAGTTCACCGTGTCCACCACCTCCGCGTGGGGGCGTCCTTGAGCACATCCGCCGGGGTCCCGGCGCCGCCATCCGGGCAGATCGATGAGGGCGGCCCCGAGAGGGAGGACTCAGACGCCATGAAGGCGGCCAGCAAGTCAGCCCCGCCAGCCCTCCGATCAGACATTACGCTGAGCCGCAGCGACGGGCGGCGCTACCTCTGGAGTCGCGTCCGCCCCGAGGACCAGCTGGTGGGTCGGCCCAGGCCGCCGCCCACGAGGGCGGCAAGTTGACCGGCCGCCGCCGGGGCGACGTTTAACGTAGAAGTAGGAGCGCCCACAACTTCACCGACTTGATGAGGGGGATGGCAGGAAAGGATTATCGGACACCGCCTCCTCTGGCGATGAACGCGCCAAGACAGAGCCGCACGCGAGCGATGTGGGTCCCGAAGCCATTGAAAGAACTCCCCATAGCTCGATGGTGGGGAGAACTCGAGGAAACCTTCGTGATAAGGATGCGAGGCGGCGCCAGCAGCACCACCATGTTGGGGGTGAGGTGGTGCGGCCGAGCCCGAAGAACTCCAAGAACGCGAAGAAGCCGCCGCCGCAGCCCCTAACCCGCCGCATGAGGTGCGAAGCGAAGACAACCCGCCGCCTCCTCCGGCGCCAGCTGCGATTTCGCCCTCGGGCGGGCGCTGGCTCGCACGCAGGTTGCTGCCAGGGATGCGACGCTGGTCGACGGCGAACTTGACCATGTCGCTGCCGATGACGGAGCTGCCCCACACGCCGGAGCGCTGGGCGTGAGAAGGGCGGCCGATGAGGAGCTCATCTCCGCGGCGAGGAAGGAACAAGGCTCGCGCAGAGAGCAAGGAAGAAGACGGGCGGAGCGGGACGAGAGAGTGCGCGTCGCCGCCTCTTCCTCCCCGCCACTTATAGGCGCCGCCGGGCCGAGGGGCGGCGGGGATTAATCGCGCCCACGCCCTCGCGCTTCACGATTTAACCCACGACATTATCGCGCAGCAGAACGGCGTGAGCCTAACCGCCGCACGCATCGCAGCGGATCGCGCGCGCCGGGCGCGTAGTGGCGGGCCCCGCCGACGGGCCCGCCTTGTCACGCTGCGGGCTGGCAGATCGCCTCGCCACGTGGCGCCGCTGGCGGGCCCACGACAGCGGTTGCCGTGAAGCTTATCAGCACGCCGCCTGTGTCCCGCCGCGACCTTCAAACCTTGAAGAGCAAGACGGCTCGCAGCCGACCGGATGGAGACGGCGGCCGAGTCCAAATTCTTCCCGTCAAGGGATGAAGCCGCCGAGGCTCCTCGATGGGCTGCCTCGCCGCCCCCCTTCGGGACTACCGTTTGAGTAATGGACTACGGTAGGCGTAACCCGAGCCCCGAACCTTTCAAAACATCGGGCAGGCTCGCCTCAAGACCTCAAGACGAGAAGCCGCCAGATAGTCGGCGACAGCGCCGCCGACTACCCTCCGGGCCGAGTCCTGGGGCCGCCAGACAAGCCGACCTGCCAAGCCAGCCGACTTCCAACGAGGCCGGGCACAGGAGCCGCCCGCGACTTCCATCAAGATTATGCCCGGGCGACTATGGGGTAAAGCGCCGCCCATCCCCGCCCAGTTCATAGGCAGGCATGGCTACTGTATACCGCATCAACGGAGATCTCCGTGGCGCAAAGACGCTGCCATGCCGCCCTAACATCATCGCCGTGGGCAGATCTCGCACCCACGCTGGCCTCGCTCAGACGACCGAAGACGGCGGGACTACCGTCGGGCGGAGTACCAAGACGGCGAGAGCACCTCAAAGACGGACCCGATGGAGTCGGCTCGAAGTCGGCCGACTCTCCCCGGATCCACGCGCCATCAACCGTATAAGACAGGAATGGCAATAAGGATCGCCGCCAGCGGCGCAGATCTGCGTTATAACCTCGCGACTAAGCTCAGGCTATTAGAAGCACGGCTACAAAGGATTCTGCAGTCGGCAAGACCGCCACCAGGCAGACAAGGGCTGTCGGCCCCATGTCAAGTTGCCAAGGGGCCCACTAGTCGGCGGGCCCCAGGAGTCGGCAGAGAAGCCGGTGACTTAGAGACTGACGGCTTGGGCCCACACCCAGCCGGATTACCCTTGTACCCCCGGGGGGTAGGCCTATATAAACCCCCCGGGGCACCCATGCAAAGGGTTGGAAGCAAGTAGCTTTAGACACACACATAGAGGGAGAGAAGAGCAAGCCGAGCCCTTCTCCTTCCTCACCCCGAACAGCTCAAGGAGCCTCTTGTACCCATTTTGCCATAGTGATCATGCGGAGACCCCGCAGAGCAGCTGTAGGGGTGTTATCTCCTCGGAGAGCCCCAAGCTGGGTAAGATTCATTGGCGCAGCATGTTCGCCTTTATCCCGCTTCTGTGCACCAAGGACGCTTCTACTCGCCTCCATGATAAGCCATCCTTTGGCATATGTCGCACCCAACCCCCGACACCCGAACTTGCATGTTGACTTTTCTTGCACCTTGTGTGTGTAGTTGCAGTTGTTTCATATCGTCTGGAGTTATTCCATTATGCCTGTCATGCATGCTTGTGTTTTCATGATACCTTTTGCAATGCTAATTAGAATGTTATTGTTAATAATGTCATGTCACTACTCTACTTTTGTTTTCATGTCATCGTTATAAGATGTTATGATGATTGGAATGCACCGTGATATGCTAGTACTTGATATTGTCATGCTCAGATTTGATAGTTGTGTACTTGTGAAGCTCGATATTTTGTCCATGCATTTGTATGTTGCATGCTCATTGTTGCACTCATGTTAAATATGCTCATGGTGATGGAGAAGGGATTAAAATGACTTTAAAATAACAAACCTCCTCGTCATCGATGGGATCGAGTCATAGTGCCACCAAATCGAACTTTTTCAGTGCAGCCACATTTGCCTTATGGGGAGGCCTTAATGCGATCTATTGTCGTGCCTCTCGTCGGTGCCTCCCACTAGGGAAGGTTATGGGCATTCTTACCCTGATCAAGTAGGAAGACATAAGCTTGTGTGACCGTTGTTAGAAATTTTGGTACCGGTCCCCGTGAGGGAAGTTTTGGCCACGACGGTGGTCGTTGTGTCTTTGGTACACTACAAAAAAAGACACATCCGTGACATTTTGAGCCAAACGAATTTTTTTCTGTCATACACATGACACTTCTATGACGATAATTGTGACAAAACCCGGTATCATCATAGATGTGGTGGGCACCTACTTCTATGACAAAAAATCATGACAGAAAATGGGCTTTTCATCCTGGGCGGGCCGGAGACATAGCTTCATGACATTCTTTGGGCCATCCATGATGGAAAAAACCGTGGTAGAAGTGAGGGGAGGAAAATTTCGTGGAGTTGCGTTGCTACGGGAGGTCGGGGCCGAGCGATGTGCGCTTTCTCGACACGTGACATCGCGCTGTGTGCGAGGCGTTGGTTTAATCAACCCGAAGCGACAGACCGCAGCTACGCTGCTATCAACCCGAGCGATCGATCGATGGTCGTTAATCGAACCCGATGGAGCGATTCTTCGCATTATCGCTAATCAAGCCGATCGATGCTGCCTGGGATGAACAAAGGAGCATTGCGGGGGGGGTGGATGAATAATAGGAGCGGTGGCGTTGTTTCCGATGAACAGGACCCGTGGTGTGGAGGGCTGGATGTACAGAGACGGTGGAGGGGTGGCCGTGGAGGGTGGTTGAACAGACCCCGTGGTGTGGAGGGCTGGATGAACAAGAGGCGGTGGAGGGGTGCTCGTGGAGGGGTGGTTGAACAAAGAGCGGTGGAGTAGCGCGCGGTGGAGGCCGGATAAACAGAGCCCGTGGAGGCCGGAGGAGGTCGACGGTGGAGATGAACAAGATCCCGTGGAGTCCTGCTTGCGGTACGCCACACCTCCCGGCGAACAGAGCCCTGCTTTCAACCAGAAGCGCCCAACACAAGTCTGTTGGTCTGCTTTGGCGGTACGCCACACCCTTCCCGATCAACAGACCTCGCTTCGACCGTAGGAGGTCCGCTTCTCCGCTTTTGCAAGATGCCACACCTCCGATCAACAGACTTCTGCTTCACCGCAGGAGGTCCGCTTCTCCGCTTTTGGCGGACGCCACACCCTCCCGATCAACAGGACTCGCTCGTATGTAGGAGGTCTGCTTCTCCATTGTGCGGTACGCCGCACCTTGTTTCCATTGCTTGTTCCGCCCAAGCCTCCCCGATGAACACGACCACGCATTCCGCTTCGACCCACCGGCTGGCTCCCAAGAACACGACGACGACGCTGTTTCTTCGTCTCGACCCAGCCATGTAACGTATGCACGAGTAGGCGCTCGAGACCCTGCCCGTATGTACGACGCGGGTCAGATTTTCTTTCTTGCACCTCGCCGCAGACGACGCAGTACATGCTACGCGCGCTTCTTACTACGACACGCACGCCTACATCCACCAAGATATATATATGTACACGTCGCGGACCAGAATGACAACGCCACGACGCTTCGACTAGGTGGGTCCCGACCGCCGCACTTCCTTGCTCGCGAAGATGTAGCCGGTGGGTCCCAGCAATGGGGGCGAATCGCTTTGGGTTTTTTGCCCGGACGCACTTCCTTGTGTGCGAAGATGTAGCTGGTGGGTCCCAGCAATGGGGGCGAATCGCTTTTTGCTCGGACGCACTTCCTTGCGTATGAAGGTGTAGCCGGTGGGTCCCAAGCCGTCGTGGGGCGAATCATTTTGTTTTTTGCCCGGACGCACTTCCTTGTGTGCGAAGATGTAGCCGGTGGGTCCCAGAACACGGGAAACGTTTTTTGAATACAAAGGGTTCGTCCGGAGGGTCCCAACTGCCGTGGAGGAATCATTATTTTCGGTAATAAGGAGGCACTTCCTTGCTGCGTCAGGACCTGTGTGTCGACTTTCCACGATATACCCAGTCCGATGGAAGTCGCTCGACCATGTTGACCATGCCGCCGAGAGCACCAGGCGGTGGATGACGGCGAGGCCTAGGAAGGGGACGACGGGAGCCGGGAAGACGCGCAAAGGAAGCCCGCGAGAGGAGTACGAGGGTTCACCGGTTTGGCTGCGCGCGAGTTGCCGCCGCCGCAGACTCGCCGCCGTGGGAATAGTAGGGGCGTGAGGCCTCCGCGGCAAAGACAGCCGCCACGGGAGGCAGGAGCATGCGGCATGACCGGTGCTGCTTTGGGCGGCTTGAGCAAGAAGACCACAGTTGAAGAAGCACTACGGCCGCTGGATGGACATCGACGGTCATCGGAGCTAGAATCGCTCATATTGACTAAAGTTGACAAAGGCCCCGCCCCATTCAACTTAGTAGGCCCACAAGTCAGCCTCCCACCATGGTGGGTCCCACCTAGTGGGGAGTATTCATTTTTTGTGCGTAATAAGGAGGAACTTCCGATGGGTCCGAGCCGACAATGGGGAACGTTACGAATATGCTGGCCCATCCGTGGGTCCCAGCAATGTGGGAAACATTTTTTCGCGAATAAGGTGGCCCATCCGTGGGTCCCCGCCGCCGTGGAGGAATAATTATTTTGCGCGTAATAAGGAGGCAATTCCTTGCGGCCGCTCGACCCAAATTGTCCACCTCTCCACGATAGTACTCTTCCGATGGAAGTCGGTCGTTGACCACATTGACCATGCCGCGCCGAGAGCACCAGGGCGGTGGTCTGGACGACGGCGAGGCCTAGGAAGGTGACGACGCAGAGCCGGGGAAGACGCATGTAACGCCCTCGATGCGGCTATATCTCCCACGTGTCGAAGCACGACTTAGAGGCATAACCGCATTGAAAGCAATGTCGCAAGTGAGGTAATCTTCACACAACCCATGTATTACATAAGGGAAAGAGATACATAGTTGGCTTACAATCGCCACTTCACACAATACATGAGTAAAGCATTACATCATACAGATACAATCAAGGTCCGACTACGGAACCAAAATAAAAGAAGACTACCCCAAATGCTACACAGATCCCGGATCGTCCCCAACTGGCTCCACTATGATCAACTCAAACGAAACAACACAATGAACAAGATCTTCATCAAGCTCCTCCTTGAGCTTGATGCGCCACCGCACGGTTTCATCGGCACCGCAAACTGGTTTTGAAGTATCCGTGAGTCACGGGACTCAGCAATCTCACACCCGCGAGATCAAGACTATTTAAGCTTAAAGGTAGGACAGGGTTGGGAGGTGGAGCTGCAGCAAGCGACTAGTATATATGGTGGCTACATACGCAAATGAGAGCGAGAAGAGAAGGCAAAAGCACGGTCGAACAACTATGATCAAGAAGTGATCCTCAAACTACTTACGCCAAACATAACTCCAACATCAGTGTTCACTTCCCTGACCACGAGAAGAGACCATCACGGTTACACACGCGTTGGTGTATTTTAATTAAGATCAACTTCGGTTTTCTACAACCGACATTAACAAATTCCCATCTGCCACATAACCGCTGGCACGGCTTTCGAAAGTTTATACCTCGCAGGGTGTCCCAACTTAGCCCATGATAAGCTCGCGATCAACGAAGGATATTCCTTCTCCCGGAAGACCCGATCAGTCTCGAACCTGCTACAAGACATTTCACAGCAATAAAACAAGACCAGCAAAGCCGCCTGATGCCGGACAATCCTGATAGGAGCTGCACATATCTCGCTCAGTGGCAACACCGATGAGACATCCTACGAGTAAACCAAACCTCGAGTTGCCACGAGGGGCCCCGCAGTTCTACTGGTTCGGGCCAGACTTAGAGAAGCACCGGTCCGGGGGCTAATAAAGATGACCCTTGGGCTCCGAAACCCAAGGGAAAAAGGGCATAGGTGAGGCAAATGGTAAAACCAATGTTGGGCCTTGCCGGAAAAGTCTTATTCAAAGCGAACTGTCAAGGGGTCCCATAAATCACCCGACCGCGTTAGGGACGCAAAATCCGGGAACATAACACCGTATGACGGAAACTAGGGCGGCAAGAGTGGAACAAAACACTGTGCATAAGGTCGAGCCTTCCACCCTTTACCAAGTGTATAGATGCATTAATTAAATAAGATATATTATGATATCCCAACAAGTAAACATGTTCCAACAAGGACAACAATCTCCATGTTCCAACAAGGAACAAACTTCATCTTCACCGCAACTAACAACGCTATAAGAGGGGCTGAGCAAAGCGGTAACATAGCCAAACAACGGTTTGCTAGGGAAGGATGGTTAGGGCTTGACATGGCAATATGGGAGGCATGATAAGCAAGTGATAGGCATCGATCATAGGCATAGCAAAAGAGCGAGCATCTAGCAAGCAAAGATAGAAGTGATTTCGAGGGTATGGTCATCTTGCCTGAAATCCCGCAAGGAAGAAGAACGAGTCCATGAAGAAGTCAAACGGACGAAGTCGAACGAATACTCACAACTCCGGAACGAAACCGAAGCTAACGAGAGAAGCAAACCGGAAAGAAGCAAACAACATAGTAAAACAACCATCACATAAACATGGCATGATGCGCAAACAAGTATGATGCATGTCCGTTTAAATAGCATGGCATGGCAAAGTGCAACAAACAACACTACAAGTTAGTGGAGCTCAATAAGCAACGGGTTGCATATTGACAAAACACCACAACACTTATTTAGTTCTCTCTTGATTAGGTACTCAACAATATTAAATGTTATTAAACATGGCAAGAGGTGAAGCATAAATAAACTATCTATTTAGGCAAGTTTAAATGAGGCCGAAACAACGAACAACAATTCCGAAAATCCCCATATGCAAATTATGGATTCGGTACTGATCTGACCTAAAGCATATTTTAGAGTTGTTAAACATGCAAAGTAATGCTACCATGTTAAACTAGGCATTTTTCTACCCCATTTACATATATAATTTAATTAAAATGGAGCTACGGTTATTTAGTTATGAAACAAATCATTTTAGCATGGCATTTAAGCAAATTAATGCAACCAACAATTTTAAACATTTAAATGTTGTTATCATGATGCGGATGACATGTGCAAGTTTTATGCAATTTTATGAAAACGTTAACAAGAGCAATATGAAGCATTGTGTCACCGTGGTGGAAGAAAAGGGTGCCACGGCAACGAATCCGAAAATGGTGCCACGCAACATATCGGTTCCGACAGCTCATCGAGATGTCGGTGCAAAAGAAAGCGTGAGCGTGTCATGCAAGAAGGTGGGGTGATCCCGGATTCCGGGTTCCCACGGAACGGTGGCATGGCAAAAGAGGGGCATCGCAAGGACGATTCGGACACGGCGATCGTCACGGGTTATACCTTCGGAGCATTCAAACGGGACGGGTCGAGTTTCGTAGAGGGAAGTAGACGCTCACGGTCGCCGAGGGAAGTAGAGGAAGTAGTCGACACGGCGACGGTAGAGGAAGTAGTGTTTCACGCTCGCTGGAAGAGGTACTTGACGGGTCCGAATCCCTTCGGGGTTGTCGTGGTACTTGCGATCTCGGCGATGGTAGTCGTACACGGCGTAGGGGAAGTAGACGTTCATGTCCCGTGGATGTTCGGGGTCCACGGGGTCTTCGAGGGTCGACAGTAGTGGTTCACGTTCGTTTTCGGAGATGTTCGGTCGACGGTAGCGGTATTTGAAGAATCCCGAAACGGACTTGGCGCCTTCGCGTAGGGTACTTGTCGTTATCCACCTCGGATGTAGTCGCTCCCGGTAGTCGAACTTGACGATCCTAGGGGTACTTGGCGATCACCGTAGTCGATCTTGGCATCTCCGGCGGGTACTTGGCGCTTCCGGTTCGTGGATGTGCACATATGTAGGTGAACTCGACGGTCAACAACCTCCCGGTACTTGGCGAAACCTGAAGATGGCCTTGACGCCCCGGTGTCTTCGGCCTTGACGTGAAGGTGGAGGCGGAGCAGAGGACCGGAGGCCGCAGGACGCCGGATCCATCCGGGAACGGGCGGACGAGCTGGCGGCCTGGACTCGCCGGCCGGAGGGGCGAACGGGTGGCGGCTATGGCATCGGGCAGTGGCTCCCGAGGTGGTGCAGGAGGCGCGAGGAGAGGGCCGCTGGGACGGTTGGGGCGAGCCGCAGGCAGCCAACAGCTGCCCGGGTGGCCGACGGACGGGCTCCGTGAGAGGTGGAGAAGGGCGGCGAGAGGCTCTCGGTGGTCGCCACCACCGGAGGAAGCAGCAAGGGGCGAGGGGACCGGGCGCAGGAGCGGGCGAGGGTCGCCGGAGGCGAGGACGCTGGGTCGAGGGCAGAGGCGCATCAAGGGCGGCCGAGGAGGAGGAAGGTTGGGCAAGGGCGCGGCCGGGTGCTCGAGGAGGCCGACGAGGGGGCGCGAGCGGAGATGGGTCGCGGCGCACCAGGGCCGCCGGCGAGGAGGTGCCATGGAGGAGAGGAAGGAGGCCGAGGGGATCGAGCGGGGTTCGGGGTGAGCGAGGCGACGAGGGGAGGACGAGGAAGAAGGGGATCGGGCAGGGGGCGTGCGGCGCTGGAGGGAGGACGAGAGGAGGAGATGGGAATCGGGCTAGGGTTAGAGGCGGCTGGTGGGCTTTGGGAGGCCTTGGGCCATAGAGGCCGGCTGGTGGAGGAGAAAGGCCAGGGGCCGGCTGGACTGGGCTGGCTGGCTCTCTCTCACTAAAAAAAAGAAAAGAGAAAAGAAAGAAACGAAGATTAAGAAAGAAAAGAAAGAGAGGTTAGAGGAAGAAGTTGACATGGGGATTATTTTCCTGACTCACAAAAATATGAGGAATTAACAAAATGGCTCGAGGATTTTTGGTGGAACTCCGAAATGATGAAATAATATTGGCAAGGTTTTGAGGTCAACTCGAGCAGAAATGCATGGGATTTATTTTGCAAGTGGGTTATGGTGATTCCAAAACAATGGAATATTTTAATATAGCTCCCTAATATTGGGACGATATGTTATAAAGAGAAAACACCATGTGAATCCCTCGATTTAAATGGACCAAAAAATCCATACAATTTATTTAGAAGAGTTTTAAAATTAATGATATGATGAGATGATGCAATGCAAGAGATGACATGATGAATGCACAAACAAAACAAATCACATGACAAAACTCGAAACCCCGGAAGGCAATCAAGCTCCGGTCTTGGGGCGCTACAACACTCCACCACTATGAGAGGATCTCGCCCCGAGATCTAGGATGGCACCGAGAAAACGGAAGAGGAAGAGGTAAAACAAAGTTAAGTCTCGACAAACGAGTGAAACCAAAGAACCTTGAGAGGTTGAACAAAATGAAAGAAAGAAAACAATGAAGATGAAGAAAGTTGAAAACACTCTGTTAGAAAAGAGGAATAAGGGATACGACGAGAACCAAGAGGTTTAGTGATAACATAGATATTGAAACCACTCCGTTAAAACTAGATAGACAAGGAATAAGATTGATAAAATTTGGGCAGCACTGACTGAAAATGGAAGGAATTAGAATCATGAACTTGAGAAGATGGGATGATAGTTGATGAAATCAACAACACACCGCCTCCTAACTATTGAAAGAATGGCACAAGGGGTAAGAAAGATTTCAGACAGCTCTCCTGCTGAGGAAAGCAGCAAAACTTGATAAGATGAGAGAACTCAATGAGAACATGACACTCCGTTAAAAGGATAATGCAAGAAAAGAACATGATCTTGACAAAACGAGACGATGGGTCAAGAGAGCAACATCACAATGCCTCCGTAGAAATGAAAGAATGCAATGAAAACTAGATGGTTGGAAAGAAAAGAACGGAGAAGATAATAGTAACTTCTACCACAATTGAATTTGGGAAGCATCCTTGCCAAGAAGGTTAGAGCGAGTTGTTGGAAACCAACAACGAAAAGCACAAGCTTGTTGTGGGCTTATGGTAAACATCTCAAAATTAAGAGGTGAGTTTCTGCCACCAACGGAAGCAAACGATTGGATTGATAGCAACACGGAGATGAAAACTTCTTTCATTGAGAGGATAGGAGGAAAACTTGGATCATTGATAAGCACCATAATAGCAACATTCCTTAGGGAAGGCTTTAGGTGAAATATAGCCCAAGATAACTCCAATGAAGAGATTGATGGATTTAAATATCTCATTCTTGACAACAAGTGAATCATGGAACACGAACTCAAATTGTCGAGAATGACATAACACCACCTCAAATGATAAGGTAGAACGAATTGCACTTCGGAATGCAAGATGAAGAATACTTGAACTCCTGAAAACAAAACATGTGTTGAGCACCATGTTTTTTTAGAGTATAGCTTGACGGATCATAACTTCGAGAGAAATCTTGATGAACAATTGAAGAATGAAAATAATCCTTGAGGAAGCACCATGTAGAGCCTCCATGATGAACTCCGGTAAACAAAAGGGTGATAGAAAGAAAGAGAAGTTGAAAACACAAGGTGAAGCCTTGCAGTGATAAGATGAAGCCTTGAAATGATATAACCGAGAAAACTTGGAACTCCGGAAAGAAAGATGAACAAATGAAATCACGAATTTTGATGAACCTCCGGAATAAGGAATTGAATTTACTCGATGGAACAAGAATAAGAATTACATTATGTTGATCCTTCACCAATTAAATTGATGACAAGCAATGGATTAGGCATACTACTTATTCCCGTTGAAAAAATGATTACAGATAGAGATATAGCGCAAACTTGAGAAGGTATTGATGGAACCACCGTTGGGATTTGGAAACAACAAATGAATTGATATGATAACGAAGGAAGTGAAATCTTGAACGAACCAATCAGAAGAATTGAGAATGAACGTATCAAAGGCACAATTCACCGGAAGAATTGGAAAACGAATGAAGATATTTGAGGATTTAGATACAAGTGAACGAATAGATGACGAGCTGATTGGAGAATACTTGAATGATGCACCGTAAGATTTGGAGAACGAGAGCTGAAAGCTGGATCGAATAATTCGAGATGATGGGCTCAAGAATCAAACTGAAAAGACTCTGAAATGCTCCGTGGGTTAAAAGAATTCTCACAATCGAAAATAATTATGAGAGGATGGCATGAAGCTAGAACCATGAATCTTCAAGAGAACGGACCAAGATTTAGGAGAAATCCTTCTTGGTCTTCAAATGTTGAGAATGACGATGAGAAACACCACCATGAATTGTTGAAGCACCGAATGAAAATTAGAAAGGTTGAACCACAAGATGAAAAGAATTTGAAAATTCTTGGAGAAAGCCATATGACTGATGATAATTCATTCTTACGTCAAATTTCGAAAAGAATTTGGGAATAGCTCCGGGAAAATTAGAAGAGTTAGGTAAGATCCTGGAAAAAGACCTGTGGGTTAGGGCCCACTCAAAAGAAACATTGTTGAAGGATTGCTTGAAATAAAGATTGCGCCGGTAGAATTAAATGGCTTGAATGAGATAACAACCTCAAAATAACTTGAACGGATCTGGAATGAAAAGACGAGCCTTCTGAGATATCTTCAACACTCCAGAACAAATGAATAGCGAGAAGGTGAATGATTGAGAGGTGCACCAGCAAGAGAAATCATTAGAAACGAGGAAAGGAATATGATCAACACCGAAATCTTGAACTAAATCCACCGGAGAAGAAAATTAGAATGGAACAATGATAAGGTTAAAGCTTCCTTAGCGTCTTCATGAGAAATCACCGGATAAAACATTAAAGGAAAAGAATGAAGAAACTTCACTCAATAAGATGGATACTTGATTAAGGAATCTGAGTCCTTGAAGAAAAAGGGGTGGGAGGGCGGGAAAACAAAACAACTTGGGTCGGATGAAACGAACACCGTTGAGAAAAAGGTTAGAATTGATCTTGCGAATGTTGGAATGATCGGATCCACTTGAAGAGAAGCACGCCGGTTGAGAAAAGAATTGACATGACAAGCTCAGTGACCAAGAAGGATTAGTATTCACATAGCAATATGAGAACACCATTTAGGAAAAGTATGGAATCAACACTTGACTTCGAAGCAACTCGAATACCACAAAACAAAACAAAAACAAAGGATTGGCTTCAAGAATGAGCCGGAACAAACACATATGATAGAGATTTACCCAATCCCGTATCATGCATCCGTCGGAAAGATATTCTAGGAGCTACTTGAATTCCCACCTATAAACTCCCAAACTTTCTGGTTATGCAACTGGTGTTGGGGATACAGGGACACAAAATATATCACCCAAACTAACAATACCTAGATCCACCAGATCCATCCTTCAACACATAACCAAGAAATCCTCGAAATCGTGGTACCTCGACCTTCAAAAACATCCGTTATACAAGTCATGGCAATATTCCCGACTCGCCACAAGATCGGGCTATCGTGGTTATCTCACCAACAACTCGCACAAAAGAGATTTCGATGTCGGTAAAACTCGTATTCCGAATCGCAACGATAAAATTGTGACGACAACACCTGAGCTCAACTCCCGGACACCGCCACAACCCCTAAATGTCGAGGCACCAAGAACAATGTTCTCGCCACAAAACCATCGAACGATTCCAAGATACCCGTGATCCTAAAAAATTTTAGTGAAATTTGAGGAGAGAAAAGTCAAAACTCTACGTCAGATACCTCACCAGAGCGATTTAAGGGACCGAGGAGTAAAAAGAATCCTATCTCCGATATATATAATCCTAAGACTCAAAACATTTTCCGCTCTAGACTCAACAACGCCAAAGAAACAATCAAGTAGGGGGCTCCTAAGTCGGGAAGGCTCGATTACCAACTTGTAACGCCTCGATGCGGCTATATCTCCCACGTGTCAAGCACGACTTAGAGGCATAACCGCATTGAAAGCAATGTCGCAAGTGAGGTAATCTTCACACAACCCATGTATTACATAAGGGAAAGAGATACATAGTTGGCTTACAATCGCCACTTCACACAATACATGAGTAAAGCATTACATCATACAGATACAATCAAGGTCCGACTACGGAACCAAAATAAAAGAAGACTACCCCAAATGCTACACAGATCCCGGATCGTCCCAACTGGGCTCCACTACTGATCAACTGAAACGAAACAACACAATGAACAAGATCTTCATCAAGCTCCTCCTTGAGCTTGATGCGCCACCCGCACGGTTTCATCGGCACCGCAAACTGGTTTTGAAGTATCCGTGAGTCACGGGACTCAGAATCTCACACCGCGAGATCAAGACTATTTAAGCTTAAAGGTAGGACAGGGTTGGGAGGTAGAGCTGCAGCAAGTTTACTAGTATATATGGTGGCTACATACGCAAATGAGAGCGAGAAGAGAAGGAAAAGCACGGTCGAACAACTATGATCAAGAAGTGATCCCGAAACTACTTACGCCAAACATAACTCCAACACTCAGTTCACTTCCGGACCACCGAGAAGAGACCATCACGGTTACACACGCCGTTGGTGTATTTTAATTAAGATCAACTTCGGTTTTCTACAACCGACATTAACAAATTCCCATCTGCCACATAACCGCTGGGCACGGCTTTCAAAGTTTATACCCCAGCAGGGTGTCCCAACTTAGCCCATGATAAGCTCTCGCGATCAACGAAGGATATTCTTCTCCCGGAAGACCCGATCAGTCTCGAATCCCGCCACAAGACATTTCACAGCAATAAAACAAGACCAGCAAGTCACCGATGCGCCGACAATCCTGATAGGAGCTGCACATATCTCGCTCAGGGCAACACCGATGAGACATCCTACGAGTAAAACCAAACCTCGAAGTTGCCACGAGGGGGCCCCGCAGTTACTGTTCGGGCCAGCACTTAGAGAAGCACCGTCCGGGGCTAATAAAGATGACCCTTGGGCTCCGAAACCCAAGGAAAAAAGGGCATAGGTGAGGCAAATGGTAAAACCAATGTTGGGCCTTGCCGAAAAGTCTTATTCAAAGCGAACCGTCAAGGGGTCCCATAAATCACCCGACCGCGTTAGGGACGCAAAATCCGGGAACATAACACCGTATGACGGAAACTAGGGCGGCAAGAGTGGAACAAAACACCGTGCATAAGGCCGAGCCTTCCACCCTTTACCAAGTGTATAGATGCATTAATTAAATAAGATATATTATGATATCCCAACAAGTAAACATGTTCCAACAAGGACAATAATCTCCATGTTCCAACAAGGAACAAACTTCATCTTCACCGCAACTAACAACGCTATAAGAGGGCTGAGCAAAGCGGTAACATAGCCAAACAACGGTTTGCTAGGGAAGGATGGTTAGGGGCTTGACATGGCAATATGGGAGGCATGATAAGCAAGTGATAGGCATCGATCATAGGCATAGCAAAAGAGCGAGCATCTAGCAAGCAAAGATAGAAGTGATTTCGAGGGTATGGTCATCTTGCCTGAAATCCCGCAAGGAAGAAGAACGAGTCCATGAAGAAGTCAAACGGACGAAGTCGAACGAATACTCACAACTCCGGAACGAAACCGGCTAACGAGAGAAGCAAACCGAAAGAAGCAAACAACATAGTAAAACAACCATCACATAAACATGGCATGATGCGCAAACAAGTATGATGCATGTCCGTTTAAATAGCATGGCATGGCAAAGTGCAACAAACAACACTACAAGTTATGGAGCTCAATAAGCAACGGGTTGCATATTGACAAAACACCACAACACTTATTTAGTTCTCTCTGATTAGGTACTCAACAATATTAAATGTTATTAAACATGGCAAGAGGTGAAGCATAAATAAACTATCTATTTAGGCAAGTTTAAATGAGGCCGAAACAACGAACAACAATTCCGGAAAATCCCCATATGCAAATTATGGATTCGGTACTGATCTGACCTAAAGCATATTTTAGAGTTGTTAAACATGCAAAGTAATGCTACCATGTTAAACTAGGCATTTTTCTACCCCATTTACATATATAATTTAATTAAAATGGAGCTACGGTTATTTAGTTATGAAACAAATCATTTTAGCATGGCATTTAAGCAAATTAATGCAACCAACAATTTTAAACATTTAAATGTTGTTATCATGATGCGGATGACATGTGCAAGTTTTATGCAATTTTATGAAAACGTTAACAAGAGCAATATGAAGCATTGTGTCACCGTGGTGGAAGAAAAGGTGCCACGGCAACGAATCCAAAATGGTGCCACGCAACATATCGGTTCCGACAGCTCATCGAGATGTCGGTGCAAAAGAAAGCGGAGCGTGTCATGCAAGAAGGTGGGTGATCCCGGATTCCGGGTTCCCACGGAACGGTGGCATGGCAAAAGAGGGGCATCGCAAGGACGATTCGGACACGGCGATCGTCACGGGTTATACCTTCGGAGCATTCAAACGGGACGGGTCGAGTTTCGTAGAGGGAAGTAGACGTTCACGGGTCGTCGAGGGAAGTAGAGGAAGTAGTCGACACGGCGACGGTAGAGGAAGTAGTGTTTCACGCTCGCTTTCAAGAGGTACTTGACAGGTCCGAATCCTTCGGGTTGTCGGGTACTTGGCGATCTCGGCGATGGTAGTCGACACGGCGTAGGGAAGTAGACGCTCATGTCCCGTGGATGTTCGGGTCCACGGGTCTTCGAGGGTCGACAGAGTGGTTCACGCTCGCTGGAGATGTTCGGTCGACGGTAGCGGTACTTGAAGAATCCCGAACGAACTTGGCGCCTTCGCCGTAGGGTACTTGTCGTTATCCACCTCGGATGTAGTCGCTCCCGGTAGTCGAACTTGACGATCCTAGGGGTACTTGGCGATCACCGTAGTCGATCTTGGCATCTCCGGGGGTACTTGGCGCTTCCGGTTCGTGGACGGCACGATGTAGGTGAACTCGACGGGTCAACAACCTCCCGGTACTTGGCGAAAACCTGAAGATGGCCTTGACGCCCCGGTGTCTTCGCCTTGACGTGAAGCAGGAGGCGGAGCAGAGGACCGGAGGTCGCAGGGACGCCGGATCCATCCGGAACGGGCGGACGAGCTGGGCGGCTCGACTCGCCGGCCGGAGGGGCGAACGGGTGGCGGCTATGGCATCGGGCAGGGCTCCCAGGTGGTGCAGGAGGCGCGAGGAGAGGGCCGCGGGACGGCTGGGGCGAGGCCGCAAGCAGCCAACAGCCGCCCGGTGGCCGACGGACGGGCTCCAGGAGAGGTGGAGAAGGGCGGCGAGAGGCTCTCTGGTGGTCGCCACCACCGAGGAAGCAGCAAGGCGAGGGGACCGGCGCAGGAGCGGCGAGGGTCGCCGGAGGCGAGGACGCGGGGTCGAGAGGCAGAGGCATCGGGCGGGGCGGCCGGTGAGGAGGAGGAAGGTTGGCAAGGCGCGGCCGGGTGCTCGAGGAGGCCGACGAGGGGCGAAGGAGATGGGTCGGGCGCACTGTGGCGCCAAGCAGGAGGTGCCATGGAGGAGAGGAAGGAGGCCGAGGGGATCGAGCGGGGTTCGGGGTGAGCGAGGCGACGAGGGGAGGACGAGGAAGAAGGGGATCGGGCAGGGGGCGTGCGGCGCTGGAGGGAGGACGAGAGGAGGAGATGGGAATCGGGCTAGGGTTAGAGGCGGCTGGTGGGCTTTGGGAGGCCTTGGGCCATAGAGGCCGGCGGGTGGAGGAGAAAGGCCAGGGGCCGGCTGGACTGGGCTGGCTGGCTCTCTCTCACTAAAAAAAAGAAAAGAGAAAAGAAAGAAACGAAGATTAAGAAAGAAAAGAAAGAGAGGTTAGAGGAAGAAGTTGGACATGGGGATTATTTTCCCGGACTCACAAAAATATGAGGAATTAACAAAATGGCTCGAGGATTTTGGTGGAACTCCGAAAATGATGAAATAATATTGGCAAGGTTTTGAGGTCAACTTGAGCGTAAAGGCATGGGATTTATTTTGCAAGTGGGTTATGGTGATTCCAAAACAATGGAATATTTTAATATAGCTCCCTAATATTGGGACGATATGTTATAAAGAGAAAACACCATGTGAATCCTCGATTTAAATGGACCAAAAAAATCCATACAATTTATTTAGAAGAGTTTTAAAATTAATGATATGATGAGATGATGCAATGCAAGAGATGACATGATGAATGCACAAACAAAACAAATCACATGACAAAACTCTGAAACCTCAGAAGGCAATCAAGCTCGGGTCTTGGGGCGCATAACGCAGCAAAGGAAGCCCGCATGGAGAGGAGTACGAGGGTTCACTGTTCGGCTGTGTGTGAGGCTGCCGCCGCAGTAATAACAGGGGTGTGGTGAGTAGAGGGATGGCCTCGCCAGCGGTGGGAGTAGTACGGGCGGTGAGGCCTCCGCTGCATCACAGCCGCCACGGGAGGCAGGAGCACGCGACACGACCGGGCGCTGCTTTGGGCGGCTGGAGCAAGAAGACCAGAGGTTGAAGAAGCACTACGGCCGTTGGATGGACATCTTACGATCACTACAGCTAGAATCGTTATGTTGACTAAGTTGACAAAGCCCTTGGTACGCTGGCCAACTTAGTAGGCCCACACTCGGATTTGGCAGAGAACATATAGCCCATTTATGTATTTGTAAGAATGTACAACCCATTTTTAATTCTAATGGAATTTTCTACAGCCCATTTACAGTTTGTTAAAAGTACAACCCAACTTCTAGCTAGGACAATGATTAATAATTTCAAACAACCGCCAAAACAGAATTCAAAAAATTCTACATTTTGATGGGATCTGAAATATTTTATCCAAATTTCTAGTCAGGTTAAATATAATTTCAAAATAAAGTTGTATTACGTTAAAATCCAACTAAATATTGCACGCAAGAATAAGTAATGAAATTAAAATTTCTAAATTCCAAAATAATATATTTTACAAACTAATTACGTGTTTGGTGCATAGTAATTGCCCGCTATTATTATTACATCCCATTTATTATTTCTTAAAGTCCATTTTCTTGTTAAGCCTAATGCATACCTCCTAGGAAACTTTGCAGCCCAGAGGGGCGGATAACAAGTTGACCCGGATATTGTGTACAACTGTCGGCCCAGTTGCATTGCTGATGTTGAAAAAAAAGGCCTGTGTAGTATAGTACAACCTAACATGGTTACTAAGCCCACATTCAGCGACGCCGGAAAGGCCCAAACAAGGCTTCTGTACAACTTTTTGAAGTCACTGAGCTCAATTAATAACTTAATAAAAAAGTTAGATTGCAGTGGAACCTAATTAAAAGCTGTCACGAGAAAATAAATAATTCAACGGGTCCCACTTGTGCGTAAAGGCGGTAAAAGTGTGTGTGTGAGAGAGAGAGAGAGGAGAGATAGAGAGATACCCATCGGTCGATGCTCAGAATACATCTTTCAGCCATATGCATTGTCGATGCTCAAGAAAACTTATATAGTTGACACAATCATATAGAACATCATAGCACACTGAACTTGCATACAAAAATTTCACGCAGCGCACAATCAGGATGGAAGCAAGGATCGCTACGGAAGGGCTATGTTGAAACCAACGGTCATACATAACGGTTCATCGCCTTTATAAATGACGGGAAATATCTTGAATGTTGTGCAAAGAAAAAGATGCACAACACAATAAGTTCTGCTAGCACATTAAGTTGACGCACAACCCTTTCTAAAAAAGTTCAGGTACAAAATTAGAACAGGTCACAATCAAATGTACAGCATATCGCTGCTTCAATTCCCATAGCTCGGATTTTTAACTAGTACTATCTCGACAAGATTCAGTTGTTACCTCAAATTAGAGGACATCCAGCAGCCGCTGGCTTCGCCAAGCTGATGGAGTAGGCCCCGTACATCCATCGCTCCGAGCAACACAGAAAAGTCCGACGCTGACTCGTAATGGACGCCGCCGACGGACCTCGCACCAAAGAGCGCGGCAGGACTTCGATTGATGGATTGACCACTTCTTCGACATGCACGAACACTCGATATAGGTACATCCCTAACGTGGTCCGCGGCGCCTTGGTGGCGCATTTAATAGTACAACCCCGCTTCCTGCACCGTATCTCAACACCAATCACCTTCGTATGGTGGACGGCTTCTTCATCCATGCCATAACCGCCGAGCCTAGCTGTCCGGAGGAACAAACATACTTACGAGCTCACCTCCAAGGTCGCTGATAAGCTCGCTCATGGACTTGTTGTTCCAAGCACGCCGAGGCATGCCGTGGAAGGTAAGCTTTGTTAAAACTCAAGCTCGGCGGCACCGAGCCCCATCCCGGTGCCACCGATCAAAGCTCACCAGCGCCATCGCAGAACAAACGCCGGAAGATTCGAGCAGACGATCGCAATGAAAGTTGTCCGAACCCGACGAAGAAATCAGCCGGTGGCGGACATACTCACGAGCAAGTCACTTATTTGGATGTCGTGCGCAATGCCAAGAGCTTTGACAAGGTCGTCTGACGAGACGGAGGCTGGTCGCCGCTGATGGTTACCATCAGCACTTTGCCGGCAAACTGGTCGCCAAGCGCCGCCATGCCATCGCTGGAGCGATAGCACGCAGCAATCAAGGCAGGACGGACTCGTGATCTACGGCTCGTAGATCCGCGCTGATCGGCGATATGATAGTGCGCTTGAGTAAAGGGAGTACTGTGAGGGGATTTGGGGAACTGGAGTAGGAATCGAGATTCCAGAGGGGGGGAGGGCGGAGACTAGGGATGAAAAGGTAGCATGAATTTCGAGCACGCGCCAATATGTTCTCGGCGGCAAGCACACGAAAAACACCGGTGGCGCCTACATGTCGGCCTAAGAGTCCTTATTCTTTCTTTTTGGAGAGCCCGCCTTTTTTCGTGATCTTTGAGAGCCCGCCCGAGTCATAATTGACCTGTTTGGCATTAAGCACACTCGCACATACTCAACGACACCTCACCGCCCAAACAAGTGTACATCATCAAAAGACAAAGGAGCTCAAATTATGTAACTTGAGAAAAGGAGATATACTCAACACCGGAGAATGGTGATGCCTCATTTAGCCCACCAAGAGTTCGAGACAATAAACAGTTCAAACAACGATATATACAACATTCAAACACCGACTAGTGACTACTATCGACATAAACAACAAGACATGATAGTTCATAAGAAGTCTTGCTACACCACCAAAACGCACTCCATCTGCAGCTACCCGACTCTCGTGATCCGCATTTAGAATGACATTCTAAATGTACAACTATTACATAGAAAGAGTGGCATAGACGAGGATGACCAAATGACAAGGAATATGCATAACAAAAGAAAGAACTACCCATCCGTAACCAGCAGGAAAGACAAGAAAGTCATTCAAGAGATGATCCAACACCATCATAATTTGCAGCCCCGCTTCAACACCAGCTGATCCGGAGACACCAAGATTCCACCCTTCGATGCAACACCCAATTACATATCAACCTCAAGTCTTGAACCACATCATCGTCATTATAATTGAGACATCCAAGGATCAAAGTTAATCTGATGCCTTTGTCATTCTCACCTTCTTTGGCTGCAGGCTGTATAGATTTGACAATCAGCGAAGTTTGCTCCTCAACTCCTAGGGCTCGCCTTGTAGACACAGCTTTCCATAGCAAATGAGCCTCTCTGCCATCAATGTCCTTGCCAACGGTGATCTCCTGGTTAATCGGATAATTGAGTCCGAGAAACAGAGAGTGTGAACCAAGGCTGTTTACCCGCCTCCAACTAAAAAATCCTAAAGGCCCCAACAAGCTGGTATCCTGCTCATAGACGTAACAACTGTCCGGATACTCACGTATTACATGGTGCTTGTATACAGTGGGGTTTTTGCAATATAAATTTGAAGGAAATATGCCCTAGAGGCAATAATAAAGTTATTATTTATTTCCTTATTTCATGATAAATGTTTATTATTCATGCTAGAATTGTATTAACCGGAAACATAATACATGTGTGAATACATAGACAAATATAGTGTCACTAGTATGCCTCTACTTGACTAGCTCGTTGAATCAAAGATGGTTAAGTTTCCTAGCCATAGACATGAGTTGTCATTTGATTAACGGGATCACATCATTAGGAGAATGATGTGATTGACATGACCCATTCCGCTAGCCTAGCACATGATCGCTTAGTATGTTGCTATTGCTTTCTTCATGACTTATACATGTTCCTCGTAACTATGAGATTATGCAACTCCTGCTACCGGAGGAACACTTTGGTGCTACCAAACGTCACAACGTGAATCGGGTGATTATAAAGGAGTACTACAGGTGTCTCCAAAGGTACATGTTGGGTTGGCGATTTCGAGATTAGGTTTTGTCATCCGATTGCTCTGGAGAGGTATCTTCGCCTTCTCGGTAATACTCATCACCTAAGCCTTGCAAGCATTGTAACTAATGAGTTAGTTACGAGATGATGTATTACGGAACGAGTAAAGAGACTTGCCGTAACGAGATTGAACTAGGTATTGATACCGACGATCGAATCTCGGCAAGTAACATACCGATGACAAAGGGAACAAAGTATGTTGTTATGCGGTTTGACCGATAAAGATCTTCAGAGAATATGTAGGAACCAATATGGGCATCCAGGTTCCGCTATTGGTTATTGACCGAGAATAGTTCTAGGTCATGTCTACATAGTTCTCGAACCCGTAGGGTCCGCACGCTTAAGGTTTCGGCGATGCTTATATTATGAGTTTATGAGTTTTGATGTACCGAAGGAGTTCGGAGTCCCGGATGAGATCGGGACATGACGAGGAGTCTCAAATGGTCGAGACGTAAAGATTGATATATTGGACGACTATATTCGGAGTTCGGAAAGGTTCCAATGATTCGGTATTTTCGAGTACCGGAGAGTTACGGAATTCGCCGGGAGAAGTATTGGGCCTTATTGGGCCCTGGGAAAGAGAGAGGGGCTGCCTAGGGCAGGCCGCGCTTCCCCATGGCCTAGTCCGAATTGGACTAGGGGAGGGGCCGCACTCTTCCCTCTTCCCCCTTCCTCAAGTCCTAGTCCAACTAGGAGAAGGGGGAGTCCTACTCCTGGGAGTAGGACCTCCAGCGCCGCCTCTCTAGGGCCGGCCGCACTTCCCTTGCTCCTTTATATACGGGGCAGGGGGCACCCCATGACACACAAGTTGATCTACGGATCGCCTTCAGCCGCAGGCGGTGCCCTCCACCATATTCCACTTCGTCATATCGTCATGAGCTTAGGCGGCCCCCGCGCCGGAGAAGTCATATCGTCGCGAGCTTAGGCGAAGCCCCGCCGGTGGAGCATCAACATCGCCACCACGCCGTCGGGTCGACGGAACTCATCCCCGACACTTTGCTGGATCGGAGTCCGGGATCGCCATCGAGCTGAACGGTGCGTAACTCGGAGGTGCCGACGCTCGTGCTTGGATCGGTCGGATCGTGAAGACGCACGACTACATCAACCGCGCTGTTATAACGCCCGCTTTCGGCCTCACGAGGGTACGTGGACGGACATTCTCCCTCTCGCTGCTATGCCATCACCATGGTCTTGCGTGTTCAGAGGAAATTTTTGAAATTACTACGCTCCCCAACAAAGGGTATCGAGCCCTGGTTTTATGCGTTGATGTCATGTGCACGAGTAGAACACAATTGAGTTGTGGGCGATATAAGTCATACCGCCTACCAAAGATGTCATACTTTGGTTCAGCGGTATTGTGAGATGAAGCGCCCGACCGACATTACGCCAGACGCTTACGCGAGACTGGTTTCACCGCCCGAGCACTCGTTGCTTAAAGGTGACCGCGGGTGTCTGCTCTCTCACTTTAGTTGAACCGAGTATGACTACGCCCGTCCTTGAGAAGGTTAAAACGAGTCTATTTGACAAACTATCGCTATGGTTTTGATGCGAGGTAAGAACGGTTCTTGCTCAGCCCGTAGCAGCCACGTAAAACTTGCAACAACAAAGTAGAGGACGCCTAACTTGTTTTTGCAGGCATGTTGTGATGTGATATGGTCAAGACGTGATGCTATATTTTATTGTATGAGATGATCATGTTTTGTAACCGAAGTTATCGGCAATCGGCAGGAGCCATATGGTTGTCGCTTATTGTATGAAATGCAACGCCATGTAATTGCTTTACTTTATCACTAAGAAGTAGCGATAGTCGTAGAAGCAATAGTTGGCGAGACGACAACGATGCTACGATGGAGATCAAGGTGTCGCGCCGGTGACGATGGTGATCATGACGTTGCTTCGGCGATGGAGATCACAAGCACAAGATGATGATGACCATATCATATCACTTATATTGATTGCATGTGATGTTTATCCTTTATGCATCTTATCTTGCTTTGATTGACGGTAGCATTATAAGATGATCTCTCACCAAAATTATCAAGAAGTGTTCTCCCTGAGTATGCACCGCTATAAAGTTCTTCGTGCGAGACACCACGTGATGATCGGGTGTGATAGGCTCTACGCTCAAATACAACGGTGCAAAACAGTTATGCACGCGAATACTCAAAGTTAAACTTGACGAGCCTTGCATATAACAGATATGGCCTCGAACACGGAGACCGAAAGGTCGAACGTGAATCATATAGTAGATATGATCAACATAGTGATGTTCACCATTGAAACTACTCCATCTCACGTGATGATCGGACATGGTTTAGTTGATTTGGATCACGTAATCACTTAGATAACTAGAGAGATGTCTGCCTAAGTGGGAGTTCTTAAGTAATATGATTAATTGAACTTAAAATTTATCATGAACTTAGTCCCGTAGTATTTTGCAAATTATGTTGTAGATCAATAGCTCGCGTTGTTGCTTCCCTATGTTTTTATATGTGTTCCTAGAGAAAATAGTATTGAAAAATGTTAGTAGCAATATTATGGATTGGATCCGTGATCCGAGGTTTATCCTCATTGCTGCACGTAAGAATTATGTCCTTGATGCACCGCTAGGTGACAGACCTATTGCAGAGCAGATGCGACGTTATGAACGCTTATTAGCTCAATATGATGACTACTTGATAGTTTAGTGCACCATGCTTAAACGGCTTAGAATCGGGACTTCAAAGACGTTTTGAACGCCATGGACCATATGAGATGCTCCAGGAATTGAAGTTAATATTTTAAGCAAATACCCGAGTTGAGAGATATGAAGTCTCCAACAAGTTCTATAGCTAAAAGATGGAGGAGAATCGCCAACTAGTGAGCATGTGCTCAGATTGTCCGAGTACTTCAATCACTTGAATCAAGTGGGAGTTAATCTTCCAGATAAGATAGTGATTGACAGAATTTTCTAGTCACCATCACTAAGTTAGTAGAACTTCGTGATGAACTATAGTATGCAAGGGATGACGAAAAAGATTTCGAGCTCTTCGCGATGCTAAAATCGGCGAAGGTAGAAATCAAGAAAACATCAAGTGTTGATGGTTGACAAGACTATTAGTCTCAAGGAAAATGGCAAAGGGAAGAAGGGAACTACAAAAGGAACGGCAAGCAAGTTGTCTGCTCGAGTGAAGAAGCCCAAGTCTAGACCTAAGCCCGAGACCGAGTACTTTTGCTGCAATGGAACTGGTCACCGGAAGCGGAACTACCCCTGAATATTTGGTGGATAAGAAGGATGGCAAAGTGAACAAGGTTATATTTGATATACAGGTTATTGTTGTGTACCTTACTAGTGTTTATAGTAGCCCCGAGTATTTGATACTGCTCGTTGCTAAGATTAGTAACTCAAACAGAGTTACGTATAAACAGAGACTAGTTGAAGGGGAAGTGACGATGAGTGTTGGAAGTAGTTCCAAGATTGATATGATCATCATCGCACACTCCCTATACTTTCGGGATTAGTGTGGAACCTAAATAAGTGTTATTTGGTGTTGAGCATAAATATGATTTGATCATGTTTATTGCAATACGGTTATTCATTTAAGTAAGAGAATAAATTGTTGTTCTGCTTACATGAATAAAACCTTATATGGTTACACACCCAATGAAAATGGTTCATTGGATCTCGATCATAGTGATACACATATTCATAATATTGAAACCAAAAGATGCAAAGTTAATAATGATAGTGCAACTTATTTGTGGCACCGCCGCTTAGGTCATATTAGGTAAAGCGATGAAGAAACTCCATGCTGATGGGATTTTGGAATCACTTGATTATGAATCACTTGATGCTTATGTAACCATGCCTTATGGGCAAGATGACTAAAGACTCGCTTCTCCTAAACAATGGAGCGAGCAAATGACTTATTGGAAATAATACATACCGATGTATGCGGTCCGATGAGTGTTAAAGTTCACGCAAGTATCGTATTTTTTCGACCTTCACAAGATGATTTGAGCAGATATGAGTATATCTACTTAATGAAGCACAAGTCTGAAACATTTGAAAAGTTCAAATAATTTCAGAGTGAAGTGGAGAATCATCGTAATAAGAAAATAAAAGTTTCTACGATCTGATCGTGGAGGAGAATATTTGTTACGAAGTTTGGCCTTCATATAAAACAATGTGAATAGTTTCACAGCTCACGCCACGGAACACCATAACATAATGGTGTGTCCGAACGTCATAACCGTATTTTATTTTGATATGGTGCGATCAATGATGTCTCTACCGATTTACCAATATCGCTTTTGGGGTTATGCATTAGAGACAGCTGCATTCACGCTTAATAGGGCACCATCTAAATCCGCTGAGATGACACCGTATGAACTATGGTTTAGCAAGAAACCTAAGCTGTCGCTTTCTTAAAGTTTGAGTTGTGATGCGATGTGAAAAAGTTTTCACCGCTAAGCTCGAACCCAAATCGAGAAGTGCGCCTTCATAGAATACCCAGAGGTGACTATTGGGTACACCTTCTATCACAGATCCGAAGGCAAGTTTTTTCGTTGTTAAGATGGATCCTTTCTAGAGAAGAAGTTTCTCTCAAAGAAGTGAGGGAGGAAAGTAGAACTTGATGAGGTAATTGTACCTTCTCCTTATTGGAAAGTAGTTCATCACGTAAATCAGTTCCAAAGGATTCCTACACCAATTAGTGAGGAAGTTAATGATGATGATCATAAAACTTCAGATCAAGTTGCTGCCAAACCTCGAGGTCTTCCGAGAAAAATCCACACCAGAGTGGTACGGTAATCATGTTCGAAGTCATGTTACTAGACCATGATGAACCTACGGACTATGAGGAAGCGATGATGAGCCCAGATTCGCCAAAATGGCTTGAGGCCATGAAATCGAGATAGGATCCATGTATGAGAACAAAGTATGGATTTTGATTGACTTGCTCGATGATCAGCAAGCCATGTTAAATAAATGGATCTTCAAGAGGAAGACAGATGTTGATAGTAGTGTTACTATCTACAAAGCTCGACTTGTCGCAAAAGGTTTTTCGACAAATTCAAAGTGTTGACTACAATGAGATTTTCTCAACTCGTAGTGATGCTTAAGTCTGTCCGAATCATGTTAGCAATTGCCACATTTTATGAAATCTGCAAATGGATGTCAAAACTGCATTCTTAATGCTTTTCTTAAAGAAGAGTTGTATATGATGCAACCGTAAGATTTTGTCAATCCTAAAGGTGCTAACAAATGTGCAAGCTCCAATGATCCATCAATGGACTGGTGCAAGCATATCGAGTTGGAATATATGCTTTGATGTGTTGATCATAGCATATGATTTTATGCAGACTTTTGGAGAAGCCTCAGATTTACAAGAAAGTGAGTGGGAGCACTACAACATTTCGATAAGTATATGTGAATGACATATTGTTGATCGGAAATAATGTAGAATTATTCTCAAAGCATAAAGGAGTATTTGAAAGGAGTTTTTCAAAGAAGGACCTCGTTAAGTTGCTTATATATTGAGCATCAAGATCTATAGAGATAGATCAAGACGCTTGATAAGTTTTTTCAATAAATATATACCTTGTCAAGATTTTGAAGTAGTTCAAAATAGGAACAATAAAGAAAAGTACTTGCCTGTGTTGCAAAGGTGTGAAATTGAGTAAGACTCAAAATCCCACCACGGCAGTAAAATAGAAAAGAGAATGAAAGTCATTCCCATGCCTCACCATAGGTTCTATAAAGTATGCTATGCTATGTACTGCATCTATTGTGTACCTTGCTCAATTTGGCAAGGAGTACAATGGTGATCTAGGAGTAGATCATCGACATTGGTCAAGAACATCCTTAGTAAGGACTAAGGAAATATTTCTCGATTATGGAGGTGATAAAAAGCCCGTCAGTAAAGAGTTACATCGATGCAAGAGTTTTACACTCGATCCAGATGACTCTAAGTCTCAATCTGGATACATATTGAAAGTGGGAGCAATTAGCTAGAGTAGCTCAAAGAGCATTGTAGACATAGAATATTTGCAAAATAGATACGGCTCAATGTGATGTAATCTGCTGACTAAGCTTCTCTCACGAGCAAAACATGATCATACCTTAGTACTCTTTGGGTGTTAATCACATAGCGATGTGAACTAGATTATTGACTCTAGTAAACCCTTTGGGTGTTGGTCACATGACGATGTGAACTATGGGTGTTAATCACATACAGATGTGAATATTAGTGTTGAATCACATGATGATGTGAACTAGATTATTGACTCTAGTGCAAGTGGGAGACTGAAGGAAATATGCCCTAGAGGCAATAATAAAGTTATTATTTATTTCCTTATTTCATGATAAATGTTTATTATTCATGCTAGAATTGTATTAACCGGAAACATAATACATGTGTGAATACATAGACAAATATAGTGTCACTAGTATGCCTCTACTTGACTAGCTCGTTGAATCAAAGATGGTTAAGTTTCCTAACCATAGACATGAGTTGTCATTTGATTAACGGGATCACATCATTAGGAGAATGATGTGATTGACATGACCCATTCCGTTAGCCTAGCACATGATCGCTTAGTATGTTGCTATTGCTTTCTTCATGACTTATACATGTTCCCGTAACTATGAGATTATGCAACTCCTGCTACCGGAGGAACACTTTGGTGCTACCAAACGCCACAACGAATCGGGTGATTATAAAGGAGTACTACAGGTGTCTCCAAAGGTACATGTTGGGTTGGCGATTTCGAGATTAGGTTTTGTCATCCGATTGCCTGAGAGGTATCTCGGCCTTCTCGGTAATACTCATCACCTAAGCCTTGCAAGCATTGTAACTAATGAGTTAGTTACGAGATGATGTATTACGAACGAGTAAAGAGACTTGCCGGTAACGAGATTGAACTAGGTATTGATACCGACGATCGAATCTCGGCAAGTAACATACCGATGACAAAGGAACAAAGTATGTTGTTATGCGGTTTGACCGATAAAGATCTTCAGAGAATATGTAGGAACCAATATGGGCATCCAGGTTCCGCTTATTGGTTATTGACCGAGAATATTTCTAGGTCATGTCTACATAGTTCTCGAACCCGTAGGGTCCGCACGCTTAAGGTTTCGGCGATGCTTATATTATGAGTTTATGAGTTTTGATGTACCGAAGGAGTTCGAGTCCCGGATGAGATCGGGGACATGACGAGGAGTCTCGAAATGGTCGAGACGAAAGATCGATATATTGGACGACTATATTCGGAGTTCGGAAAGGTTCCAATGATTCGGTATTTTCGGAGTACCGAGAGTTACGGAATTCGCCGGGAGAAGTATTGGGCCTTATTGGGCCCCGCGGAAAGAGAGAGGGCTGCCTAGGGCAGGCCGCGCTCCCATGGCCTAGTCCGAATTGACTAGGGAGGGGCCGCACCTTCCCTCTTCCCCCTTCCTCAAGTCCTAGTCCAACTAGGAGAAGGGGGAGTCCTACTCCTGGGAGTAGGACTCTCCAGCGCGCTTCTCTAGGGCCGGCCGCACCCCCTTGCTCCTTTATATATGGGGCAGGGGCACCCCATGACACACAAGTTGATCTACGGATCGCTCTTAGCCGCAGCGGTGCCCCTCCACCATATTTCCTAGAGAAAATTGTATTGAAAAATGTTAGTAGCAATATGGGATTGGATCCGTGATCGAGGTTTATCCTCATTGTGCAGAAGAATTATGTCCTTGATGCACCGCTAGGTGAAGACTATTGCAGGAGCGATCGACGTTATGAACGCTTTAGCTCAATATGATGACTACTTGATAGTTTAGTGCACCATGCTTAACGGCTTAGAATCGGGACTTCAAAGACGTTTTGAACGTCATGGACCATATGAGATGTTCCAGAATTGAAGTTAATATTTCAAGCAAATACCCGAGTTGAGAGATATGAAGTCTCCAACAAGTTCTATAGCTAAAAGATGGAGGAGAATCGCCAACTAGTGAGCATGTGCTCGATTGTCCGAGTACTTCAATCCTTGAATCAAGTGGGAGTTAATCTTCCGATAAGATAGTGATTGAAGAATTCTTCTAGTCACCATCACTAAGTTAGTAGAACTTCGTGATGAACTATAGTATGCAAGGGATGACAAAAAGATTTAGCTCTTCGGATGCTAAAATCGGGAAGGTAGAAATCAAGAAAAACATCAAGTGTTGATGGTTGACAAGACCACTAGTCTCAAGAAAATGGCAAAGGGAAGAAGGGAACTAAAAGGAACGGCAAGCAAGTTGTTGCCGAGTGAAGAAGCCCAAGTCAGACCTAAGCCCGAGACAGTACTTTTGCTGCAATGGAACTGGTCATGGAAGGGAACTACCTAATATTTGGTGGATAAGAAGGATGGCAAAGTGAACAAGGTTATATTTGATATACAGGTTATTGATGTGTACCTTACTAGTGTTTATAGTAGCCCCGAGTATTTGATACTGTTCGTTGCTAAGATTAGTAACTCAAACAGGAGTTACGAATAAACAGACTAGTTGAAGGGGAAGGACGATGAGTGTTGGAAGTAGTTCCAAGATTGATATGATCATCATCGCACACCCCTATACTTTCGGGATTAGTGTGGAACCTAAATAAGTGTTATTTGGTGTTGAGCATAAATATGATTTGATCATGTTTATTGCAATACGGTTATTCATTTAAGTAAGAGAATAAATTGTTGTTCTGCTTACATGAATAAAACCTTATATGGTTACACACCCAATGAAAATGGTTCATTGGATCTCGATCATAGTGATACACATATTCATAATATTGAAACCAAAAGATGCAAAGTTAATAATGATAGTGCAACTTATTTGTGGAACGCCGTAGGTCATATTTGTAAAGCGATGAAGAAACTCCATGCTGATGGGATTTTGGAATCACTTGATTATGAATCACTTGATGCTTATGAACCATGCCTTATGGGCAAGATGACTAAAGACTCGCTTCTCCAAACAATGGAGCGAGCAAATGACTTATTGGAAATAATCATACCATGTATGCGTCCGATGAGTGTTAAAGTTCACGCAAGTATCGTATTTTCGACCTTCACAAGATGATTTGAGCAGATATGGTATATCTACTTAATGAAACAAAGTCAAACATT